>CATQJL010000057.1:0-244847 GCA_958299035.1 Cylicocyclus nassatus
AAGCAGTGGTATCAACGCAGAGTACTTCTTCGTTCCGGGAGCAAGGGTATTTTCTGTGGCTGAAATTCTGTCGATATCGAGATTTTACCGTTTTTGGTGGAAATTGTGGGGGAAAAACAAAATTTTTCGTTCCAAAAACTGGTCAGCCACATAGAAGGCCTGCCGGATCTCAACAAGCGGGACCACAGCTTCCATGCTGGGCCTTCATTCAGGGAGCAAGGGTATTTTCTGTGGTTGAAATTCTGTCGAAATCGAGATTCTTACCGTTTTTTGGTGGAAATTGTGGGGGAAAACAAAACTTTTCGTTCCAAAAACCGGTCAGCCACATAGAAGGCCTACCGGTGCTCAATCAGCGGGACCACAGCTTCCATGCTGGGTCTTCATTCAGGGAGCAATGGCATTTTCGGTGGCTGAAATTCTGTCGAAATCGAGATTTTTACGGTTTTTGGTGGAAATTGTGGAGGAAAACAAAACTTTTCGTTCCAGAAACTGGTCAGCAACATAGAAGGCCTGCCGGTGCTCAACCAGCGGGACCACAGCTTCCATGCTGTGTCTTCATTCAGGGAGCAATGGTATTTTCTGTGGCTGAAATTCTGTCGAAATCGAGATTTTTACCGTTTTTGGTGGAAATTGTGGGGGAAAACAAAACTTTTCGATCCAAAAACTGGTCAGCCACATAGAAGGCCTGCCGGAGCTCAACAAGCGGGACCACAGCTTCCATGCTGGGTCTTCGTTCCGGGAGCAATGGTATTTTTCTGTGGCTGAAATTCTGTCGAAATCGAGATTTTTACCGTTTTTGGTGGAAATTGTGGAGGAAAACAAAACTTTTCGTTCCAGAAACTGGTCAGCCACATAGAAGGCCTGCCGGAGTTCAACAAGCGGGACCACAGCTTCCATGCTGGGTCTTCATTCAGGGAGCAAGGGTATTTTCTGTGGTTGAAATTCTGTCGAAATCGAGATTTTTACCGTTTTTGGTGGAAATTGTGGGGGAAAACAAAACTTTTCGTTCCAAAAACTGGTCAGCCACATAGAAGGCCTACCGGTGCTCAACCAGTGGGACCACAGCTTCCATGCTGGGTCTTCATTCAGGGAGCCATGGTATTTTCTGTGGCTGAAATTCTGTCGAAATCAAGATTTTTACCGTTTTTGGTGGAAATTGTGGGGGAAAACAAAACTTTTCGATCCAAAAACCGGTCAGCCACATAGAAGGCCTGCCGGTGCTCAACCAGCGGGACCACAGCTTCCATGCTGGGTCTTCTTTCAGGAAGCAATGGTATTTTCTGTGGCTGAAATTCTGTCGAAATCGAGATTTTTATCGTTTTTGGTGGAAATTGTGGGGGAAAAACAAAACTTTTCGTTCCAAAAACTGGTCAGCCACATAGAAGGCCTGCCGGAGCTCAACAAGCGGGACCACAGCTTCCATGCTGGGTCTTCATTCAGGGAGCAATGGCATTTTCGGTGGCTGAAATTCTGTCGAAATCGATATTTTTACGGTTTTTGGTGGAAATTGTGGAGGAAAACAAAACTTTTCGTTCCAGAAACTGGTCAGCAACATAGAAGGCCTGCCGGTGCTCAACCAGCGGGACCACAGCTTCCATGCTGTGTCTTCATTCAGGGAGCAATGGTATTTTCTGTGGCTGAAATTCTGTCGAAATCGAGATTTTTACCGTTTTTGGTGGAAATTGTGGGGGAAAACAAAACTTTTCGATCCAAAAACTGGTCAGCCACATAGAAGGGCCTGCCGGAGCTCAACAAGCGGGACCACAGCTTCCATGCTGGGTCTTCGTTCCGGGAGCAATGGTATTTTCTGTGGCTGAAATTCTGTCGAAATCGAGATTTTTATCGTTTTTTGGTGGAAATTGTGGGGGAAAAACAAAACTTTTCGTTCCATAAACTGGTCAGCCCACATAGAAGGCCTGCCGGAGTTCAACAAGCGGGACCACAGCTTCCATGCTGGGTCTTCATTCAGGGAGCAAGGGTATTTTCTGTGGTTGAAATTCTGTCGAAATCGAGATTTTTACCGTTTTTGGTGGAAATTGTGGGGGAAAACAAAACTTTTCGTTCCAAAAACTGGTCAGCCACATAGAAGGCCTACCGGTGCTCAACCAGTGGGACCACAGCTTCCATGCTGGGTCTTCATTCAGGGAGCCATGGTATTTTCTGTGGTTGAAATTCTGTCGAAATCGAGATTTTTGCCGTTTTTGGTGGAAATTGTGGGGGAAAACAAAACTTTTCGTTCCAAAAACTGGTCAGCCACATAGAAAGCCTGCCGGAGCTCAACAAGCGGGACCACAGCTTCCATGCTGGGTCTTCATTCAGGGAGCAATGGTATTTTCTGTGGCTGAAATTCTGTTCGAAATCGAGATTTTTTACCGTTTTTGGTGGAAATTGTGGGGGAAAACAAAACTTTTCGTTCCAAAAACTGGTCAGCCACATAGAAGGCCTGCCGGAGCTCAACAAGCGGGACCACAGCTTCCATGCTGGGTCTTCATTCAAGGAGCAATGGTATTTTCTGTGGCTGAAATTCTGTCGAAATCGAGATTTTTATCGTTTTTGGTGGAAATTGTGGGGGAAAAACAAAACTTTTCGTTCCAAAAACTGGTCAGCCACATAGAAGGCCTGCCGGAGCTCAACAAGCGGGACCACAGCTTCCATGCTGGGTCTTCTTTCAGGGAGCAAGGGTATTTTCTGTGGTTGAAATTCTGTCGAAATCGAGATTTTTACCGTTTTTGGTGGAAATTGTGGGGGAAAACAAAACTTTTCGTTCCAAAAACTGGTCAGCCACATAGAAGGCCTGCCGGAGCTCAACAAGCGGGACCACAGCTTCCATGCTGGGTCTTCATTCAGGGAGCAATGGTATTTTCTGTGGCTGAAATTCTGTCGAAATCGAGATTTTTTATCGTTTTTGGTGGAAATTGTGGGGGAAAACAAAACTTTTCGTTCCAAAAACTGGTCAGCCACATAGAAGGCCTACCGGTGCTCAACCAGCGGGACCACAGCTTCCATGCTGGGTCTTCATTCCGGGAGCCATGGTATTTTCTGTGGCTGAAATTCTGTCGAAATCGAGATTTTTACCGTTTTTGGTGGAAATTGTGGGGGAAAAACAAAACTTTTCGTTCCATAAACTGGTCAGCCACATAGAAGGCCTGCCGGAGCTCAACAAGCGGGACCACAGCTTCCATGCTGGGTCTTCATTCAGGGAGCAATGGTATTTTCTGTGGCTGAAATTCTGTCGAAATCAGATTTTTATCGTTTTTGGTGGAAATTGTGGGGGAAAACAAAACTTTTCGTTCCAAAAACTGGTCAGCCACATAGAAGGGCCTACCGGTGCTCAACCAGCGGGACCACAGCTTCCATGCTGGGTCTTCATTCAGGGAGCCATGGTATTTTCTGTGGCTGAAATTCTGTCGAAATCGAGATTTTTACCGTTTTTGGTGGAAATTGTGGGGGAAAACAAAACTTTTCTATCCAAAAACTGGTCAGCCACATAGAAGGCCTGCCGGTGCTCAACCAGCAGGACCACATCTTCCATGCTGGGTCTTCGTTCCGGGAGCAAGGGTATTTTCTGTGGTTGAAATTCTGTCGATATCGAGATTTTACCGTTTTTGGTGGAAATTGTGGGGGAAAACAAAACTTTTCGTTCCAAAAACTGGTCAGCCACATAGAAGGCCTGCCGGAGCTCAACAAGCGGGACCACAGCTTCCATGCTGGGTCTTCATTCAGGGAGCAATGGTATTTTCTGTGGCTGAAATTCTGTCGAAATCGAGATTTTTACCGTTTTTGGTGGAAATTGTGGGGGAAAACAAAACTTTTCTATCCAAAAACTGGTCAGCCACATAGAAGGCCTGCCGGTGCTCAACCAGCGGGACCACATCTTCCATGCTGGGTCTTCGTTCCGGGAGCAAGGGTATTTTCTGTGGTTGAAATTCTGTCGATATCGAGATTTTACCGTTTTTGGTGGAAATTGTGGGGGAAAAACAAAACTTTTCGTTCCATAAACTGGTCAGCCACATAGAAGGCCTGCCGGAGCTCAACAAGCGGGACCACAGCTTCCATGCTGGGTCTTCATTCAGGGAGCAAGGGTATTTTCTGTGGTTGAAATTCTGTCGAAATCGAGATTTTTACCGTTTTTGGTGGAAATTGTGGGGGAAACCAAAACTTTTCGATCCAAAAACTGGTCAGCCACATAGAAGGCCTGCCGGAGCTCAACAAGCGGGACCACAGCTTCCATGCTGGGTCTTCATTCAGGGAGCCATGGTATTTTCTGTGGCTGAAATTCTGTCGAAATCGAGATTTTTACGGTTTTTGGTGGAAATTGTGGGGGAAAACAAAACTTTTCTATCCAAAAACTGGTCAGCCACATAGAAGGCCTGCCGGTGCTCAACCAGCAGGACCACATCTTCCATGCTGGGTGTTCGTTCCGGGAGCAAGGGTATTTTCTGTGGTTGAAATTCTGTCGATATCGAGATTTTACCGTTTTTGGTGGAAATTGTGGGGGAAAACAAAACTTTTCGTTCCAAAAACTGGTCAGCCACATAGAAGGCCTGCCGGAGCTCAACAAGCGGGACCACAGCTTCCATGCTGGGTCTTCATTCAGGGAGCAATGGTATTTTCTGTGGCTGAAATTCTGTCGAAATCGACATTTTTACCGTTTTTGGTGGAAATTGTGGGGGAAAACAAAACTTTTCTATCCAAAAACTGGTCAGCCACATAGAAGGCCTGCCGGTGCTCAACCAGCGGGACCACATCTTCCATGCTGGGTCTTCGTTCCGGGAGCAAGGGTATTTTCTGTGGTTGAAATTCTGTCGATATCGAGATTTTACCGTTTTTGGTGGAAATTGTGGGGGAAAAACAAAACTTTTCGTTCCATAAACTGGTCAGCCACATAGAAGGCCTGCCGGAGCTCAACAAGCGGGACCACAGCTTCCATGCTGGGTCTTCATTCAGGGAGCAAGGGTATTTTCTGTGGTTGAAATTCTGTCGAAATCGAGATTTTTACCGTTTTTGGTGGAAATTGTGGGGGAAAACAAAACTTTTCGATCCAAAAACTGGTCAGCCACATAGAAGGCCTGCCGGAGCTCAACAAGCGGGACCACAGCTTCCATGCTGGGTCTTCATTCAGGGAGCCATGGTATTTTCTGTGGCTGAAATTCTGTCGAAATCGAGATTTTTACGGTTTTTGGTGGAAATTGTGGGGGAAAACAAAACTTTTCTATCCAAAAACTGGTCAGCCACATAGAAGGCCTGCCGGTGCTCAACCAGCAGGACCACATCTTCCATGCTGGGTGTTCGTTCCGGGAGCAAGGGTATTTTCTGTGGTTGAAATTCTGTCGATATCGAGATTTTACCGTTTTTGGTGGAAATTGTGGGGGAAAACAAAACTTTTCGTTCCAAAAACTGGTCAGCCACATAGAAGGCCTGCCGGAGCTCAACAAGCGGGACCACAGCTTCCATGCTGGGTCTTCATTCAGGGAGCAATGGTATTTTCTGTGGCTGAAATTCTGTCGAAATCGACATTTTTACCGTTTTTGGTGGAAATTGTGGGGGAAAACAAAACTTTTCTATCCAAAAACTGGTCAGCCACATAGAAGGCCTGCCGGTGCTCAACCAGCGGGACCACATCTTCCATGCTGGGTCTTCGTTCCGGGAGCAAGGGTATTTTCTGTGGTTGAAATTCTGTCGATATCGAGATTTTACCGTTTTTGGTGGAAATTGTGGGGGAAAAACAAAACTTTTCGTTCCATAAACTGGTCAGCCACATAGAAGGCCTGCCGGAGCTCAACAAGCGGGACCACAGCTTCCATGCTGGGTCTTCATTCAGGGAGCAAGGGTATTTTCTGTGGTTGAAATTCTGTCGAAATCGAGATTTTTACCGTTTTTGGTGGAAATTGTGGGGGAAAACAAAACTTTTCGATCCAAAAACTGGTCAGCCACATAGAAGGCCTGCCGGAGCTCAACAAGCGGGACCACAGCTTCCATGCTGGGTCTTCATTCAGGGAGCAAGGGTATTTTCTGTGGTTGAAATTCTGTCGAAATCGAGATTTTTATCGTTTTTGGTGGAAATTGTGGGGAAAAAACAAAACTTTTCGTTCCAAAAACTGGTCAGCCACATAGAAGGCCTACCGGTGCTCAACCAGCGGGACCACAGCTTCCATGCTGGGTCTTCATTCAGGGAGCAAGGGTATTTTCTGTGGTTGAAATTCTGTCGAAATCGAGATTTTTACCGTTTTTGGTGGAAATTGTGGGGGAAAGCAAAACTTTTCGTTCCAAAAACTGGTCAGCCACATAGAAGGCCTACCGGTGCTCAACCAGCGGGACCACAGCTTCCATGCTGGGTCTTCATTCAGGGAGCCATGGTATTTTCTGTGGCTGAAATTCTGTCGAAATCGAGATTTTTACCGTTTTTGGTGGAAATTGTGGGGGAAAACAAAACTTTTCGATCCAAAAACTGGTCAGCCACATAGAAGGCCTGCCGGTGCTCAACCAGCGGGACCACAGCTTCCATGCTGGGTCTTCTTTCAGGAAGCAATGGTATTTTCTGTGGCTGAAATTCTGTCGAAATCGAGATTTTTATCGTTTTTGGTGGAAATTGTGGGGGAAAAACAAAACTTTTCGTTCCAAAAACTGGTCAGCCACATAGAAAGCCTGCCGGAGCTCAACAAGCGGGACCACATCTTCCATGCTGGGTCTTCGTTCCGGGAGCAAGGGTATTTTCTGTGGTTGAAATTCTGTCGATATCGAGATTTTACCGTTTTTGGTGGAAATTGTGGGGGAAAAACAAAACTTTTCGTTCCATAAACTGGTCAGCCACATAGAAGGCCTGCCGGAGCTCAACAAGCGGGACCACAGCTTCCATGCTGGGTCTTCATTCAGGGAGCAATGGTATTTTCTGTGGCTGAAATTCTGTCGAAATCGAGATTTTTACCGTTTTTGGTGGAAATTGTGGGGGAAAACAAAACTTTTCTATCCAAAAACTGGTCAGCCACATAGAAGGCCTGCCGGTGCTCAACCAGCGGGACCACATCTTCCATGCTGGGTCTTCGTTCCGGGAGCAAGGGTATTTTCTGTGGTTGAAATTCTGTCGATATCGAGATTTTACCGTTTTTGGTGGAAATTGTGGGGGAAAAACAAAACTTTTCGTTCCATAAACTGGTCAGCCACATAGAAGGCCTGCCGGAGCTCAACAAGCGGGACCACAGCTTCCATGCTGGGTCTTCATTCAGGGAGCAAGGGTATTTTCTGTGGTTGAAATTCTGTCGAAATCGAGATTTTTACCGTTTTTGGTGGAAATTGTGGGGGAAACCAAAACTTTTCGATCCAAAAACTGGTCAGCCACATAGAAGGCCTGCCGGAGCTCAACAAGCGGGACCACAGCTTCCATGCTGGGTCTTCATTCAGGGAGCCATGGTATTTTCTGTGGCTGAAATTCTGTCGAAATCGAGATTTTTACGGTTTTTGGTGGAAATTGTGGGGGAAAACAAAACTTTTCTATCCAAAAACTGGTCAGCCACATAGAAGGCCTGCCGGTGCTCAACCAGCAGGACCACATCTTCCATGCTGGGTGTTCGTTCCGGGAGCAAGGGTATTTTCTGTGGTTGAAATTCTGTCGATATCGAGATTTTACCGTTTTTGGTGGAAATTGTGGGGGAAAACAAAACTTTTCGTTCCAAAAACTGGTCAGCCACATAGAAGGCCTGCCGGAGCTCAACAAGCGGGACCACAGCTTCCATGCTGGGTCTTCATTCAGGGAGCAATGGTATTTTCTGTGGCTGAAATTCTGTCGAAATCGACATTTTTACCGTTTTTGGTGGAAATTGTGGGGGAAAACAAAACTTTTCTATCCAAAAACTGGTCAGCCACATAGAAGGCCTGCCGGTGCTCAACCAGCGGGACCACATCTTCCATGCTGGGTCTTCGTTCCGGGAGCAAGGGTATTTTCTGTGGTTGAAATTCTGTCGATATCGAGATTTTACCGTTTTTGGTGGAAATTGTGGGGGAAAAACAAAACTTTTCGTTCCATAAACTGGTCAGCCACATAGAAGGCCTGCCGGAGCTCAACAAGCGGGACCACAGCTTCCATGCTGGGTCTTCATTCAGGGAGCAAGGGTATTTTCTGTGGTTGAAATTCTGTCGAAATCGAGATTTTTACCGTTTTTGGTGGAAATTGTGGGGGAAAACAAAACTTTTCGATCCAAAAACTGGTCAGCCACATAGAAGGCCTGCCGGAGCTCAACAAGCGGGACCACAGCTTCCATGCTGGGTCTTCATTCAGGGAGCAAGGGTATTTTCTGTGGTTGAAATTCTGTCGAAATCGAGATTTTTATCGTTTTTGGTGGAAATTGTGGGGAAAAAACAAAACTTTTCGTTCCAAAAACTGGTCAGCCACATAGAAGGCCTACCGGTGCTCAACCAGCGGGACCACAGCTTCCATGCTGGGTTTTCATTCAGGGAGCAAGGGTATTTTCTGTGGTTGAAATTCTGTCGAAATCGAGATTTTTACCGTTTTTGGTGGAAATTGTGGGGGAAAGCAAAACTTTTCGTTCCAAAAACTGGTCAGCCACATAGAAGGCCTACCGGTGCTCAACCAGCGGGACCACAGCTTCCATGCTGGGTCTTCATTCAGGGAGCCATGGTATTTTCTGTGGCTGAAATTCTGTCGAAATCGAGATTTTTACCGTTTTTTGGTGGAAATTGTGGGGGAAAACAAAACTTTTCGATCCAAAAACTGGTCAGCCACATAGAAGGCCTGCCGGTGCTCAACCAGCGGGACCACAGCTTCCATGCTGGGTCTTCTTTCAGGAAGCAATGGTATTTTCTGTGGCTGAAATTCTGTCGAAATCGAGATTTTTATCGTTTTTGGTGGAAATTGTGGGGGAAAAACAAAACTTTTCGTTCCAAAAACTGGTCAGCCACATAGAAAGCCTGCCGGAGCTCAACAAGCGGGACCACATCTTCCATGCTGGGTCTTCGTTCCGGGAGCAAGGGTATTTTCTGTGGTTGAAATTCTGTCGATATCGAGATTTTACCGTTTTTGGTGGAAATTGTGGGGGAAAAAACAAAACTTTTCGTTCCATAAACTGGTCAGCCACATAGAAGGCCTGCCGGAGCTCAACAAGCGGGACCACAGCTTCCATGCTGGGTCTTCATTCAGGGAGCAAGGGTATTTTCTGTGGTTGAAATTCTGTCGAAATCGAGATTTTTATCGTTTTTGGTGGAAATTGTGGGGGAAAAACAAAACTTTTCGTTCCAAAAACTGGTCAGCCACATAGAAAGCCTGCCGGAGCTCAACAAGCGGGACCACATCTTCCATGCTGGGTCTTCGTTCCGGGAGCAAGGGTATTTTCTGTGGTTGAAATTCTGTCGATATCGAGATTTTACCGTTTTTGGTGGAAATTGTGGGGGAAAAACAAAACTTTTCGTTCCATAAACTGGTCAGCCACATAGAAGGCCTGCCGGAGCTCAACAAGCGGGACCACAGCTTCCATGCTGGGTCTTCATTCAGGGAGCAAGGGTATTTTCTGTGGTTGAAATTCTGTCGAAATCGAGATTTTTACCGTTTTTGGTGGAAATTGTGGGGGAAAACAAAACTTTTCGATCCAAAAACTGGTCAGCCACATAGAAGGCCTGCCGGAGCTCAACAAGCGGGACCACAGCTTCCATGCTGGGTCTTCATTCAGGGAGCAAGGGTATTTTCTGTGGTTGAAATTCTGTCGAAATCGAGATTTTTATCGTTTTTGGTGGAAATTGTGGGGAAAAAAACAAAACTTTTCGTTCCAAAAACTGGTCAGCCACATAGAAGGCCTACCGGTGCTCAACCAGCGGGACCACAGCTTCCATGCTGGGTCTTCATTCAGGGAGCAAGGGTATTTTCTGTGGTTGAAATTCTGTCGAAATCGAGATTTTTACCGTTTTTGGTGGAAATTGTGGGGGAAAGCAAAACTTTTCGTTCCAAAAACTGGTCAGCCACATAGAAGGCCTACCGGTGCTCAACCAGCGGGACCACAGCTTCCATGCTGGGTCTTCATTCAGGGAGCCATGGTATTTTCTGTGGCTGAAATTCTGTCGAAATCGAGATTTTTACCGTTTTTGGTGGAAATTGTGGGGGAAAACAAAACTTTTCGATCCAAAAACTGGTCAGCCACATAGAAGGCCTGCCGGTGCTCAACCAGCGGGACCACAGCTTCCATGCTGGGTCTTCTTTCAGGAAGCAATGGTATTTTCTGTGGTTGAAATTCTGTCGATATCGAGATTTTACCGTTTTTGGTGGAAATTGTGGGGGAAAAACAAAACTTTTCGTTCCATAAACTGGTCAGCCACATAGAAGGCCTGCCGGAGCTCAACAAGCGGGACCACAGCTTCCATGCTGGGTCTTCATTCAGGGAGCAAGGGTATTTTCTGTGGTTGAAATTCTGTCGAAATCGAGATTTTTACCGTTTTTGGTGGAAATTGTGGGGGAAAACAAAACTTTTCGATCCAAAAACTGGTCAGCCACATAGAAGGCCTGCCGGAGCTCAACAAGCGGGACCACAGCTTCCATGCTGGGTCTTCATTCAGGGAGCAAGGGTATTTTCTGTGGTTGAAATTCTGTCGAAATCGAGATTTTTATCGTTTTTGGTGGAAATTGTGGGGAAAAAACAAAACTTTTCGTTCCAAAAACTGGTCAGCCACATAGAAGGCCTACCGGTGCTCAACCAGCGGGACCACAGCTTCCATGCTGGGTCTTCATTCAGGGAGCAAGGGTATTTTCTGTTGTTGAAATTCTGTCGAAATCGAGATTTTTACCGTTTTTGGTGGAAATTGTGGGGGAAAGCAAAACTTTTCGTTCCAAAAACTGGTCAGCCACATAGAAGGCCTACCGGTGCTCAACCAGCGGGACCACAGCTTCCATGCTGGGTCTTCATTCAGGGAGCCATGGTATTTTCTGTGGCTGAAATTCTGTCGAAATCGAGATTTTTACCGTTTTTGGTGGAAATTGTGGGGGAAAACAAAACTTTTCGATCCAAAAACTGGTCAGCCACATAGAAGGCCTGCCGGTGCTCAACCAGCGGGACCACAGCTTCCATGCTGGGTCTTCTTTCAGGAAGCAATGGTATTTTCTGTGGCTGAAATTCTGTCGAAATCGAGATTTTTATCGTTTTTGGTGGAAATTGTGGGGGAAAAACAAAACTTTTCGTTCCAAAAACTGGTCAGCCACATAGAAAGCCTGCCGGAGCTCAACAAGCGGGACCACATCTTCCATGCTGGGTCTTCGTTCCGGGAGCAAGGGTATTTTCTGTGGTTGAAATTCTGTCGATATCGAGATTTTACCGTTTTTGGTGGAAATTGTGGGGGAAAAACAAAACTTTTCGTTCCATAAACTGGTCAGCCACATAGAAGGCCTGCCGGAGCTCAACAAGCGGGACCACAGCTTCCATGCTGGGTCTTCATTCAGGGAGCAAGGGTATTTTCTGTGGTTGAAATTCTGTCGAAATCGAGATTTTTACCGTTTTTGGTGGAAATTGTGGGGGAAAACAAAACTTTTCGATCCAAAAACTGGTCAGCCACATAGAAGGCCTGCCGGTGCTCAACCAGCGGGACCACAGCTTCCATGCTGGGTCTTCTTTCAGGAAGCAATGGTATTTTCTGTGGCTGAAATTCTGTCGAAATCGAGATTTTTATCGTTTTTGGTGGAAATTGTGGGGGAAAAACAAAACTTTTCGTTCCAAAAACTGGTCAGCCACATAGAAAGCCTGACGGAGCTCAACAAGCGGGACCACAGCTTCCATGCTGGGTCTTCATTCAGGGAGCAATGGTATTTTCTGTGGCTGAAATTCTGTCGAAATCGAGATTTTTACCGTTTTTGGTGGAAATTGTGGGGGAAAACAAAACTTTTCTATCCAAAAACTGGTCAGCCACATAGAAGGCCTGCCGGTGCTCAACCAGCGGGACCACATCTTCGTTCCGGGAGCAAGGGTATTTTCTGTGGTTGAAATTCTGTCGATATCGAGATTTTACCGTTTTTGGTGGAAATTGTGGGGGAAAAACAAAACTTTTCGTTCCATAAACTGGTCAGCCACATAGAAGGCCTGCCGGAGCTCAACAAGCGGGACCACAGCTTCCATGCTGGGTCTTCATTCAGGGAGCCATGGTATTTTCTGTGGCTGAAATTCTGTCGAAATCGAGATTTTTACCGTTTTTGGTGGAAATTGTGGGGGAAAACAAAACTTTTCGATCCATAAACTGGTCAGCCACATAGAAGGCCTGCCGGAGCTCAACAAGCGGGACCACAGCTTCCATGCTGGGTCTTCATTCAGGGAGCAAGGGTATTTTCTGTGGTTGAAATTCTGTCGAAATCGAGATTTTTACCGTTTTTGGTGGAAATTGTGGGGGAAAACAAAACTTTTCGATCCAAAAACTGGTCAGCCACATAGAAGGCCTGCCGGTGCTCAACCAGCGGGACCACAGCTTCCATGCTGGGTCTTCTTTCAGGAAGCAATGGTATTTTCTGTGGCTGAAATTCTGTCGAAATCGAGATTTTTATCGTTTTTGGTGGAAATTGTGGGGGAAAAACAAAACTTTTCGTTCCAAAAACTGGTCAGCCACATAGAAAGCCTGCCGGAGCTCAACAAGCGGGACCACAGCTTCCATGCTGGGTCTTCATTCAGGGAGCAATGGTATTTTCTGTGGCTGAAATTCTGTCGAAATCGAGATTTTTACCGTTTTTGGTGGAAATTGTGGGGGAAAACAAAACTTTTCTATCCAAAAACTGGTCAGCCACATAGAAGGCCTGCCGGTGCTCAACCAGCGGGACCACATCTTCGTTCCGGGAGCAAGGGTATTTTCTGTGGTTGAAATTCTGTCGATATCGAGATTTTACCGTTTTTGGTGGAAATTGTGGGGGAAAAACAAAACTTTTCGTTCCATAAACTGGTCAGCCACATAGAAGGCCTGCCGGAGCTCAACAAGCGGGACCACAGCTTCCATGCTGGGTCTTCATTCAGGGAGCAATGGTATTTTCTGTGGCTGAAATTCTGTCGAAATCGAGATTTTTACCGTTTTTGGTGGAAATTGTGGGGGAAAACAAAACTTTTCGATCCAAAAACTGGTCAGCCACATAGAAGGCCTGCCGGTGCTCAACCAGCGGGACCACAGCTTCCATGCTGGGTCTTCTTTCAGGAAGCAATGGTATTTTCTGTGGCTGAAATTCTGTCGAAATCGAGATTTTTATCGTTTTTGGTGGAAATTGTGGGGGAAAAACAAAACTTTTCGTTCCAAAAACTGGTCAGCCACATAGAAAGCCTGCCGGAGCTCAACAAGCGGGACCACATCTTCCATGCTGGGTCTTCGTTCCGGGAGCAAGGGTATTTTCTGTGGTTGAAATTCTGTCGATATCGAGATTTTACCGTTTTTGGTGGAAATTGTGGGGGAAAAACAAAACTTTTCGTTCCATAAACTGGTCAGCCACATAGAAGGCCTGCCGGAGCTCAACAAGCGGGACCACAGCTTCCATGCTGGGTCTTCATTCAGGGAGCAAGGGTATTTTCTGTGGATGAAATTCTGTCGAAATCGAGATTTTTACCGTTTTTGGTGGAAATTGTGGGGGAAAAACAAAACTTTTCGTTCCAAAAACTGGTCAGCCACATAGAAAGCCTGCCGGAGCTCAACAAGCGGGACCACAGCTTCCATGCTGGGTCTTCATTCAGGGAGCAATGGTATTTTCTGTGGCTGAAATTCTGTCGAAATCGAGATTTTTACCGTTTTTGGTGGAAATTGTGGGGGAAAACAAAACTTTTCTATCCAAAAACTGGTCAGCCACATAGAAGGCCTGCCGGTGCTCAACCAGCGGGACCACATCTTCGTTCCGGGAGCAAGGGTATTTTCTGTGGTTGAAATTCTGTCGATATCGAGATTTTACCGTTTTTGGTGGAAATTGTGGGGGAAAAACAAAACTTTTCGTTCCATAAACTGGTCAGCCACATAGAAGGCCTGCCGGAGCTCAACAAGCGGGACCACAGCTTCCATGCTGGGTCTTCATTCAGGGAGCAAGGGTATTTTCTGTGGTTGAAATTCTGTCGAAATCGAGATTTTTACCGTTTTTGGTGGAAATTGTGGGGGAAAACAAAACTTTTCGATCCAAAAACTGGTCAGCCACATAGAAAGCCTGCCGGAGCTCAACAAGCGGGACCACATCTTCCATGCTGGGTCTTCGTTCCGGGAGCAAGGGTATTTTCTGTGGTTGAAATTCTGTCGATATCGAGATTTTACCGTTTTTGGTGGAAATTGTGGGGGAAAAACAAAACTTTTCGTTCCATAAACTGGTCAGCCACATAGAAGGCCTGCCGGAGCTCAACAAGCGGGACCACAGCTTCCATGCTGGGTCTTCATTCAGGGAGCAAGGGTATTTTCTGTGGTTGAAATTCTGTCGAAATCGAGATTTTTACCGTTTTTGGTGGAAATTGTGGGGGAAAACAAAACTTTTCGATCCAAAAACTGGTCAGCCACATAGAAGGCCTGCCGGAGCTCAACAAGCGGGACCACAGCTTCCATGCTGGGTCTTCATTCAGGGAGCAAGGGTATTTTCTGTGGTTGAAATTCTGTCGAAATCGAGATTTTTATCGTTTTTGGTGGAAATTGTGGGGAAAAAACAAAACTTTTCGTTCCAAAAACTGGTCAGCCACATAGAAGGCCTACCGGTGCTCAACCAGCGGGACCACAGCTTCCATGCTGGGTCTTCATTCAGGGAGCAAGGGTATTTTCTGTGGTTGAAATTCTGTCGAAATCGAGATTTTTACCGTTTTTGGTGGAAATTGTGGGGGAAAGCAAAACTTTTCGTTCCAAAAACTGGTCAGCCACATAGAAGGCCTACCGGTGCTCAACCAGCGGGACCACAGCTTCCATGCTGGGTCTTCATTCAGGGAGCCATGGTATTTTCTGTGGCTGAAATTCTGTCGAAATCGAGATTTTTACCGTTTTTGGTGGAAATTGTGGGGGAAAACAAAACTTTTCGATCCAAAAACTGGTCAGCCACATAGAAGGCCTGCCGGTGCTCAACCAGCGGGACCACAGCTTCCATGCTGGGTCTTCTTTCAGGAAGCAATGGTATTTTCTGTGGCTGAAATTCTGTCGAAATCGAGATTTTTATCGTTTTTGGTGGAAATTGTGGGGGAAAAACAAAACTTTTCGTTCCAAAAACTGGTCAGCCACATAGAAAGCCTGCCGGAGCTCAACAAGCGGGACCACATCTTCCATGCTGGGTCTTCGTTCCGGGAGCAAGGGTATTTTCTGTGGTTGAAATTCTGTCGATATCGAGATTTTACCGTTTTTGGTGGAAATTGTGGGGGAAAAACAAAACTTTTCGTTCCATAAACTGGTCAGCCACATAGAAGGCCTGCCGGAGCTCAACAAGCGGGACCACAGCTTCCATGCTGGGTCTTCATTCAGGGAGCAAGGGTATTTTCTGTGGTTGAAATTCTGTCGAAATCGAGATTTTTACCGTTTTTGGTGGAAATTGTGGGGGAAAACAAAACTTTTCGATCCAAAAACTGGTCAGCCACATAGAAGGCCTGCCGGTGCTCAACCAGCGGGACCACAGCTTCCATGCTGGGTCTTCTTTCAGGAAGCAATGGTATTTTCTGTGGCTGAAATTCTGTCGAAATCGAGATTTTTATCGTTTTTGGTGGAAATTGTGGGGGAAAAACAAAACTTTTCGTTCCAAAAACTGGTCAGCCACATAGAAGGCCTGCCGGTGCTCAACCAGCGGGACCACATCTTCGTTCCGGGAGCAAGGGTATTTTCTGTGGTTGAAATTCTGTCGATATCGAGATTTTACCGTTTTTGGTGGAAATTGTGGGGGAAAAACAAAACTTTTCGTTCCATAAACTGGTCAGCCACATAGAAGGCCTGCCGGAGCTCAACAAGCGGGACCACAGCTTCCATGCTGGGTCTTCATTCAGGGAGCAATGGTATTTTCTGTGGCTGAAATTCTGTCGAAATCGAGATTTTTACCGTTTTTGGTGGAAATTGTGGGGGAAAACAAAACTTTTCTATCCAAAAACTGGTCAGCCACATAGAAGGCCTGCCGGAGCTCAACAAGCGGGACCACAGCTTCCATGCTGGGTCTTCATTCAGGGAGCAAGGGTATTTTCTGTGGTTGAAATTCTGTCGAAATCGAGATTTTTATCGTTTTTGGTGGAAATTGTGTGGAAAAAACAAAACTTTTCGTTCCAAAAACTGGTCAGCCACATAGAAGGCCTACCGGTGCTCAACCAGCGGGACCACAGCTTCCATGCTGGGTCTTCATTCAGGGAGCAAGGGTATTTTCTGTGGTTGAAATTCTGTCGAAATCGAGATTTTTACCGTTTTTGGTGGAAATTGTGGGGGAAAGCAAAACTTTTCGTTCCAAAAACTGGTCAGCCACATAGAAGGCCTACCGGTGCTCAACCAGCGGGACCACAGCTTCCATGCTGGGTCTTCATTCAGGGAGCCATGGTATTTTCTGTGGCTGAAATTCTGTCGAAATCGAGATTTTTACCGTTTTTGGTGGAAATTGTGGGGGAAAACAAAACTTTTCGATCCAAAAACTGGTCAGCCACATAGAAGGCCTGCCGGTGCTCAACCAGCGGGACCACAGCTTCCATGCTGGGTCTTCTTTCAGGAAGCAATGGTATTTTCTGTGGCTGAAATTCTGTCGAAATCGAGATTTTTATCGTTTTTGGTGGAAATTGTGGGGGAAAAACAAAACTTTTCGTTCCAAAAACTGGTCAGCCACATAGAAAGCCTGCCGGAGCTCAACAAGCGGGACCACATCTTCCATGCTGGGTCTTCGTTCCGGGAGCAAGGGTATTTTCTGTGGTTGAAATTCTGTCGATATCGAGATTTTACCGTTTTTGGTGGAAATTGTGGGGGAAAAACAAAACTTTTCGTTCCATAAACTGGTCAGCCACATAGAAGGCCTGCCGGAGCTCAACAAGCGGGACCACAGCTTCCATGCTGGGTCTTCATTCAGGGAGCAAGGGTATTTTCTGTGGTTGAAATTCTGTCGAAATCGAGATTTTTACCGTTTTTGGTGGAAATTGTGGGGGAAAACAAAACTTTTCGATCCAAAAACTGGTCAGCCACATAGAAGGCCTGCCGGTGCTCAACCAGCGGGACCACAGCTTCCATGCTGGGTCTTCTTTCAGGAAGCAATGGTATTTTCTGTGGCTGAAATTCTGTCGAAATCGAGATTTTTATCGTTTTTGGTGGAAATTGTGGGGGAAAAACAAAACTTTTCGTTCCAAAAACTGGTCAGCCACATAGAAGGCCTGCCGGTGCTCAACCAGCGGGACCACATCTTCGTTCCGGGAGCAAGGGTATTTTCTGTGGTTGAAATTCTGTCGATATCGAGATTTTACCGTTTTTGGTGGAAATTGTGGGGGAAAAACAAAACTTTTCGTTCCATAAACTGGTCAGCCACATAGAAGGCCTGCCGGAGCTCAACAAGCGGGACCACAGCTTCCATGCTGGGTCTTCATTCAGGGAGCAATGGTATTTTCTGTGGCTGAAATTCTGTCGAAATCGAGATTTTTACCGTTTTTGGTGGAAATTGTGGGGGAAAACAAAACTTTTCTATCCAAAAACTGGTCAGCCACATAGAAGGCCTGCCGGTGCTCAACCAGCGGGACCACATCTTCCATGCTGGGTCTTCATTCAGGGAGCAAGGGTATTTTCTGTGGTTGAAATTCTGTCGAAATCGAGATTTTTACCGTTTTTGGTGGAAATTGTGGGGGAAAGCAAAACTTTTCGATCCAAAAACTGGTCAGCCACATAGGAGGCCTGCCGGTGCTCAACCAGCGGGACCACAGCTTCCATGCTGGGTCTTCTTTCAGGAAGCAATGGTATTTTCTGTGGCTGAAATTCTGTCGAAATCGAGATTTTTATCGTTTTTGGTGGAAATTGTGGGGAAAAACAAAACTTTTCGTTCCAAAAACTGGTCAGCCACATAGAAGGCCTGCCGGAGCTCAACAAGCGGGACCACAGCTTCCATGCTGGGTCTTCATTCAGGAAGCAATGGTATTTTCTGTGGCTGAAATTCTGTCGAAATCGAGATTTTTACCGTTTTTGGTGGAAATTGTGGGGGAAAACAAAACTTTTCTATCCAAAAACTGGTCAGCCACATAGAAGGCCTGCCGGTGCTCAACCAACGGGACCACATCTTCCATGCTGGGTCTTCGTTCCGGGAGCAAGGGTATTTTCTGTGGTTGAAATTCTGTCGATATCGAGATTTTACCGTTTTTGGTGGAAATTGTGGGGGAAAACAAAACTTTTCTATCCAAAAACTGGTCAGCCACATAGAAGGCCTGCCGGTGCTCAACCAGCGGGACCACATCTTCGTTCCGGGAGCAAGGGTATTTTCTGTGGTTGAAATTCTGTCGATATCGAGATTTTACCGTTTTTGGTGGAAATTGTGGGGGAAAAACAAAACTTTTCGTTCCATAAACTGGTCAGCCACATAGAAGGCCTGCCGGAGCTCAACAAGCGGGACCACAGCTTCCATGCTGGGTCTTCATTCAGGGAGCAAGGGTATTTTCTGTGGTTGAAATTCTGTCGAAATCGAGATTTTTACCGTTTTTGGTGGAAATTGTGGGGGAAAACAAAACTTTTCGATCCAAAAACTGGTCAGCCACATAGAAAGCCTGCCGGAGCTCAACAAGCGGGACCACATCTTCCATGCTGGGTCTTCGTTCCGGGAGCAAGGGTATTTTCTGTGGTTGAAATTCTGTCGATATCGAGATTTTACCGTTTTTGGTGGAAATTGTGGGGGAAAAACAAAACTTTTCGTTCCATAAACTGGTCAGCCACATAGAAGGCCTGCCGGAGCTCAACAAGCGGGACCACAGCTTCCATGCTGGGTCTTCATTCAGGGAGCAAGGGTATTTTCTGTGGTTGAAATTCTGTCGAAATCGAGATTTTTACCGTTTTTGGTGGAAATTGTGGGGGAAAACAAAACTTTTCGATCCAAAAACTGGTCAGCCACATAGAAGGCCTGCCGGAGCTCAACAAGCGGGACCACAGCTTCCATGCTGGGTCTTCATTCAGGGAGCAAGGGTATTTTCTGTGGTTGAAATTCTGTCGAAATCGAGATTTTTATCGTTTTTGGTGGAAATTGTGGGGGAAAGCAAAACTTTTCGATCCAAAAACTGGTCAGCCACATAGGAGGCCTGCCGGTGCTCAACCAGCGGGACCACAGCTTCCATGCTGGGTCTTCTTTCAGGAAGCAATGGTATTTTCTGTGGCTGAAATTCTGTCGAAATCGAGATTTTTATCGTTTTTGGTGGAAATTGTGGGGAAAAACAAAACTTTTCGTTCCAAAAACTGGTCAGCCACATAGAAGGCCTGCCGGAGCTCAACAAGCGGGACCACAGCTTCCATGCTGGGTCTTCATTCAGGAAGCAATGGTATTTTCTGTGGCTGAAATTCTGTCGAAATCGAGATTTTTACCGTTTTTGGTGGAAATTGTGGGGGAAAACAAAACTTTTCTATCCAAAAACTGGTCAGCCACATAGAAGGCCTGCCGGTGCTCAACCAACGGGACCACATCTTCCATGCTGGGTCTTCGTTCCGGGAGCAAGGGTATTTTCTGTGGTTGAAATTCTGTCGATATCGAGATTTTACCGTTTTTGGTGGAAATTGTGGGGGAAAACAAAACTTTTCTATCCAAAAACTGGTCAGCCACATAGAAGGCCTGCCGGTGCTCAACCAGCGGGACCACATCTTCGTTCCGGGAGCAAGGGTATTTTCTGTGGTTGAAATTCTGTCGATATCGAGATTTTACCGTTTTTGGTGGAAATTGTGGGGGAAAAACAAAACTTTTCGTTCCATAAACTGGTCAGCCACATAGAAGGCCTGCCGGAGCTCAACAAGCGGGACCACAGCTTCCATGCTGGGTCTTCATTCAGGGAGCAAGGGTATTTTCTGTGGTTGAAATTCTGTCGAAATCGAGATTTTTACCGTTTTTGGTGGAAATTGTGGGGGAAAACAAAACTTTTCGATCCAAAAACTGGTCAGCCACATAGAAAGCCTGCCGGAGCTCAACAAGCGGGACCACATCTTCCATGCTGGGTCTTCGTTCCGGGAGCAAGGGTATTTTCTGTGGTTGAAATTCTGTCGATATCGAGATTTTACCGTTTTTGGTGGAAATTGTGGGGGAAAAACAAAACTTTTCGTTCCATAAACTGGTCAGCCACATAGAAGGCCTGCCGGAGCTCAACAAGCGGGACCACAGCTTCCATGCTGGGTCTTCATTCAGGGAGCAAGGGTATTTTCTGTGGTTGAAATTCTGTCGAAATCGAGATTTTTACCGTTTTTGGTGGAAATTGTGGGGGAAAACAAAACTTTTCGATCCAAAAACTGGTCAGCCACATAGAAGGCCTGCCGGAGCTCAACAAGCGGGACCACAGCTTCCATGCTGGGTCTTCATTCAGGGAGCAAGGGTATTTTCTGTGGTTGAAATTCTGTCGAAATCGAGATTTTTATCGTTTTTGGTGGAAATTGTGGGGAAAAAACAAAACTTTTCGTTCCAAAAACTGGTCAGCCACATAGAAGGCCTACCGGTGCTCAACCAGCGGGACCACAGCTTCCATGCTGGGTCTTCATTCAGGGAGCAAGGGTATTTTCTGTGGTTGAAATTCTGTCGAAATCGAGATTTTTACCGTTTTTGGTGGAAATTGTGGGGGAAAGCAAAACTTTTCGTTCCAAAAACTGGTCAGCCACATAGAAGGCCTACCGGTGCTCAACCAGCGGGACCACAGCTTCCATGCTGGGTCTTCATTCAGGGAGCCATGGTATTTTCTGTGGCTGAAATTCTGTCGAAATCGAGATTTTTACCGTTTTTGGTGGAAATTGTGGGGGAAAACAAAACTTTTCGATCCAAAAACTGGTCAGCCACATAGAAGGCCTGCCGGTGCTCAACCAGCGGGACCACAGCTTCCATGCTGGGTCTTCTTTCAGGAAGCAATGGTATTTTCTGTGGCTGAAATTCTGTCGAAATCGAGATTTTTATCGTTTTTGGTGGAAATTGTGGGGGAAAAACAAAACTTTTCGTTCCAAAAACTGGTCAGCCACATAGAAAGCCTGCCGGAGCTCAACAAGCGGGACCACATCTTCCATGCTGGGTCTTCGTTCCGGGAGCAAGGGTATTTTCTGTGGTTGAAATTCTGTCGATATCGAGATTTTACCGTTTTTGGTGGAAATTGTGGGGGAAAAACAAAACTTTTCGTTCCATAAACTGGTCAGCCACATAGAAGGCCTGCCGGAGCTCAACAAGCGGGACCACAGCTTCCATGCTGGGTCTTCATTCAGGGAGCAAGGGTATTTTCTGTGGTTGAAATTCTGTCGAAATCGAGATTTTTACCGTTTTTGGTGGAAATTGTGGGGGAAAACAAAACTTTTCGATCCAAAAACTGGTCAGCCACATAGAAGGCCTGCCGGTGCTCAACCAGCGGGACCACAGCTTCCATGCTGGGTCTTCTTTCAGGAAGCAATGGTATTTTCTGTGGCTGAAATTCTGTCGAAATCGAGATTTTTATCGTTTTTGGTGGAAATTGTGGGGGAAAAACAAAACTTTTCGTTCCAAAAACTGGTCAGCCACATAGAAGGCCTGCCGGTGCTCAACCAGCGGGACCACATCTTCGTTCCGGGAGCAAGGGTATTTTCTGTGGTTGAAATTCTGTCGATATCGAGATTTTACCGTTTTTGGTGGAAATTGTGGGGGAAAAACAAAACTTTTCGTTCCATAAACTGGTCAGCCACATAGAAGGCCTGCCGGAGCTCAACAAGCGGGACCACAGCTTCCATGCTGGGTCTTCATTCAGGGAGCAATGGTATTTTCTGTGGCTGAAATTCTGTCGAAATCGAGATTTTTACCGTTTTTGGTGGAAATTGTGGGGGAAAACAAAACTTTTCTATCCAAAAACTGGTCAGCCACATAGAAGGCCTGCCGGTGCTCAACCAGCGGGACCACATCTTCCATGCTGGGTCTTCATTCAGGGAGCAAGGGTATTTTCTGTGGTTGAAATTCTGTCGAAATCGAGATTTTTACCGTTTTTGGTGGAAATTGTGGGGGAAAGCAAAACTTTTCGATCCAAAAACTGGTCAGCCACATAGAAGGCCTGCCGGTGCTCAACCAGCGGGACCACAGCTTCCATGCTGGGTCTTCTTTCAGGAAGCAATGGTATTTTCTGTGGCTGAAATTCTGTCGAAATCGAGATTTTTATCGTTTTTGGTGGAAATTGTGGGGAAAAACAAAACTTTTCGTTCCAAAAACTGGTCAGCCACATAGAAGGCCTGCCGGAGCTCAACAAGCGGGACCACAGCTTCCATGCTGGGTCTTCATTCAGGGAGCAATGGTATTTTCTGTGGCTGAAATTCTGTCGAAATCGAGATTTTTACCGTTTTTGGTGGAAATTGTGGGGGAAAACAAAACTTTTCTATCCAAAAACTGGTCAGCCACATAGAAGGCCTGCCGGTGCTCAACCAACGGGACCACATCTTCCATGCTGGGTCTTCGTTCCGGGAGCAAGGTATTTTCTGTGGTTGAAATTCTGTCGATATCGAGATTTTACCGTTTTTGGTGGAAATTGTGGGGGAAAAACAAAACTTTTCGTTCCATAAACTGGTCAGCCACATAGAAGGCCTGCCGGAGCTCAACAAGCGGGACCACAGCTTCCATGCTGGGTCTTCATTCAGGGAGCAAGGGTATTTTCTGTGGTTGAAATTCTGTCGAAATCGAGATTTTTACCGTTTTTGGTGGAAATTGTGGGGGAAAACAAAACTTTTCGATCCAAAAACTGGTCAGCCACATAGAAGACCTGCCGGAGCTCAACAAGCGGGACCACAGCTTCCATGCTGGGTCTTCATTTAGGGAGCAAGGGTATTTTCTGTGGTTGAAATTTTGTCGAAATCGAGATTTTACCGTTTTTGGTGGAAATTGTGGGGGAAAACAAAACTTTTCGTTCCAAAAACTGGTCAGCCACATAGAAGGCCTACCGGTGCTCAACCAGCGGGACCACAGCTTCCATGCTGGGTCTTCATTCAGGGAGCCATGGTATTTTCTGTGGCTGAAATTCTGTCGAAATCGAGATTTTTACCGTTTTTGGTGGAAATTGTGGGGGAAAACAAAACTTTTCGATCCAAAAACTGGTCAGCCACATAGAAGGCCTGCCGGTGCTCAACCAGCGGGACCACAGCTTCCATGCTGGGTCTTCTTTCAGGAAGCAATGGTATTTTCTGTGGCTGAAATTCTGTCGAAATCGAGATTTTTATCGTTTTTGGTGGAAATTGTGGGGGAAAAACAAAACTTTTCGTTCCAAAAACTGGTCAGCCACATAGAAAGCCTGCCGGAGCTCAACAAGCGGGACCACAGCTTCCATGCTGGGTCTTCATTCAGGGAGCAATGGTATTTTCTGTGGCTGAAATTCTGTCGAAATCGAGATTTTTACCGTTTTTGGTGGAAATTGTGGGGGAAAACAAAACTTTTCTATCCAAAAACTGGTCAGCCACATAGAAGGCCTGCCGGTGCTCAACCAGCGGGACCACAGCTTCCATGCTGGGTCTTCATTCAGGGAGCAAGGGTATTTTCTGTGGTTGAAATTCTGTCGAAATCGAGATTTTGCCGTTTTTGGTGGAAATTGTGGGGGGAAAACAAAACTTTTCGATCCAAAAACTGGTCAGCCACATAGAAGGCCTGCCGGTGCTCAACCAGCGGGACCACAGCTTCCATGCCGGGTCTTCTTTCAGGAAGCAATGGTATTTTCTGTGGCTGAAATTCTGTCGAAATCGAGATTTTTATCGTTTTTGGTGGAAATTATGGGGGAAAAACAAAACTTTTCGTTCCAAAAACTGGTCAGCCACATAGAAGGCCTGCCGGTGCTCAACCAGCGGGACCACATCTTCCATGCTGGGTCTTCGTTCCGGGAGCAAGGGTATTTTCTGTGGTTGAAATTCTGTCGAAATCGAGATTTTTACCGTTTTTGGTGGAAATTGTGGGGGAAAACAAAACTTTTCGATCCAAAAACTGGTCAGCCACATAGAAGGCCTGCCGGTGCTCAACCAGCGGGACCACAGCTTCCATGCTGGGTCTTCATTCAGGGAGCCATGGTATTTTCTGTGGCTGAAATTCTGTCGAAATCGAGATTTTTACCGTTTTTGGTGGAAATTGTGGGGGAAAACAAAACTTTTCGATCCAAAAACTGGTCAGCCACATAGAAGGCCTGCCGGTGCTCAACCAGCGGGACCACAGCTTCCATGCTGGGTCTTCTTTCAGGAAGCAATGGTATTTTCTGTGGCTGAAATTCTGTCGAAATCGAGATTTTTATCGTTTTTGGTGGAAATTGTGGGGGAAAAACAAAACTTTTCGTTCCAAAAACTGGTCAGCCACATAGAAAGCCTGCCGGAGCTCAACAAGCGGGACCACAGCTTCCATGCTGGGTCTTCATTCAGGGAGCAAGGGTATTTTCTGTGGTTGAAATTCTGTCGAAATCGAGATTTTGCCGTTTTTGGTGGAAATTGTGGGGGAAAACAAAACTTTTCGATCCAAAAACTGGTCAGCCACATAGAAGGCCTGCCGGTGCTCAACCAGCGGGACCACAGCTTCCATGCCGGGTCTTCTTTCAGGAAGCAATGGTATTTTCTGTGGCTGAAATTCTGTCGAAATCGAGATTTTTATCGTTTTTGGTGGAAATTATGGGGGAAAAACAAAACTTTTCGTTCCAAAAACTGGTCAGCCACATAGAAGGCCTGCCGGTGCTCAACCAGCGGGACCACATCTTCCATGCTGGGTCTTCGTTCCGGGAGCAAGGGTATTTTCTGTGGTTGAAATTCTGTCGAAATCGAGATTTTTACCGTTTTTGGTGGAAATTGTGGGGGAAAACAAAACTTTTCGATCCAAAAACTGGTCAGCCACATAGAAGGCCTGCCGGTGCTCAACCAGCGGGACCACAGCTTCCATGCTGGGTCTTCATTCAGGGAGCCATGGTATTTTCTGTGGCTGAAATTCTGTCGAAATCGAGATTTTTACCGTTTTTGGTGGAAATTGTGGGGGAAAACAAAACTTTTCGATCCAAAAACTGGTCAGCCACATAGAAGGCCTGCCGGTGCTCAACCAGCGGGACCACAGCTTCCATGCTGGGTCTTCTTTCAGGAAGCAATGGTATTTTCTGTGGCTGAAATTCTGTCGAAATCGAGATTTTTATCGTTTTTGGTGGAAATTGTGGGGGAAAAACAAAACTTTTCGTTCCAAAAACTGGTCAGCCACATAGAAAGCCTGCCGGAGCTCAACAAGCGGGACCACAGCTTCCATGCTGGGTCTTCATTCAGGGAGCAATGGTATTTTCTGTGGTTGAAATTCTGTCGATATCGAGATTTTACCGTTTTTGGTGGAAATTGTGGGGGAAAAACAAAACTTTTCGTTCCATAAACTGGTCAGCCACATAGAAGGCCTGCCGGAGCTCAACAAGCGGGACCACAGCTTCCATGCTGGGTCTTCATTCAGGGAGCAATGGTATTTTCTGTGGCTGAAATTCTGTCGAAATCGAGATTTTTACCGTTTTTGGTGGAAATTGTGGGGGAAAACAAAACTTTTCTATCCAAAAACTGGTCAGCCACATAGAAGGCCTGCCGGTGCTCAACCAGCGGGACCACATCTTCCATGCTGGGTCTTCATTCAGGGAGCAAGGGTATTTTCTGTGGTTGAAATTCTGTCGAAATCGAGATTTTTACCGTTTTTGGTGGAAATTGTGGGGGAAAGCAAAACTTTTCGATCCAAAAACTGGTCAGCCACATAGAAGGCCTGCCGGTGCTCAACCAGCGGGACCACAGCTTCCATGCTGGGTCTTCTTTCAGGAAGCAATGGTATTTTCTGTGGCTGAAATTCTGTCGAAATCGAGATTTTTATCGTTTTTGGTGGAAATTGTGGGGGAAAAACAAAACTTTTCGTTCCAAAAACTGGTCAGCCACATAGAAGGCCTGCCGGTGCTCAACCAGCGGGACCACATCTTCCATGCTGGGTCTTCGTTCCGGGAGCAAGGGTATTTTCTGTGGTTGAAATTCTGTCGATATCGAGATTTTACCGTTTTTGGTGGAAATTGTGGGGGAAAAACAAAACTTTTCGTTCCATAAACTGGTCAGCCACATAGAAGGCCTGCCGGAGCTCAACAAGCGGGACCACAGCTTCCATGCTGGGTCTTCATTCAGGGAGCAAGGGTATTTTCTGTGGTTGAAATTCTGTCGAAATCGAGATTTTTACCGTTTTTGGTGGAAATTGTGGGGGAAAACAAAACTTTTCGTTCCAAAAACTGGTCAGCCACATAGAAGGCCTACCGGTGCTCAACCAGCGGGACCACAGCTTCCATGCTGGGTCTTCATTCAGGGAGCCATGGTATTTTCTGTGGCTGAAATTCTGTCGAAATCGAGATTTTTATCGTTTTTGGTGGAAATTGTGGGGGAAAAACAAAACTTTTCGTTCCAAAAACTGGTCAGCCACATAGAAAGCCTGCCGGAGCTCAACAAGCGGGACCACAGCTTCCATGCTGGGTCTTCATTCAGGGAGCAATGGTATTTTCTGTGGTTGAAATTCTGTCGATATCGAGATTTTACCGTTTTTGGTGGAAATTGTGGGGGAAAAACAAAACTTTTCGTTCCATAAACTGGTCAGCCACATAGAAAGCCTGCCGGAGCTCAACAAGCGGGACCACAGCTTCCATGCTGGGTCTTCATTCAGGGAGCAATGGTATTTTCTGTGGTTGAAATTCTGTCGATATCGAGATTTTACCGTTTTTGGTGGAAATTGTGGGGGAAAAACAAAACTTTTCGTTCCATAAACTGGTCAGCCACATAGAAGGCCTGCCGGAGCTCAACAAGCGGGACCACAGCTTCCATGCTGGGTCTTCATTCAGGGAGCAATGGTATTTTCTGTGGCTGAAATTCTGTCGAAATCGAGATTTTTACCGTTTTTGGTGGAAATTGTGGGGGAAAACAAAACTTTTCTATCCAAAAACTGGTCAGCCACATAGAAGGCCTGCCGGTGCTCAACCAGCGGGACCACATCTTCCATGCTGGGTCTTCATTCAGGGAGCAAGGGTATTTTCTGTGGTTGAAATTCTGTCGAAATCGAGATTTTTACCGTTTTTGGTGGAAATTGTGGGGGAAAGCAAAACTTTTCGATCCAAAAACTGGTCAGCCACATAGAAGGCCTGCCGGTGCTCAACCAGCGGGACCACAGCTTCCATGCTGGGTCTTCTTTCAGGAAGCAATGGTATTTTCTGTGGCTGAAATTCTGTCGAAATCGAGATTTTTATCGTTTTTGGTGGAAATTGTGGGGGAAAAACAAAACTTTTCGTTCCAAAAACTGGTCAGCCACATAGAAGGCCTGCCGGTGCTCAACCAGCGGGACCACATCTTCCATGCTGGGTCTTCGTTCCGGGAGCAAGGGTATTTTCTGTGGTTGAAATTCTGTCGATATCGAGATTTTACCGTTTTTGGTGGAAATTGTGGGGGAAAGCAAAACTTTTCGTTCCATAAACTGGTCAGCCACATAGAAGGCCTGCCGGAGCTCAACAAGCGGGACCACAGCTTCCATGCTGGGTCTTCATTCAGGGAGCAAGGGTATTTTCTGTGGTTGAAATTCTGTCGAAATCGAGATTTTTACAGTTTTTGGTGGAAATTGTAGGGGAAAACAAAACTTTTCGTTCCAAAAACTGGTCAGCCACATAGAAGGCCTACCGGTGCTCAACCAGCGGGACCACAGCTTCCATGCTGGGTCTTCATTCAGGGAGCAATGGTATTTTCTGTGGTTGAAATTCTGTCGATATCGAGATTTTACCGTTTTTGGTGGAAATTGTGGGGGAAAAACAAAACTTTTCGTTCCATAAGCTGGTCAGCCACATAGAAGGCCTGCCGGAGCTCAACAAGCGGGACCACAGCTTCCATGCTGGGTCTTCATTCAGGGAGCAATGGTATTTTCTGTGGCTGAAATTCTGTCGAAATCGAGATTTTTACCGTTTTTGGTGGAAATTGTGGGGGAAAACAAAACTTTTCTATCCAAAAACTGGTCAGCCACATAGAAGGCCTGCCGGTGCTCAACCAGCGGGACCACATCTTCCATGCTGGGTCTTCATTCCGGGAGCAAGGGTATTTTCTGTGGCTGAAATTCTGTCGAAATCGAGATTTTTACCGTTTTTGGTGGAAATTGTGGGGGAAAACAAAACTTTTCGATCCAAAAACTGGTCAGCCACATAGAAGGGAGGTGGTGCAGGAGGAACCAAAGCCCTTGCCGCCTGTATCCAAAGGGGAATGGGGAAGGAAGAGGAGGCTCCGCCCATCGCTCCGCCCACGGGATGCTCCCATTGTGTGTTGAGCAAGAATGGTGGATCGACTACCGGATATTGATCAAATCTGATGGATTAAGAGGTTAAACCATGGATTTGGAATTTGGGAAATGGACAGTAAAGGTTCTCAAACAGGTTTTCAGATACCAGGATGATAATAAAAATATTATCATGTTATAAACCTAATATATAAATAGAGTAACCATCTTCCTAAGAGTCATTGTATGGAACACCACTACCATTGAATTCTTTTTAAACTTTGTTCAGAATCGAAATGATGATACAAAGCCTGGAAAACGACCAGAAAAAAGTTTGATTCAAAGCAGGGGGACATAAGCCGAAAATGAAGTTTCAGAGTGGTTCTAATAATAACTTTAACAAAGAGACTAAGAAATTCTGGATACTCAGATCCAAGAAGGACGTAAAATGCAAATGCGAACATCTTATGCCCGAGAGGAGGCTCAGTAAAGCTTCACAGCTCAGATTTGAAGTGCGAACCAAACCTGGACAATTTTACCCCGCTGGCAGTTGTCGAGGCATAGGATTAGAGAAGTGGGACAATATCAAATGGGGCGAAACCAATGTAAACTACTATCACTGTTATAACAGACAAGTTTTGGTGACTTCATCTGCTTTTTCCAACTTTTTGACCGATTCTAATTTTGCAACTCGAAAATTTTTGATGAATAATTTGGCATCTACTTTCGCAAGTTCACCTTTTTGATACAATTGTGCAACTCGAAAATTTCTGATGAATAACTTGTCATCTACTTTCGCAAGTTCAGCTCTTGAAACACGACTTTTCAACGGCTTTCCCGCGAATTTTTCTCACCCTTCCTCTCCCCTTCCCCCCCCCTCCAAGTAAAATACTTTGGAGTTGACAAAGAATAAAGTCTTCACTTGAATTATGACTTTCTTGGCTCATCAGACGACTGGTTTGATTCTGCAAAGGTCAAATAATCGGCTATCGATTGGCTCAAATGCAATTAACGCAGTGACTATCGTAAAAGATTGAGAAAATTAGCTCAGGAAAATAAAATGCAATATAGAGTAAGTTTTCAGCGAAGCCATTTATAGGAGTTTATGAAAAATTTCCGAATCTTTCAGCCCTCTAAAAAAAATTTTCATCAATTCCAATCTTTAAAAGAATGATGAATTGCATTGATATGAATTCATACACAAGTCCATTCAAAAGATTCGCCTTTCAAAACTGGTCATATATTTGTTTTCCCCTTCTCTGTATCACCACTCCAGGTCTTTTAAACTAGACTTTTCCTTCCGCGAATTCCTGAGCAAAAAAGGCAAAACGCAGACTCAGCGCGGGAGGCGGAGCTTGGAGGGTTGCCAGATCCTTCTTGGCACGCAGCCAGCTCCTCCCCTTCCCCTCTGGGATACAGGGGTCAAGAGCTCTGGTTCCTCCTGCACCGCCGCCCATAGAAGGCCTACCGGTGCTCAACCAGCGGGACCACAGCTTCCATGCTGGGTCTTCATTCAGGGAGCCATGGTATTTTCTGTGGCTGAAATTCTGTCGAAATCGAGATTTTTACCGTTTTTGGTGGAAATTGTGGGGGAAAACAAAACTTTTCGATCCAAAAACTGGTCAGCCACATACAAGGCCTGCCGGTGCTCAACCAGCGGGACCACAGCTTCCATGCTGGGTCTTCTTTCAGGAAGCAATGGTATTTTCTGTGGCTGAAATTCTGTCGAAATCGAGATTTTTATCGTTTTTGGTGGAAATTGTGGGGGAAAGACAAAACTTTTCGTTCCAAAAACTGGTCAGCCACATAGAAAGCCTGCCGGAGCTCAACAAGCGGGACCACAGCTTCCATGCTGGGTCTTCATTCAGGGAGCCATGGTATTTTCTGTGGCTGAAATTCTGTCGAAATCGAGATTTTTACCGTTTTTGGTGGAAATTGTGGGGGAAAGACAAAACTTTTCGTTCCAAAAACTGGTCAGCCACATAGAAGGCCTGCCGGTGCTCAACCAGCGGGACCACATCTTCCATGCTGGGTCTTCATTCCGGGAGCAAGGGTATTTTCTGTGGCTGAAATTCTGTCGAAATCGAGATTTTTACCGTTTTTGGTGGAAATTGTGGGGGAAAACAAAACTTTTCGATCCAAAAACTGGTCAGCCACATAGAAGGGAGGTGGTGCAGGAGGAACCAAAGCCCTTGCCGCCTGTATCCAAAGGGGAATGGGGAAGGAAGAGGAGGCTCCGCCCATCGCTCCGCCCACGGGATGCTCCCATTGTGTGTTGAGCAAGAATGGTGGATCGACTACCGGATATTGATCAAATCTGATGGATTAAGAGGTTAAACCATGGATTTGGAATTTGGGAAATGGACAGTAAAGGTTCTCAAACAGGTTTTCAGATACCAGGATGATAATAAAAATATTATCATGTTATAAACCTAATATATAAATAGAGTAACCATCTTCCTAAGAGTCATTGTATGGAACACCACTACCATTGAATTCTTTTTAAACTTTGTTCAGAATCGAAATGATGATACAAAGCCTGGAAAACGACCAGAAAAAAGTTTGATTCAAAGCAGGGGGACATAAGCCGAAAATGAAGTTTCAGAGTGGTTCTAATAATAACTTTAACAAAGAGACTAAGAAATTCTGGATACTCAGATCCAAGAAGGACGTAAAATGCAAATGCGAACATCTTATGCCCGAGAGGAGGCTCAGTAAAGCTTCACAGCTCAGATTTGAAGTGCGAACCAAACCTGGACAATTTTACCCCGCTGGCAGTTGTCGAGGCATAGGATTAGAGAAGTGGGACAATATCAAATGGGGCGAAACCAATGTAAACTACTATCACTGTTATAACAGACAAGTTTTGGTGACTTCATCTGCTTTTTCCAACTTTTTGACCGATTCTAATTTTGCAACTCGAAAATTTTTGATGAATAATTTGGCATCTACTTTCGCAAGTTCACCTTTTTGATACAATTGTGCAACTCGAAAATTTCTGATGAATAACTTGTCATCTACTTTCGCAAGTTCAGCTCTTGAAACACGACTTTTCAACGGCTTTCCCGCGAATTTTTCTCACCCTTCCTCTCCCCTTCCCCCCCCCCTCCAAGTAAAATACTTTGGAGTTAACAAAGAATAAAGTCTTCACTTGAATTATGACTTTCTTGGCTCATCAGACGACTGGTTTGATTCTGCAAAGGTCAAATAATCGGCTATCGATTGGCTCAAATGCAACTAACGCAGTGACTATCGTAAAAGATTGAGAAAATTAGCTCAGGAAAATAAAATGCAATATAGAGTAAGTTTTCAGCGAAGCCATTTATAGGAGTTTATGAAAAATTTCCGAATCTTTCAGCCCTCTAAAAAAAATTTTCATCAATTCCAATCTTTAAAAGAATGATGAATTGCATTGATATGAATTCATACACAAGTCCATTCAAAAGATTCGCCTTTCAAAACTGGTCATATATTTGTTTTCCCCTTCTCTGTATCACCACTCCAGGTCTTTTAAACTAGACTTTTCCTTCCGCGAATTCCTGAGCAAAAAAGGCAAAACGCAGACTCAGCGCGGGAGGCGGAGCTTGGAGGGTTGCCAGATCCTTCTTGGCACGCAGCCAGCTCCTCCCCTTCCCCTCTGGGATACAGGGGTCAAGAGCTCTGGTTCCTCCTGCACCGCCGCCCATAGAAGGCCTACCGGTGCTCAACCAGCGGGACCACAGCTTCCATGCTGGGTCTTCATTCAGGGAGCCATGGTATTTTCTGTGGCTGAAATTCTGTCGAAATCGAGATTTTTACCGTTTTTGGTGGAAATTGTGGGGGAAAACAAAACTTTTCGATCCAAAAACTGGTCAGCCACATACAAGGCCTGCCGGTGCTCAACCAGCGGGACCACAGCTTCCATGCTGGGTCTTCTTTCAGGAAGCAATGGTATTTTCTGTGGCTGAAATTCTGTCGAAATCGAGATTTTTATCGTTTTTGGTGGAAATTGTGGGGGAAAGACAAAACTTTTCGTTCCAAAAACTGGTCAGCCACATAGAAAGCCTGCCGGAGCTCAACAAGCGGGACCACAGCTTCCATGCTGGGTCTTCATTCAGGGAGCAATGGTATTTTCTGTGGCTGAAATTCTGTCGAAATCGAAATTTTTACCGTTTTTGGTGGAAATTGGGGGAAAACAAAATTTTTCGATCCAAAAACTGGTCAGCCATAGAAGACCTGCCGGAGCTCAACCACGAGACCACATCTTCCGTGCTGGGTCTTCGTTCCGGGAGCAAGGGTATTTTCTGTGGCTGAAATTCTGTCGAAATCGAGATTTTTACCGTTTTTGGTGGAAATTGTGGGGGAAAAACAAAACTTTTCGTTCCAAAAACTGGTCAGCCACATAGAAGGCCTGCCGGTGCTCAACCAGCGGGACCACATCTTCCATGCTGGGTCTTCATTCAGGGAGCAAGGGTATTTTCTGTGGTTGAAATTCTGTCGAAATCGAGATTTTGCCGTTTTTGGTGGAAATTGTGGGGGAAAACAAAACTTTTCGATCCAAAAACTGGTCAGCCACATAGAAGGCCTGCCGGTGCTCAACCAGCGGGACCACAGCTTCCATGCTGGGTCTTCTTTCAGGAAGCAATGGTATTTTCTGTGGCTGAAATTCTGTCGAAATCGAGATTTTTATCGTTTTTGGTGGAAATTATGGGGGAAAAACAAAACTTTTCGTTCCAAAAACTGGTCAGCCACATAGAAGGCCTGCCGGTGCTCAACCAGCGGGACCACATCTTCCATGCTGGGTCTTCGTTCCGGGAGCAAGGGTATTTTCTGTGGTTGAAATTCTGTCGAAATCGAGATTTTTACCGTTTTTGGTGGAAATTGTGGGGGAAAACAAAACTTTTCGATCCAAAAACTGGTCAGCCACATAGAAGGCCTGCCGGAGCTCAACAAGCGGGACCACAGCTTCCATGCTGGGTCTTCATTCAGGGAGCAAGGGTATTTTCTGTGGTTGAAATTCTGTCGAAATCGAGATTTTTACCGTTTTTGGTGGAAATTGTGGGGGAAAACAAAACTTTTCGTTCCAAAAACTGGTCAGCCACATAGAAGGCCTACCGGTGCTCAACCAGCGGGACCACAGCTTCCATGCTGGGTCTTCATTCAGGGAGCCATGGTATTTTCTGTGGCTGAAATTCTGTCGAAATCGAGATTTTTACCGTTTTTGGTGGAAATTGTGGGGGAAAACAAAACTTTTCGATCCAAAAACTGGTCAGCCACATAGAAGGCCTGCCGGTGCTCAACCAGCGGGACCACAGCTTCCATGCTGGGTCTTCTTTCAGGAAGCAATGGTATTTTCTGTGGCTGAAATTCTGTCGAAATCGAGATTTTTATCGTTTTTGGTGGAAATTGTGGGGGAAAAACAAAACTTTTCGTTCCAAAAACTGGTCAGCCACATAGAAAGCCTGCCGGAGCTCAACAAGCGGGACCACAGCTTCCATGCTGGGTCTTCATTCAGGGAGCAATGGTATTTTCTGTGGTTGAAATTCTGTCGATATCGAGATTTTACCGTTTTTGGTGGAAATTGTGGGGGAAAAACAAAACTTTTCGTTCCATAAACTGGTCAGCCACATAAAAGGCCTGCCGGAGCTCAACAAGCGGGACCACAGCTTCCATGCTGGGTCTTCATTCAGGGAGCAATGGTATTTTCTGTGGCTGAAATTCTGTCGAAATCGAGATTTTTACCGTTTTTGGTGGAAATTGTGGGGGAAAACAAAACTTTTCTATCCAAAAACTGGTCAGCCACATAGAAGGCCTGCCGGTGCTCAACCAGCGGGACCACATCTTCCATGCTGGGTCTTCATTCAGGGAGCAATGGTATTTTCTGTGGTTGAAATTCTGTCGATATCGAGATTTTACCGTTTTTGGTGGAAATTGTGGGGGAAAAACAAAACTTTTCGTTCCATAAACTGGTCAGCCACATAAAAGGCCTGCCGGAGCTCAACAAGCGGGACCACAGCTTCCATGCTGGGTCTTCATTCAGGGAGCAATGGTATTTTCTGTGGCTGAAATTCTGTCGAAATCGAGATTTTTACCGTTTTTGGTGGAAATTGTGGGGGAAAACAAAACTTTTCTATCCAAAAACTGGTCAGCCACATAGAAGGCCTGCCGGTGCTCAACCAGCGGGACCACATCTTCCATGCTGGGTCTTCATTCAGGGAGCAAGGGTATTTTCTGTGGTTGAAATTCTGTCGAAATCGAGATTTTTACCGTTTTTGGTGGAAATTGTGGGGGAAAGCAAAACTTTTCGATCCAAAAACTGGTCAGCCACATAGAAGGCCTGCCGGTGCTCAACCAGCGGGACCACAGCTTCCATGCTGGGTCTTCTTTCAGGAAGCAATGGTATTTTCTGTGGCTGAAATTCTGTCGAAATCGAGATTTTTATCGTTTTTGGTGGAAATTGTGGGGGAAAAACAAAACTTTTCGTTCCAAAAACTGGTCAGCCACATAGAAGGCCTGCCGGTGCTCAACCAGCGGGACCACATCTTCCATGCTGGGTCTTCGTTCCGGGAGCAAGGGTATTTTCTGTGGTTGAAATTCTGTCGATATCGAGATTTTACCGTTTTTGGTGGAAATTGTGGGGGAAAAACAAAACTTTTCGTTCCATAAACTGGTCAGCCACATAGAAGGCCTGCCGGAGCTCAACAAGCGGGACCACAGCTTCCATGCTGGGTCTTCATTCAGGGAGCAAGGGTATTTTCTGTGGTTGAAATTCTGTCGAAATCGAGATTTTTACCGTTTTTGGTGGAAATTGTGGGGGAAAACAAAACTTTTCGATCCAAAAACTGGTCAGCCACATAGAAGGCCTGCCGGAGCTCAACAAGCGGGACCACAGCTTCCATGCTGGGTCTTCATTCAGGGAGCAAGGGTATTTTCTGTGGTTGAAATTCTGTCGAAATCGAGATTTTTACCGTTTTTGGTGGAAATTGTGGGGGAAAACAAAACTTTTCGTTCCAAAAACTGGTCAGCCACATAGAAGGGAGGTGGTGCAGGAGGAACCAAAGCCCTTGCCGCCTGTATCCAAAGGGGAATGGGGAAGGAAGAGGAGGCTCCGCCCATCGCTCCGCCCACGGGATGCTCCCATTGTGTGTTGAGCAAGAATGGTGGATCGACTACCGGATATTGATCAAATCTGATGGATTAAGAGGTTAAACCATGGATTTGGAATTTGGGAAATGGACAGTAAAGGTTCTCAAACAGGTTTTCAGATACCAGGATGATAATAAAAATATTATCATGTTATAAACCTAATATATAAATAGAGTAACCATCTTCCTAAGAGTCATTGTATGGAACACCACTACCATTGAATTCTTTTTAAACTTTGTTCAGAATCGAAATGATGATACAAAGCCTGGAAAACGACCAGAAAAAAGTTTGATTCAAAGCAGGATGACATAAGCCGAGAATGAAGTTTCAGAGTGGTTCTAATAATAACTTTAACAAAGAGACTAAGAAATTCTGGATACTCAGATCCAAGAAGGACGTAAAATGCAAATGCGAACATCTTATGCCCGAGAGGAGGCTCAGTAAAGCTTCACAGCTCAGATTTGAAGTGCGAACCAAACCTGGACAATTTTACCCCGCTGGCAGTTGTCGAGGCATAGGATTAGAGAAGTGGGACAATATCAAATGGGGCGAAACCAATGTAAACTACTATCACTGTTATAACAGACAAGTTTTGGTGACTTCATCTGCTTTTTCCAACTTTTTGACCGATTCTAATTTTGCAACTCGAAAATTTTTGATGAATAACTTGTCATCTACTTTCGCAAGTTCAGCTCTTGAAACACGACTTTTCAACGGCTTTCCCGCGAATTTTTCTCACCCTTCCTCTCCCCTTCCCCCCCCCTCCAAGTAAAATACTTTGGAGTTAACAAAGAATAAAGTCTTCACTTGAATTATGACTTTCTTGGCTCATCAGACGACTGGTTTGATTCTGCAAAGGTCAAATAATCGGCTATCGATTGGCTCAAATGCAATTAACGCAGTGACTATCGTAAAAGATTGAGAAAATTAGCTCAGGAAAATAAAATGCAATATAGAGTAAGTTTTCAGCGAAGCCATTTATAGGAGTTTATGAAAAATTTCCGAATCTTTCAGCCCTCTAAAAAAAATTTTCATCAATTCCAATCTTTAAAAGAATGATGAATTGCATTGATATGAATTCATACACAAGTCCATTCAAAAGATTCGCCTTTCAAAACTGGTCATATATTTGTTTTCCCCTTCTCTGTATCACCACTCCAGGTCTTTTAAACTAGACTTTTCCTTCCGCGAATTCCTGAGCAAAAAAGGCAAAACGCAGACTCAGCGCGGGAGGCGGAGCTTGGAGGGTTGCCAGATCCTTCTTGGCACGCAGCCAGCTCCTCCCCTTCCCCTCTGGGATACAGGGGTCAAGAGCTCTGGTTCCTCCTGCACCGCCGCCCATAGAAGGCCTACCGGTGCTCAACCAGCGGGACCACAGCTTCCATGCTGGGTCTTCTTTCAGGAAGCAATGGTATTTTCTGTGGCTGAAATTCTGTCGAAATCGAGATTTTTACCGTTTTTGGTGGAAATTGTGGGGGAAAACAAAACTTTTCGATCCAAAAACTGGTCAGCCACATACAAGGCCTGCCGGTGCTCAACCAGCGGGACCACAGCTTCCATGCTGGGTCTTCTTTCAGGAAGCAATGGTATTTTCTGTGGCTGAAATTCTGTCGAAATCGAGATTTTTATCGTTTTTGGTGGAAATTGTGGGGGAAAGACAAAACTTTTCGTTCCAAAAACTGGTCAGCCACATAGAAAGCCTGCCGGAGCTCAACCAGCGGGACCACATCTTCCATGCTGGGTCTTCATTCCGGGAGCAAGGGTATTTTCTGTGGCTGAAATTCTGTCGAAATCGAGATTTTTACCGTTTTTGGTGGAAATTGTGGGCGAAAACAAAACTTTTCGATCCAAAAACTGGTCAGCCACATAGAAGGCCTGCCGGTGCTCAACCAGCGGGACCACATCTTCCATGCTGGGTCTTCATTCAGGGAGCAAGGGTATTTTCTGTGGTTGAAATTCTGTCGATATCGAGATTTTACCGTTTTTGGTGGAAATTGTGGGGGAAAAACAAAACTTTTCGTTCCATAAACTGGTCAGCCACATAGAAGGCCTGCCGGAGCTCAACAAGCGGGACCACAGCTTCCATGCTGGGTCTTCTTTCAGGGAGCAATGGTATTTTCTGTGGCTGAAATTCTGTCGAAATCGAAATTTTTACCGTTTTTGGTGGAAATTGTGGGGGAAAAACAAAACTTTTCGTTCCATAAACTGGTCAGCCACATAGAAGGCCTGCCGGTGCTCAACCAGCGGGACCACAGCTTCCATGCTGGGTCTTCTTTCAGGAAGCAATGGTATTTTCTGTGGCTGAAATTCTGTCGAAATCGAGATTTTTACCGTTTTTGGTGGAAATTGTGGGGGAAAACAAAACTTTTCGTTCCAAAAACTGGTCAGCCACATAGAAGGGAGGTGGTGCAGGAGGAACCAAAGCCCTTGCCGCCTGTATCCAAAGGGGAATGGGGAAGGAAGAGGAGGCTCCGCCCATCGCTCCGCCCACGGGATGCTCCCATTGTGTGTTGAGCAAGAATGGTGGATCGACTACCGGATATTGATCAAATCTGATGGATTAAGAGGTTAAACCATGGATTTGGAATTTGGGAAATGGACAGTAAAGGTTCTCAAACAGGTTTTCAGATACCAGGATGATAATAAAAATATTATCATGTTATAAACCTAATATATAAATAGAGTAACCATCTTCCTAAGAGTCATTGTATGGAACACCACTACCATTGAATTCTTTTTAAACTTTGTTCAGAATCGAAATGATGATACAAAGCCTGGAAAACGACCAGAAAAAAGTTTGATTCAAAGCAGGATGACATAAGCCGAGAATGAAGTTTCAGAGTGGTTCTAATAATAACTTTAACAAAGAGACTAAGAAATTCTGGATACTCAGATCCAAGAAGGACGTAAAATGCAAATGCGAACATCTTATGCCCGAGAGGAGGCTCAGTAAAGCTTCACAGCTCAGATTTGAAGTGCGAACCAAACCTGGACAATTTTACCCCGCTGGCAGTTGTCGAGGCATAGGATTAGAGAAGTGGGACAATATCAAATGGGGCGAAACCAATGTAAACTACTATCACTGTTATAACAGACAAGTTTTGGTGACTTCATCTGCTTTTTCCAACTTTTTGACCGATTCTAATTTTGCAACTCGAAAATTTTTGATGAATAACTTGTCATCTACTTTCGCAAGTTCAGCTCTTGAAACACGACTTTTCAACGGCTTTCCCGCGAATTTTTCTCACCCTTCCTCTCCCCTTCCCCCCCCCTCCAAGTAAAATACTTTGGAGTTAACAAAGAATAAAGTCTTCACTTGAATTATGACTTTCTTGGCTCATCAGACGACTGGTTTGATTCTGCAAAGGTCAAATAATCGGCTATCGATTGGCTCAAATGCAATTAACGCAGTGACTATCGTAAAAGATTGAGAAAATTAGCTCAGGAAAATAAAATGCAATATAGAGTAAGTTTTCAGCGAAGCCATTTATAGGAGTTTATGAAAAATTTCCGAATCTTTCAGCCCTCTAAAAAAAATTTTCATCAATTCCAATCTTTAAAAGAATGATGAATTGCATTGATATGAATTCATACACAAGTCCATTCAAAAGATTCGCCTTTCAAAACTGGTCATATATTTGTTTTCCCCTTCTCTGTATCACCACTCCAGGTCTTTTAAACTAGACTTTTCCTTCCGCGAATTCCTGAGCAAAAAAGGCAAAACGCAGACTCAGCGCGGGAGGCGGAGCTTGGAGGGTTGCCAGATCCTTCTTGGCACGCAGCCAGCTCCTCCCCTTCCCCTCTGGGATACAGGGGTCAAGAGCTCTGGTTCCTCCTGCACCGCCGCCCATAGAAGGCCTACCGGTGCTCAACCAGCGGGACCACAGCTTCCATGCTGGGTCTTCATTCAGGGAGCCATGGTATTTTCTGTGGCTGAAATTCTGTCGAAATCGAGATTTTTACCGTTTTTGGTGGAAATTGTGGGGGAAAACAAAACTTTTCGATCCAAAAACTGGTCAGCCACATACAAGGCCTGCCGGTGCTCAACCAGCGGGACCACAGCTTCCATGCTGGGTCTTCTTTCAGGAAGCAATGGTATTTTCTGTGGCTGAAATTCTGTCGAAATCGAGATTTTTATCGTTTTTGGTGGAAATTGTGGGGGAAAACAAAACTTTTCGATCCAAAAACTGGTCAGCCACATACAAGGCCTGCCGGTGCTCAACCAGCGGGACCACAGCTTCCATGCTGGGTCTTCTTTCAGGAAGCAATGGTATTTTCTGTGGCTGAAATTCTGTCGAAATCGAGATTTTTATCGTTTTTGGTGGAAATTGTGGGGGAAAGACAAAACTTTTCGTTCCAAAAACTGGTCAGCCACATAGAAAGCCTGCCGGAGCTCAACCAGCGGGACCACATCTTCCATGCTGGGTCTTCATTCCGGGAGCAAGGGTATTTTCTGTGGCTGAAATTCTGTCGAAATCGAGATTTTTACCGTTTTTGGTGGAAATTGTGGGCGAAAACAAAACTTTTCGATCCAAAAACTGGTCAGCCACATAGAAGGCCTGCCGGTGCTCAACCAGCGGGACCACATCTTCCATGCTGGGTCTTCATTCAGGGAGCAAGGGTATTTTCTGTGGTTGAAATTCTGTCGATATCGAGATTTTACCGTTTTTGGTGGAAATTGTGGGGGAAAAACAAAACTTTTCGTTCCATAAACTGGTCAGCCACATAGAAGGCCTGCCGGAGCTCAACAAGCGGGACCACAGCTTCCATGCTGGGTCTTCTTTCAGGGAGCAATGGTATTTTCTGTGGCTGAAATTCTGTCGAAATCGAAATTTTTACCGTTTTTGGTGGAAATTGTGGGGGAAAAACAAAACTTTTCGTTCCATAAACTGGTCAGCCACATAGAAGGCCTGCCGGTGCTCAACCAGCGGGACCACAGCTTCCATGCTGGGTCTTCTTTCAGGAAGCAATGGTATTTTCTGTGGCTGAAATTCTGTCGAAATCGAGATTTTTACCGTTTTTGGTGGAAATTGTGGGGGAAAACAAAACTTTTCGTTCCAAAAACTGGTCAGCCACATAGAAGGGAGGTGGTGCAGGAGGAACCAAAGCCCTTGCCGCCTGTATCCAAAGGGGAATGGGGAAGGAAGAGGAGGCTCCGCCCATCGCTCCGCCCACGGGATGCTCCCATTGTGTGTTGAGCAAGAATGGTGGATCGACTACCGGATATTGATCAAATCTGATGGATTAAGAGGTTAAACCATGGATTTGGAATTTGGGAAATGGACAGTAAAGGTTCTCAAACAGGTTTTCAGATACCAGGATGATAATAAAAATATTATCATGTTATAAACCTAATATATAAATAGAGTAACCATCTTCCTAAGAGTCATTGTATGGAACACCACTACCATTGAATTCTTTTTAAACTTTGTTCAGAATCGAAATGATGATACAAAGCCTGGAAAACGACCAGAAAAAAGTTTGATTCAAAGCAGGATGACATAAGCCGAGAATGAAGTTTCAGAGTGGTTCTAATAATAACTTTAACAAAGAGACTAAGAAATTCTGGATACTCAGATCCAAGAAGGACGTAAAATGCAAATGCGAACATCTTATGCCCGAGAGGAGGCTCAGTAAAGCTTCACAGCTCAGATTTGAAGTGCGAACCAAACCTGGACAATTTTACCCCGCTGGCAGTTGTCGAGGCATAGGATTAGAGAAGTGGGACAATATCAAATGGGGCGAAACCAATGTAAACTACTATCACTGTTATAACAGACAAGTTTTGGTGACTTCATCTGCTTTTTCCAACTTTTTGACCGATTCTAATTTTGCAACTCGAAAATTTTTGATGAATAACTTGTCATCTACTTTCGCAAGTTCAGCTCTTGAAACACGACTTTTCAACGGCTTTCCCGCGAATTTTTCTCACCCTTCCTCTCCCCTTCCCCCCCCCCCCCTCCAAGTAAAATACTTTGGAGTTAACAAAGAATAAAGTCTTCACTTGAATTATGACTTTCTTGGCTCATCAGACGACTGGTTTGATTCTGCAAAGGTCAAATAATCGGCTATCGATTGGCTCAAATGCAATTAACGCAGTGACTATCGTAAAAGATTGAGAAAATTAGCTCAGGAAAATAAAATGCAATATAGAGTAAGTTTTCAGCGAAGTCATTTATAGGAGTTTATGAAAAATTTCCGAATCTTTCAGCCCTCTAAAAAAAATTTTCATCAATTCCAATCTTTAAAAGAATGATGAATTGCATTGATATGAATTCATACACAAGTCCATTCAAAAGATTCGCCTTTCAAAACTGGTCATATATTTGTTTTCCCCTTCTCTGTATCACCACTCCAGGTCTTTTAAACTAGACTTTTCCTTCCGCGAATTCCTGAGCAAAAAAGGCAAAACGCAGACTCAGCGCGGGAGGCGGAGCTTGGAGGGTTGCCAGATCCTTCTTGGCACGCAGCCAGCTCCTCCCCTTCCCCTCTGGGATACAGGGGTCAAGAGCTCTGGTTCCTCCTGCACCGCCGCCCATAGAAGGCCTACCGGTGCTCAACCAGCGGGACCACAGCTTCCATGCTGGGTCTTCATTCAGGGAGCCATGGTATTTTCTGTGGCTGAAATTCTGTCGAAATCGAGATTTTTACCGTTTTTGGTGGAAATTGTGGGGGAAAACAAAACTTTTCGATCCAAAAACTGGTCAGCCACATACAAGGCCTGCCGGTGCTCAACCAGCGGGACCACAGCTTCCATGCTGGGTCTTCTTTCAGGAAGCAATGGTATTTTCTGTGGCTGAAATTCTGTCGAAATCGAGATTTTTATCGTTTTTGGTGGAAATTGTGGGGGAAAGACAAAACTTTTCGTTCCAAAAACTGGTCAGCCACATAGAAAGCCTGCCGGAGCTCAACCAGCGGGACCACATCTTCCATGCTGGGTCTTCATTCCGGGAGCAAGGGTATTTTCTGTGGCTGAAATTCTGTCGAAATCGAGATTTTTACCGTTTTTGGTGGAAATTGTGGGCGAAAACAAAACTTTTCGATCCAAAAACTGGTCAGCCACATAGAAGGCCTGCCGGTGCTCAACCAGCGGGACCACATCTTCCATGCTGGGTCTTCATTCAGGGAGCAAGGGTATTTTCTGTGGTTGAAATTCTGTCGATATCGAGATTTTACCGTTTTTGGTGGAAATTGTGGGGGAAAAACAAAACTTTTCGTTCCATAAACTGGTCAGCCACATAGAAGGCCTGCCGGAGCTCAACAAGTGGGACCACAGCTTCCATGCTGGGTCTTCATTCAGGGAGCAAGGGTATTTTCTGTGGTTGAAATTCTGTCGAAATCGAGATTTTTACCGTTTTTGGTGGAAATTGTGGGGGAAAAACAAAACTTTTCGTTCCAAAAACTGGTCAGCCACATAAAAAGCCTGCCGGAGCTCAAGAAGCGGGACCACAGCTTCCATGCTGGGTCTTCATTCAGGGAGCAATGGTATTTTCTGTGGCTGAAATTCTGTCGAAATCGAAATTTTTACCGTTTTTGGTGGAAATTGTGGGGGAAAACAAAACTTTTCGATCCAAAAACTGGTCAGCCATAGAAGACCTGCCGGAGCTCAACCACGAGACCACATCTTCCATGCTGGGTCTTTGTTCCGGGAGCAAGGGTATTTTCTGTGGCTGAAATTCTGTCGAAATCGAGATTTTACCGTTTTTGGTGGAAATTGTGGGGGAAAAACAAAACTTTTCGTTCCATAAACTGGTCAGCCACATAGAAGGCCTGCCGGAGCTCAACAAGCGGGACCACAGCTTTCATGCTGGGTCTTCTTTCAGGGAGCAATGGTATTTTCTGTGGCTGAAATTCTGTCGAAATCGAGATTTTTACCGTTTTTGGTGGAAATTGTGGGGGAAAACAAAACTTTTCGATCCAAAAACTGGTCAGCCACATAGAAGGCCTGCCGGTGCTCAACCAGCGGGACCACAGCTTCCATGCTGGGTCTTCTTTCAGGGAGCAATGGTATTTTCTGTGGCTGAAATTCTGTCGAAATCGAAATTTTTACCGTTTTTGGTGGAAATTGTGGGGGAAAAACAAAACTTTTCGTTCCATAAACTGGTCAGCCACATAGAAGGCCTGCCGGAGCTCAACAAGTGGGACCACAGCTTCCATGCTGGGTCTTCATTCAGGGAGCAAGGGTATTTTCTGTGGTTGAAATTCTGTCGAAATCGAGATTTTTACCGTTTTTGGTGGAAATTGTGGGGGAAAAACAAAACTTTTCGTTCCAAAAACTGGTCAGCCACATAGAAAGCCTGCCGGAGCTCAAGAAGCGGGACCACAGCTTCCATGCTGGGTCTTCATTCAGGGAGCAATGGTATTTTCTGTGGCTGAAATTCTGTCGAAATCGAAATTTTTACCGTTTTTGGTGGAAATTGTGGGGGAAAACAAAACTTTTCGATCCAAAAACTGGTCAGCCATAGAAGACCTGCCGGAGCTCAACCATGAGACCACATCTTCCATGCTGGGTCTTTGTTCCGGGAGCAAGGGTATTTTCTGTGGCTGAAATTCTGTCGAAATCGAGATTTTACCGTTTTTGGTGGAAATTGTGGGGGAAAAACAAAACTTTTCGTTCCATAAACTGGTCAGCCACATAGAAGGCCTGCCGGAGCTCAACAAGCGGGACCACAGCTTCCATGCTGGGTCTTCTTTCAGGGAGCAATGGTATTTTCTGTGGCTGAAATTCTGTCGAAATCGAAATTTTTACCGTTTTTGGTGGAAATTGTGGGGGAAAAACAAAACTTTTCGTTCCATAAACTGGTCAGCCACATAGAAGGCCTGCCGGAGCTCAACAAGCGGGACCACAGCTTCCATGCTGGGTCTTCATTCAGGGAGCAAGGGTATTTTCTGTGGTTGAAATTCTGTCGAAATCGAGATTTTTACCGTTTTTGGTGGAAATTGTGGGGGAAAAACAAAACTTTTCGTTCCAAAAACTGGTCAGCCACATAGAAAGCCTGCCGGAACTCAAGAAGCGGGACCACAGCTTCCATGCTGGGTCTTCATTCAGGGAGCAATGGTATTTTCTGTGGCTGAAATTCTGTCGAAATCGAAATTTTTACCGTTTTTGGTGGAAATTGTGGGGGAAAACAAAACTTTTCGATCCAAAAACTGGTCAGCCATAGAAGACCTGCCGGAGCTCAACCACGAGACCACATCTTCCATGCTGGGTCTTTGTTCCGGGAGCAAGGGTATTTTCTGTGGCTGAAATTCTGTCGAAATCGAGATTTTACCGTTTTTGGTGGAAATTGTGGGGGAAAAACAAAACTTTTCGTTCCATAAACTGGTCAGCCACATAGAAGGCCTGCCGGAGCTCAACAAGCGGGACCACAGCTTCCATGCTGGGTCTTCTTTCAGGGAGCAATGGTATTTTCTGTGGCTGAAATTCTGTCGAAATCGAGATTTTTACCGTTTTTGGTGGAAATTGTGGGGGAAAACAAAACTTTTCGATCCAAAAACTGGTCAGCCACATAGAAGGCCTGCCGGTGCTCAACCAGCGTTACCACAGCTTCCATGCTGGGTCTTCTTTCAGGGAGCAATGGTATTTTCTGTGGCTGAAATTCTGTCGAAATCGAAATTTTTACCGTTTTTGGTGGAAATTGTGGGGGAAAAACAAAACTTTTCGTTCCAAAAACTGGTCAGCCACATAGAAAGCCTGCCGGAGCTCAAGAAGCGGGACCACAGCTTCCATGCTGGGTCTTCATTCAGGGAGCAATGGTATTTTCTGTGGCTGAAATTCTGTCGAAATCGAAATTTTTACCGTTTTTGGTGGAAATTGTGGGGGAAACAAAACTTTTCGATCCAAAAACTGGTCAGCCATAGAAGACCTGCCGGAGCTCAACCACGAGACCACATCTTCCATGCTGGGTCTTTGTTCCGGGAGCAAGGGTATTTTCTGTGGCTGAAATTCTGTCGAAATCGAGATTTTACCGTTTTTGGTGGAAATTGTGGGGGAAAAACAAAACTTTTCGTTCCATAAACTGGTCAGCCACATAGAAGGCCTGCCGGAGCTCAACAAGCGGGACCACAGCTTCCATGCTGGGTCTTCTTTCAGGGAGCAATGGTATTTTCTGTGGCTGAAATTCTGTCGAAATCGAAATTTTTACCGTTTTTGGTGGAAATTGTGGGGGAAAAACAAAACTTTTCGTTCCATAAACTGGTCAGCCACATAGAAGGCCTGCCGGAGCTCAACAAGTGGGACCACAGCTTCCATGCTGGGTCTTCATTCAGGGAGCAAGGGTATTTTCTGTGGTTGAAATTCTGTCGAAATCGAGATTTTTACCGTTTTTGGTGGAAATTGTGGGGGAAAACAAAACTTTTCTATCCAAAAACTGGTCAGCCACATAGAAGGCCTGCCGGAGCTCAACAAGTGGGACCACAGCTTCCATGCTGGGTCTTCATTCAGGGAGCAAGGGTATTTTCTGTGGTTGAAATTCTGTCGAAATCGAGATTTTTACCGTTTTTGGTGGAAATTGTGGGGGAAAAACAAAACTTTTCGTTCCAAAAACTGGTCAGCCACATAGAAAGCCTGCCGGAGCTCAAGAAGCGGGACCACAGCTTCCATGCTGGGTCTTCATTCAGGGAGCAATGGTATTTTCTGTGGCTGAAATTCTGTCGAAATCGAAATTTTTACCGTTTTTGGTGGAAATTGTGGGGGAAAACAAAACTTTTCGATCCAAAAACTGGTCAGCCATAGAAGACCTGCCGGAGCTCAACCACGAGACCACATCTTCCATGCTGGGTCTTTGTTCCGGGAGCAAGGGTATTTTCTGTGGCTGAAATTCTGTCGAAATCGAGATTTTACCGTTTTTGGTGGAAATTGTGGGGGAAAAACAAAACTTTTCGTTCCATAAACTGGTCAGCCACATAGAAGGCCTGCCGGAGCTCAACGAGTGGGACCACAGCTTCCATGCTGGGTCTTCATTCAGGGAGCAAGGGTATTTTCTGTGGTGGTTGAAATTCTGTCGAAATCGAGATTTTTACCGTTTTTGGTGGAAATTGTGGGGGAAAAACAAAACTTTTCGTTCCAAAAACTGGTCAGCCACATAGAAAGCCTGCCGGAGCTCAAGAAGCGGGACCACAGCTTCCACGCTGGGTCTTCATTCAGGGAGCAATGGTATTTTCTGTGGCTGAAATTCTGTCGAAATCGAAATTTTTACCGTTTTTGGTGGAAATTGTGGGGGAAAACAAAACTTTTCGATCCAAAAACTGGTCAGCCATAGAAGACCTGCCGGAGCTCAACCACGAGACCACATCTTCCATGCTGGGTCTTTGTTCCGGGAGCAAGGGTATTTTCTGTGGCTGAAATTCTGTCGAAATCGAGATTTTACCGTTTTTGGTGGAAATTGTGGGGGAAAAACAAAACTTTTCGTTCCATAAACTGGTCAGCCACATAGAAGGCCTGCCGGAGCTCAACAAGCGGGACCACAGCTTCCATGCTGGGTCTTCTTTCAGGGAGCAATGGTATTTTCTGTGGCTGAAATTCTGTCGAAATCGAAATTTTTACCGTTTTTGGTGGAAATTGTGGGGGAAAAACAAAACTTTTCGTTCCATAAACTGGTCAGCCACATAGAAGGCCTGCCGGAGCTCAACAAGTGGGACCACAGCTTCCATGCTGGGTCTTCATTCAGGGAGCAAGGGTATTTTCTGTGGTTGAAATTCTGTCGAAATCGAGATTTTTACCGTTTTTGGTGGAAATTGTGGGGGAAAAACAAAACTTTTCGTTCCAAAAACTGGTCAGCCACATAGAAAGCCTGCCGGAGTTCAAGAAGCGGGACCACAGCTTCCATGCTGGGTCTTCATTCAGGGAGCAATGGTATTTTCTGTGGCTGAAATTCTGTCGAAATCGAAATTTTTACCGTTTTTGGTGGAAATTGTGGGGGAAAACAAAACTTTTCGATCCAAAAACTGGTCAGCCATAGAAGACCTGCCGGAGCTCAACCACGAGACCACATCTTCCATGCTGGGTCTTTGTTCCGGGAGCAAGGGTATTTTCTGTGGCTGAAATTCTGTCGAAATCGAGATTTTACCGTTTTTGGTGGAAATTGTGGGGGAAAAACAAAACTTTTCGTTCCATAAACTGGTCAGCCACATAGAAGGCCTGCCGGAGCTCAACAAGCGGGACCACAGCTTCCATGCTGGGTCTTCTTTCAGGGAGCAATGGTATTTTCTGTGGCTGAAATTCTGTCGAAATCGAAATTTTTACCGTTTTTGGTGGAAATTGTGGGGGAAAAACAAAACTTTTCGTTCCATAAACTGGTCAGCCACATAGAAGGCCTGCCGGAGCTCAACAAGTGGGACCACAGCTTCCACGCTGGGTCTTTATTCAGGGAGCAAGGGTATTTTCTGTGGTTGAAATTCTGTCGAAATCGAGATTTTTACCGTTTTTGGTGGAAATTGTGGGGGAAAAACAAAACTTTTCGTTCCAAAAACTGGTCAGCCACATAGAAAGCCTGCCGGAGCTCAAGAAGCGGGACCACAGCTTCCATGCTGGGTCTTCATTCAGGGAGCAATGGTATTTTCTGTGGCTGAAATTCTGTCGAAATCGAAATTTTTACCGTTTTTGGTGGAAATTGTGGGGGAAAACAAAACTTTTCGATCCAAAAACTGGTCAGCCATAGAAGACCTGCCGGAGCTCAACCACGAGACCACATCTTCCATGCTGGGTCTTTGTTCCGGGAGCAAGGGTATTTTCTGTGGCTGAAATTCTGTCGAAATCGAGATTTTACCGTTTTTGGTGGAAATTGTGGGGGAAAAACAAAACTTTTCGTTCCATAAACTGGTCAGCCACATAGAAGGCCTGCCGGAGCTCAACAAGCGGGACCACAGCTTCCATGCTGGGTCTTCTTTCAGGGAGCAATGGTATTTTCTGTGGCTGAAATTCTGTCGAAATCGAAATTTTTACCGTTTTTGGTGGAAATTGTGGGGGAAAAACAAAACTTTTCGTTCCATAAACTGGTCAGCCACATAGAAGGCCTGCCGGAGCTCAACAAGTGGGACCACAGCTTCCACGCTGGGTCTTCATTCAGGGAGCAAGGGTATTTTCTGTGGTTGAAATTCTGTCGAAATCGAGATTTTTACCGTTTTTGGTGGAAATTGTGGGGGAAAAACAAAACTTTTCGTTCCAAAAACTGGTCAGCCACATAGAAAGCCTGCCGGAGCTCAAGAAGCGGGACCACAGCTTCCATGCTGGGTCTTCATTCAGGGAGCAATGGTATTTTCTGTGGCTGAAATTCTGTCGAAATCGAAATTTTTACCGTTTTTGGTGGAAATTGTGGGGGAAAACAAAACTTTTCGATCCAAAAACTGGTCAGCCATAGAAGACCTGCCGGAGCTCAACCACGAGACCACATCTTCCATGCTGGGTCTTTGTTCCGGGAGCAAGGGTATTTTCTGTGGCTGAAATTCTGTCGAAATCGAGATTTTACCGTTTTTGGTGGAAATTGTGGGGGAAAAACAAAACTTTTCGTTCCATAAACTGGTCAGCCACATAGAAGGCCTGCCGGAGCTCAACAAGCGGGACCACAGCTTCCATGCTGGGTCTTCTTTCAGGGAGCAATGGTATTTTCTGTGGCTGAAATTCTGTCGAAATCGAAATTTTTACCGTTTTTGGTGGAAATTGTGGGGGAAAAACAAAACTTTTCGTTCCATAAACTGGTCAGCCACATAGAAGGCCTGCCGGAGCTCAACAAGTGGGACCACAGCTTCCATGCTGGGTCTTCATTCAGGGAGCAAGGGTATTTTCTGTAATTGAAATTCTGTCGAAATCGAGATTTTTACCGTTTTTGGTGGAAATTGTGGGGGAAAACAAAACTTTTCGATCCAAAAACTGGTCAGCCACATAGAAGGCCTGCCGGTGCTCAACCAGCGTTACCACAGCTTCCATGCTGGGTCTTCTTTCAGGGAGCAATGGTATTTTCTGTGGCTGAAATTCTGTCGAAATCGAAATTTTTACCGTTTTTGGTGGAAATTGTGGGGGAAAAACAAAACTTTTCGTTCCATAAACTGGTCAGCCACATAGAAGGCCTGCCGGAGCTCAACAAGTGGGACCACAGCTTCCATGCTGGGTCTTCATTCAGGGAGCAATGGTATTTTCTGTGGCTGAAATTCTGTCGAAATCGAAATTTTTACCGTTTTTGGTGGAAATTGTGGGGGAAAACAAAACTTTTCGATCCAAAAACTGGTCAGCCATAGAAGACCTGCCGGAGCTCAACCACGAGACCACATCTTCCATGCTGGGTCTTTGTTCCGGGAGCAAGGGTATTTTCTGTGGCTGAAATTCTGTCGAAATCGAAATTTTTACCGTTTTTGGTGGAAATTGTGGGGGAAAAACAAAACTTTTCGTTCCATAAACTGGTCAGCCACATAGAAGGCCTGCCGGAGCTCAACAAGTGGGACCACAGCTTCCATGCTGGGTCTTCATTCAGGGAGCAAGGGTATTTTCTGTGGTTGAAATTCTGTCGAAATCGAGATTTTTACCGTTTTTGGTGGAAATTGTGGGGGAAAAACAAAACTTTTCGTTCCAAAAACTGGTCAGCCACATAGAAAGCCTGCCGGAGCTCAAGAAGCGGGACCACAGCTTCCATGCTGGGTCTTCATTCAGGGAGCAATGGTATTTTCTGTGGCTGAAATTCTGTCGAAATCGAAATTTTTACCGTTTTTGGTGGAAATTGTGGGGGAAAACAAAACTTTTCGATCCAAAAACTGGTCAGCCATAGAAGACCTGCCGGAGCTCAACCATGAGACCACATCTTCCATGCTGGGTCTTTGTTCCGGGAGCAAGGGTATTTTCTGTGGCTGAAATTCTGTCGAAATTGAGATTTTACCGTTTTTGGTGGAAATTGTGGGGGAAAAACAAAACTTTTCGTTCCATAAACTGGTCAGCCACATAGAAGGCCTGCCGGAGCTCAACAAGCGGGACCACAGCTTCCATGCTGGGTCTTCTTTCAGGGAGCAATGGTATTTTCTGTGGCTGAAATTCTGTCGAAATCGAAATTTTTACCGTTTTTGGTGGAAATTGTGGGGGAAAACAAAACTTTTCGATCCAAAAACTGGTCAGCCATAGAAGACCTGCCGGAGCTCAACCACGAGACCACATCTTCCATGCTGGGTCTTTGTTCCGGGAGCAAGGGTATTTTCTGTGGCTGAAATTCTGTCGAAATCGAGATTTTACCGTTTTTGGTGGAAATTGTGGGGGAAAAACAAAACTTTTCGTTCCATAAACTGGTCAGCCACATAGAAGGCCTGCCGGAGCTCAACAAGCGGGACCACAGCTTCCATGCTGGGTCTTCTTTCAGGGAGCAATGGTATTTTCTGTGGCTGAAATTCTGTCGAAATCGAAATTTTTACCGTTTTTGGTGGAAATTGTGGGGGAAAACAAAACTTTTCGATCCAAAAACTGGTCAGCCATAGAAGACCTGCCGGAGCTCAACCACGAGACCACATCTTCCATGCAGGGTCTTTGTTCCGGGAGCAAGGGTATTTTCTGTGGCTGAAATTCTGTCGAAATCGAAATTTTTACCGTTTTTGGTGGAAATTGTGGGGGAAAAACAAAACTTTTCGTTCCATAAACTGGTCAGCCACATAGAAGGCCTGCCGGAGCTCAACAAGTGGGACCACAGCTTCCATGCTGGGTCTTCATTCAGGGAGCAAGGGTATTTTCTGTGGTTGAAATTCTGTCGAAATCGAGATTTTTACCGTTTTTGGTGGAAATTGTGGGGAAAAACAAAACTTTTCGTTCCAAAAACTGGTCAGCCACATAGAAAGCCTGCCGGAGCTCAAGAAGCGGGACCACAGCTTCCATGCTGGGTCTTCATTCAGGGAGCAATGGTATTTTCTGTGGCTGAAATTCTGTCGAAATCGAAATTTTTACCGTTTTTGGTGGAAATTGTGGGGGAAAACAAAACTTTTCGATCCAAAAACTGGTCAGCCATAGAAGACCTGCCGGAGCTCAACCACGAGACCACATCTTCCATGCTGGGTCTTTGTTCCGGGAGCAAGGGTATTTTCTGTGGCTGAAATTCTGTCGAAATCGAGATTTTACCGTTTTTGGTGGAAATTGTGGGGGAAAAACAAAACTTTTCGTTCCATAAACTGGTCAGCCACATAGAAGGCCTGCCGGAGCTCAACAAGCGGGACCACAGCTTCCATGCTGGGTCTTCTTTCAGGGAGCAATGGTATTTTCTGTGGCTGAAATTCTGTCGAAATCGAAATTTTTACCGTTTTTGGTGGAAATTGTGGGGGAAAACAAAACTTTTCGATCCAAAAACTGGTCAGCCATAGAAGACCTGCCGGAGCTCAACCACGAGACCACATCTTCCATGCAGGGTCTTTGTTCCGGGAGCAAGGGTATTTTCTGTGGCTGAAATTCTGTCGAAATCGAAATTTTTACCGTTTTTGGTGGAAATTGTGGGGGAAAAACAAAACTTTTCGTTCCATAAACTGGTCAGCCACATAGAAGGCCTGCCGGAGCTCAACAAGTGGGACCACAGCTTCCATGCTGGGTCTTCATTCAGGGAGCAAGGGTATTTTCTGTGGTTGAAATTCTGTCGAAATCGAGATTTTTACCGTTTTTGGTGGAAATTGTGGGGAAAAACAAAACTTTTCGTTCCAAAAACTGGTCAGCCACATAGAAAGCCTGCCGGAGCTCAAGAAGCGGGACCACAGCTTCCATGCTGGGTCTTCATTCAGGGAGCAATGGTATTTTCTGTGGCTGAAATTCTGTCGAAATCGAAATTTTTACCGTTTTTGGTGGAAATTGTGGGGGAAAACAAAACTTTTCGATCCAAAAACTGGTCAGCCATAGAAGACCTGCCGGAGCTCAACCATGAGACCACATCTTCCATGCTGGGTCTTTGTTCCGGGAGCAAGGGTATTTTCTGTGGCTGAAATTCTGTCGAAATTGAGATTTTACCGTTTTTGGTGGAAATTGTGGGGGAAAAACAAAACTTTTCGTTCCATAAACTGGTCAGCCACATAGAAGGCCTGCCGGAGCTCAACAAGCGGGACCACAGCTTCCATGCTGGGTCTTCTTTCAGGGAGCAATGGTATTTTCTGTGGCTGAAATTCTGTCGAAATCGAAATTTTTACCGTTTTTGGTGGAAATTGTGGGGGAAAACAAAACTTTTCGATCCAAAAACTGGTCAGCCATAGAAGACCTGCCGGAGCTCAACCACGAGACCACATCTTCCATGCTGGGTCTTTGTTCCGGGAGCAAGGGTATTTTCTGTGGCTGAAATTCTGTCGAAATCGAAATTTTTACCGTTTTTGGTGGAAATTGTGGGGGAAAAACAAAACTTTTCGTTCCATAAACTGGTCAGCCACATAGAAGGCCTGCCGGAGCTCAACAAGTGGGACCACAGCTTCCATGCTGGGTCTTCATTCAGGGAGCAAGGGTATTTTCTGTGGTTGAAATTCTGTCGAAATCGAGATTTTTACCGTTTTTGGTGGAAATTGTGGGGGAAAAACAAAACTTTTCGTTCCAAAAACTGGTCAGCCACATAGAAAGCCTGCCGGAGCTCAAGAAGCGGGACCACAGCTTCCATGCTGGGTCTTCATTCAGGGAGCAATGGTATTTTCTGTGGCTGAAATTCTGTCGAAATCGAGATTTTTACCGTTTTTGGTGGAAATTGTGGGGGAAAACAAAACTTTTCGATCCAAAAACTGGTCAGCCACATAGAAGGCCTGCCGGTGCTCAACCAGCGGGACCACATCTTCCATGCTGGGTCTTCGTTCCGGGAGCAAGGGTATTTTCTGTGGCTGAAATTCTGTCGAAATCGAGATTTTACCGTTTTTGGTGGAAATTGTGGGGGAAAAACAAAACTTTTCGTTCCATAAACTGGTCAGCCACATAGAAGGCCTGCCGGAGCTTAACAAGCGGGACCACAGCTTCCATGCTGGGTCTTCTTTCAGGGAGCAATGGTATTTTCTGTGGCTGAAATTCTGTCGAAATCGAGATTTTTACCGTTTTTGGTGGAAATTGTGGGGGAAAACAAAACTTTTCGATCCAAAAACTGGTCAGCCACATAGAAGGCCTGCCGGTGCTCAACCAGCGGGACCACAGCTTCCATGCTGGGTCTTCTTTCAGGGAGCAATGGTATTTTCTGTGGCTGAAATTCTGTCGAAATCGAAATTTTTACCGTTTTTGGTGGAAATTGTGGGGGAAAAACAAAACTTTTCGTTCCATAAACTGGTCAGCCACATAGAAGGCCTGCCGGAGCTCAACAAGCGGGACCACAGCTTCCATGCTGGGTCTTCATTCAGGGAGCCATGGTATTTTCTGTGGCTGAAATTCTGTCGAAATCGAGATTTTTACCGTTTTTGGTGGAAATTGTGGGGGAAAACAAAACTTTTCTATCCAAAAACTGGTCAGCCACATAGAAGGCCTGCCGGTGCTCAACCAGCGGGACCACATCTTCCATGCTGGGTCTTCGTTCCGGGAGCAAGGGTATTTTCTGTGGTTGAAATTCTGTCGATATCGAGATTTTACCGTTTTTGGTGGAAATTGTGGGGGAAAAACAAAACTTTTCGTTCCATAAACTGGTCAGCCACATAGAAGGCCTGCCGGAGCTTAACAAGCGGGACCACAGCTTCCATGCTAGGCCTTCATTCAGGGAGCAAGGGTATTTTCTGTGGTTGAAATTCTGTCGAAATCGAGATTTTTACCGTTTTTGGTGGAAATTGTGGGGGAAAAACAAAACTTTTCGTTCCAAAAACTGGTCAGCCACATAGAAAGCCTGCCGGAGCTCAAGAAGCGGGACCACAGCTTCCATGCTGGGTCTTCATTCAGGGAGCAATGGTATTTTCTGTGGCTGAAATTCTGTCGAAATCGAGATTTTTACCGTTTTTGGTGGAAATTGTGGGGGAAAACAAAACTTTTCGATCCAAAAACTGGTCAGCCACATAGAAGGCCTGCCGGTGCTCAACCAGCGGGACCACATCTTCCATGCTGGGTCTTTGTTCCGGGAGCAAGGGTATTTTCTCTGGCTGAAATTCTGTCGAAATCGAGATTTTACCGTTTTTGGTGGAAATTGTGGGGGAAAAACAAAACTTTTCGTTCCATAAACTGGTCAGCCACATAGAAGGCCTGCCGGAGCTTAACAAGCGGGACCACAGCTTCCATGCTGGGTCTTCTTTCAGGGAGCAATGGTATTTTCTGTGGCTGAAATTCTGTCGAAATCGAGATTTTTACCGTTTTTGGTGGAAATTGTGGGGGAAAACAAAACTTTTCGATCCAAAAACTGGTCAGCCACATAGAAGGCCTGCCGGTGCTCAACCAGCGGGACCACATCTTCCATGCTGGGTCTTTGTTCCGGGAGCAAGGGTATTTTCTCTGGCTGAAATTCTGTCGAAATCGAGATTTTACCGTTTTTGGTGGAAATTGTGGGGGAAAAACAAAACTTTTCGTTCCATAAACTGGTCAGCCACATAGAAGGCCTGCCGGAGCTTAACAAGCGGGACCACAGCTTCCATGCTGGGTCTTCTTTCAGGGAGCAATGGTATTTTCTGTGGCTGAAATTCTGTCGAAATCGAGATTTTTACCGTTTTTGGTGGAAATTGTGGGGGAAAACAAAACTTTTCGATCCAAAAACTGGTCAGCCACATAGAAGGCCTGCCGGTGCTCAACCAGCGGGACCACAGCTTCCATGCTGGGTCTTCTTTCAGGGAGCAATGGTATTTTCTGTGGCTGAAATTCTGTCGAAATCGAAATTTTTACCGTTTTTGGCGGAAATTGTGGGGGAAAAACAAAACTTTTCGTTCCATAAACTGGTCAGCCACATAGAAGGCCTGCCGGAGCTCAACAAGCGGGACCACAGCTTCCATGCTGGGTCTTCATTCAGGGAGCCATGGTATTTTCTGTGGCTGAAATTCTGTCGAAATCGAGATTTTTACCGTTTTTGGTGGAAATTGTGGGGGAAAACAAAACTTTTCTATCCAAAAACTGGTCAGCCACATAGAAGGCCTGCCGGTGCTCAACCAGCGGGACCACATCTTCCATGCTGGGTCTTCGTTCCGGGAGCAAGGGTATTTTCTGTGGTTGAAATTCTGTCGATATCGAGATTTTACCGTTTTTGGTGGAAATTGTGGGGGAAAAACAAAACTTTTCGTTCCATAAACTGGTCAGCCACATAGAAGGCCTGCCGGAGCTCAACAAGCGGGACCACAGCTTCCATGCTGGGTCTTCATTCAGGGAGCAATGGTATTTTCTGTGGCTGAAATTCTGTCGAAATCGAAATTTTTACCGTTTTTGGTGGAAATTGTGGGGGAAAACAAAACTTTTCGATCCAAAAACTGGTCAGCCATAGAAGACCTGCCGGAGCTCAACCACGAGACCACATCTTCCATGCTGGGTCTTTGTTCCGGGAGCAAGGGTATTTTCTGTGGCTGAAATTCTGTCGAAATCGGGATTTTACCGTTTTTGGTGGAAATTGTGGGGGAAAAACAAAACTTTTCGTTCCATAAACTGGTCAGCCACATAGAAGGCCTGCCGGAGCTCAACAAGCGGGACCACAGCTTCCATGCTGGGTCTTCTTTCAGGGAGCAATGGTATTTTCTGTGGCTGAAATTCTGTCGAAATCGAGATTTTTACCGTTTTTGGTGGAAATTGTGGGGGAAAACAAAACTTTTCGATCCAAAAACTGGTCAGCCACATAGAAGGCCTGCCGGTGCTTAACCAGCGGGACCACAGCTTCCATGCTGGGTCTTCTTTCAGGGAGCAATGGTATTTTCTGTGGCTGAAATTCTGTCGAAATCGAAATTTTTACCGTTTTTGGTGGAAATTGTGGGGGAAAAACAAAACTTTTCGTTCCATAAACTGGTCAGCCACATAGAAAGCCTGCCGGAGCTCAACAAGCGGGACCACAGCTTCCATGCTGGGTCTTCATTCAGGGAGCAATGGTATTTTCTGTGGCTGAAATTCTGTCGAAATCGAGATTTTTATCGTTTTTGGTGGAAATTGTGGGGGAAAACAAAACTTTTCTATCCAAAAACTGGTCAGCCACATAGAAGGCCTGCCGGTGCTCAACCAGCGGGACCACATCTTCCATGCTGGGTCTTCGTTCCGGGAGCAAGGGTATTTTCTGTGGTTGAAATTCTGTCGATATCGAGATTTTACCGTTTTTGGTGGAAATTGTGGGGGAAAAACAAAACTTTTCGTTCCATAAACTGGTCAGCCACATAGAAGGCCTGCCGGAGCTCAACAAGCGGGACCACAGCTTCCATGCTGGGTCTTCATTCAGGGAGCAATGGTATTTTCTGTGGCTGAAATTCTGTCGAAATCGAAATTTTTACCGTTTTTGGTGGAAATTGTGGGGGAAAACAAAACTTTTCGATCCAAAAACTGGTCAGCCATAGAAGACCTGCCGGAGCTCAACCACGAGACCACATCTTCCATGCTGGGTCTTTGTTCCGGGAGCAAGGGTATTTTCTGTGGCTGAAATTCTGTCGAAATCGGGATTTTACCGTTTTTGGTGGAAATTGTGGGGGAAAAACAAAACTTTTCGTTCCATAAACTGGTCAGCCACATAGAAGGCCTGCCGGAGCTCAACAAGCGGGACCACAGCTTCCATGCTGGGTCTTCTTTCAGGGAGCAATGGTATTTTCTGTGGCTGAAATTCTGTCGAAATCGAGATTTTTACCGTTTTTGGTGGAAATTGTGGGGGAAAACAAAACTTTTCGATCCAAAAACTGGTCAGCCACATAGAAGGCCTGCCGGTGCTTAACCAGCGGGACCACAGCTTCCATGCTGGGTCTTCTTTCAGGGAGCAATGGTATTTTCTGTGGCTGAAATTCTGTCGAAATCGAGATTTTTACCGTTTTTGGTGGAAATTGTGGGGGAAAAACAAAACTTTTCGTTCCATAAACTGGTCAGCCACATAGAAGGCCTGCCGGAGCTCAACAAGCGGGACCACAGCTTCCATGCTGGGTCTTCATTCAGGGAGCAATGGTATTTTCTGTGGCTGAAATTCTGTCGAAATCGAAATTTTTACCGTTTTTGGTGGAAATTGTGGGGGAAAACAAAACTTTTCGATCCAAAAACTGGTCAGCCATAGAAGACCCTCCGGAGCTCAACCACGAGACCACATCTTCCATGCTGGGTCTTTGTTCCGGGAGCAAGGGTATTTTCTGTGGCTGAAATTCTGTCGAAATCGGGATTTTACCGTTTTTGGTGGAAATTGTGGGGGAAAAACAAAACTTTTCGTTCCATAAACTGGTCAGCCACATAGAAGGCCTGCCGGAGCTCAACAAGCGGGACCACAGCTTCCATGCTGGGTCTTCATTCAGGGAGCAATGGTATTTTCTGTGGCTGAAATTCTGTCGAAATCGAAATTTTTACCGTTTTTGGTGGAAATTGTGGGGGAAAACAAAACTTTTCGATCCAAAAACTGGTCAGCCATAGAAGACCTGCCGGAGCTCAACCACGAGACCACATCTTCCATGCTGGGTCTTTGTTCCGGGAGCAAGGGTATTTTCTGTGGCTGAAATTCTGTCGAAATCGGGATTTTACCGTTTTTGGTGGAAATTGTGGGGGAAAAACAAAACTTTTCGTTCCATAAACTGGTCAGCCACATAGAAGGCCTGCCGGAGCTCAACAAGCGGGACCACAGCTTCCATGCTGGGTCTTCTTTCAGGGAGCAATGGTATTTTCTGTGGCTGAAATTCTGTCGAAATCGAGATTTTTACCGTTTTTGGTGGAAATTGTGGGGGAAAACAAAACTTTTCGATCCATAAACTGGTCAGCCACATAGAAGGCCTGCCGGAGCTCAACAAGCGGGACCACAGCTTCCATGCTGGGTCTTCATTCAGGGAGCAATGGTATTTTCTGTGGCTGAAATTCTGTCGAAATCGAAATTTTTACCGTTTTTGGTGGAAATTGTGGGGGAAAACAAAACTTTTCGATCCAAAAACTGGTCAGCCATAGAAGACCCTCCGGAGCTCAACCACGAGACCACATCTTCCATGCTGGGTCTTTGTTCCGGGAGCAAGGGTATTTTCTGTGGCTGAAATTCTGTCGAAATCGGGATTTTACCGTTTTTGGTGGAAATTGTGGGGGAAAAACAAAACTTTTCGTTCCATAAACTGGTCAGCCACATAGAAGGCCTGCCGGAGCTCAACAAGCGGGACCACAGCTTCCATGCTGGGTCTTCATTCAGGGAGCAATGGTATTTTCTGTGGCTGAAATTCTGTCGAAATCGAAATTTTTACCGTTTTTGGTGGAAATTGTGGGGGAAAACAAAACTTTTCGATCCAAAAACTGGTCAGCCATAGAAGACCTGCCGGAGCTCAACCACGAGACCACATCTTCCATGCTGGGTCTTTGTTCCGGGAGCAAGGGTATTTTCTGTGGCTGAAATTCTGTCGAAATCGGGATTTTACCGTTTTTGGTGGAAATTGTGGGGGAAAAACAAAACTTTTCGTTCCATAAACTGGTCAGCCACATAGAAGGCCTGCCGGAGCTCAACAAGCGGGACCACAGCTTCCATGCTGGGTCTTCTTTCAGGGAGCAATGGTATTTTCTGTGGCTGAAATTCTGTCGAAATCGAGATTTTTACCGTTTTTGGTGGAAATTGTGGGGGAAAACAAAACTTTTCGATCCAAAAACTGGTCAGCCACATAGAAGGCCTGCCGGTGCTTAACCAGCGGGACCACAGCTTCCATGCTGGGTCTTCTTTCAGGGAGCAATGGTATTTTCTGTGGCTGAAATTCTGTCGAAATCGAGATTTTTACCGTTTTTGGTGGAAATTGTGGGGGAAAACAAAACTTTTCTATCCAAAAACTGGTCAGCCACATAGAAGGCCTGCCGGTGCTCAACCAGCGGGACCACATCTTCCATGCTGGGTCTTCGTTCCGGGAGCAAGGGTATTTTCTGTGGTTGAAATTCTGTCGGTATCGAGATTTTACCGTTTTTGGTGGAAATTGTGGGGGAAAAACAAAACTTTTCGTTCCATAAATTGGTCAGCCACATAGAAGGCCTGCCGGAGCTCAACAAGCGGGACCACAGCTTCCATGCTGGATCTTCATTCAGGGAGCAATGGTATTTTCTGTGGCTGAAATTCTGTCGAAATCGAAATTTTTACCGTTTTTGGTGGAAATTGTGGGGGAAAACAAAACTTTTCGATCCAAAAACTGGTCAGCCATAGAAGACCTGCCGGAGCTCAACCACGAGACCACATCTTCCATGCTGGGTCTTCTTTCAGGGAGCAATGGTATTTTCTGTGGCTGAAATTCTGTCGAAATCGAGATTTTTATCGTTTTTGGTGGAAATTGTGGGGGAAAACAAAACTTTTCTATCCAAAAACTGGTCAGCCATAGAAGACCTGCCGGAGCTCAACCACGAGACCACATCTTCCATGCTGGGTCTTCTTTCAGGGAGCAATGGTATTTTCTGTGGCTGAAATTCTGTCGATATCGAGATTTTACCGTTTTTGGTGGAAATTGTGGGGGAAAAACAAAACTTTTCGTTCCATAAACTGGTCAGCCACATAGAAGGCCTGCCGGAGCTCAACAAGCGGGACCACAGCTTCCATGCTGGGTCTTCATTCAGGGAGCAATGGTATTTTCTGTGGCTGAAATTCTGTCGAAATCGAAATTTTTACCGTTTTTGGTGGAAATTGTGGGGGAAAACAAAACTTTTCGATCCAAAAACTGGTCAGCCATAGAAGACCTGCCGGAGCTCAACCACGAGACCACATCTTCCATGCTGGGTCTTTGTTCCGGGAGCAAGGGTATTTTCTGTGGCTGAAATTCTGTCGAAATCGGGATTTTACCGTTTTTGGTGGAAATTGTGGGGGAAAAACAAAACTTTTCGTTCCATAAACTGGTCAGCCACATAGAAGGCCTGCCGGAGCTCAAAAAGCGGGACCACAGCTTCCATGCTGGGTCTTCTTTCAGGGAGCAATGGTATTTTCTGTGGCTGAAATTCTGTCGAAATCGAGATTTTTACCGTTTTTGGTGGAAATTGTGGGGGAAAACAAAACTTTTCGATCCAAAAACTGGTCAGCCACATAGAAGGCCTGCCGGTGCTTAACCAGCGGGACCACAGCTTCCATGCTGGGTCTTCTTTCAGGGAGCAATGGTATTTTCTGTGGCTGAAATTCTGTCGAAATCGAAATTTTTACCGTTTTTGGTGGAAATTGTGGGGGAAAAACAAAACTTTTCGTTCCATAAACTGGTCAGCCACATAGAAAGCCTGCCGGAGCTCAACAAGTGGGACCACAGCTTCCATGCTGGGTCTTCATTCAGGGAGCAATGGTATTTTCTGTGGCTGAAATTCTGTCGAAATCGAGATTTTTATCGTTTTTAGTGGAAATTGTGGGGGAAAACAAAACTTTTCTATCCAAAAACTGGTCAGCCACATAGAAGGCCTGCCGGTGCTCAACCAGCGGGACCACATCTTCCATGCTGGGTCTTCGTTCCGGGAGCAAGGGTATTTTCTGTGGTTGAAATTCTGTCGATATCGAGATTTTACCGTTTTTGGTGGAAATTGTGGGGGAAAAACAAAACTTTTCGTTCCATAAACTGGTCAGCCACATAGAAGGCCTGCCGGAGCTCAACAAGCGGGACCACAGCTTCCATGCTGGGTCTTCATTCAGGGAGCAATGGTATTTTCTGTGGCTGAAATTCTGTCGAAATCGAAATTTTTACCGTTTTTGGTGGAAATTGTGGGGGAAAACAAAACTTTTCGATCCAAAAACTGGTCAGCCATAGAAGACCTGCCGGAGCTCAACCACGAGACCACATCTTCCATGCTGGGTCTTTGTTCCGGGAGCAAGGGTATTTTCTGTGGCTGAAATTCTGTCGAAATCGGGATTTTACCGTTTTTGGTGGAAATTGTGGGGAAAAAACAAAACTTTTCGTTCCATAAACTGGTCAGCCACATGTAAGGCCTGCCGGAGCTCAAAAAGCGGGACCACAGCTTCCATGCTGGGTCTTCTTTCAGGGAGCAATGGTATTTTCTGTGGCTGAAATTCTGTCGAAATCGAGATTTTTACCGTTTTTGGTGGAAATTGTGGGGGAAAACAAAACTTTTCGATCCAAAAACTGGTCAGCCACATAGAAGGCCTGCCGGTGCTTAACCAGCGGGACCACAGCTTCCATGCTGGGTCTTCTTTCAGGGAGCAATGGTATTTTCTGTGGCTGAAATTCTGTCGAAATCGAGATTTTTATCGTTTTTAGTGGAAATTGTGGGGGAAAACAAAACTTTTCTATCCAAAAACTGGTCAGCCACATAGAAGGCCTGCCGGTGCTCAACCAGCGGGACCACATCTTCCATGCTGGGTCTTCGTTCCGGGAGCAAGGGTATTTTCTGTGGTTGAAATTCTGTCGATATCGAGATTTTACCGTTTTTGGTGGAAATTGTGGGGGAAAAACAAAACTTTTCGTTCCATAAACTGGTCAGCCACATAGAAGGCCTGCCGGAGCTCAACAAGCGGGACCACAGCTTCCATGCTGGGTCTTCATTCAGGGAGCAATGGTATTTTCTGTGGCTGAAATTCTGTCGAAATCGAAATTTTTACCGTTTTTGGTGGAAATTGTGGGGGAAAACAAAACTTTTCGATCCAAAAACTGGTCAGCCATAGAAGACCTGCCGGAGCTCAACCACGAGACCACATCTTCCATGCTGGGTCTTTGTTCCGGGAGCAAGGGTATTTTCTGTGGCTGAAATTCTGTCGAAATCGGGATTTTACCGTTTTTGGTGGAAATTGTGGGGGAAAAAACAAAACTTTTCGTTCCATAAACTGGTCAGCCACATAGAAGGCCTGCCGGAGCTCAAAAAGCGGGACCACAGCTTCCATGCTGGGTCTTCTTTCAGGGAGCAATGGTATTTTCTGTGGCTGAAATTCTGTCGAAATCGAGATTTTTACCGTTTTTGGTGGAAATTGTGGGGGAAAACAAAACTTTTCGATCCAAAAACTGGTCAGCCACATAGAAGGCCTGCCGGTGCTTAACCAGCGGGACCACAGCTTCCATGCTGGGTCTTCTTTCAGGGAGCAATGGTATTTTCTGTGGCTGAAATTCTGTCGAAATCGAAATTTTTACCGTTTTTGGTGGAAATTGTGGGGGAAAAACAAAACTTTTCGTTCCATAAACTGGTCAGCCACATAGAAAGCCTGCCGGAGCTCAACAAGTGGGACCACAGCTTCCATGCTGGGTCTTCATTCAGGGAGCAATGGTATTTTCTGTGGCTGAAATTCTGTCGAAATCGAGATTTTTATCGTTTTTAGTGGAAATTGTGGGGGAAAACAAAACTTTTCTATCCAAAAACTGGTCAGCCACATAGAAGGCCTGCCGGTGCTCAACCAGCGGGACCACATCTTCCATGCTGGGTCTTCGTTCCGGGAGCAAGGGTATTTTCTGTGGTTGAAATTCTGTCGATATCGAGATTTTACCGTTTTTGGTGGAAATTGTGGGGGAAAAACAAAACTTTTCGTTCCATAAACTGGTCAGCCACATAGAAGGCCTGCCGGAGCTCAACAAGCGGGACCACAGCTTCCATGCTGGGTCTTCATTCAGGGAGCAATGGTATTTTCTGTGGCTGAAATTCTGTCGAAATCGAGATTTTTATCGTTTTTGGTGGAAATTGTGGGGGAAAACAAAACTTTTCTATCCAAAAACTGGTCAGCCACATAGAAGGCCTGCCGGTGCTCAACCAGCGGGACCACATCTTCCATGCTGGGTCTTCGTTCCGGGAGCAAGGGTATTTTCTGTGGTTGAAATTCTGTCGATATCGAGATTTTACCGTTTTTGGTGGAAATTGTGGGGGAAAAACAAAACTTTTCGTTCCATAAACTGGTCAGCCACATAGAAGGCCTGCCGGAGCTCAACAAGCGGGACCACAGCTTCCATGCTGGGTCTTCATTCAGGGAGCAAGGGTATTTTCTGTGGTTGAAATTCTGTCGAAATCGAGATTTTTACCGTTTTTGGTGGAAATTGTGGGGGAAAACAAAACTTTTCGTTCCAAAAACTGGTCAGCCACATAGAAGGCCTACCGGTGCTCAACCAGCGGGACCACATCTTCCATGCTGGGTCTTTGTTCCGGGAGCAAGGGTATTTTCTGTGGTTGAAATTCTGTCGATATCGAGATTTTACCGTTTTTGGTGGAAATTGTGGGGGAAAACAAAACTTTTCTATCCATAAACTGGTCAGCCACATAGAAGGCCTGCCGGAGCTCAAAAAGCGGGACCACAGCTTCCATGCTGGGTCTTCTTTCAGGGAGCAATGGTATTTTCTGTGGCTGAAATTCTGTCGAAATCGAGATTTTTACCGTTTTTGGTGGAAATTGTGGGGGAAAACAAAACTTTTCGATCCAAAAACTGGTCAGCCACATAGAAGGCCTGCCGGTGCTTAACCAGCGGGACCACAGCTTCCATGCTGGGTCTTCTTTCAGGGAGCAATGGTATTTTCTGTGGCTGAAATTCTGTCGAAATCGAAATTTTTACCGTTTTTGGTGGAAATTGTGGGGGAAAAACAAAACTTTTCGTTCCATAAACTGGTCAGCCACATAGAAAGCCTGCCGGAGCTCAACAAGTGGGACCACAGCTTCCATGCTAGGTCTTCATTCAGGGAGCAATGGTATTTTCTGTGGCTGAAATTCTGTCGAAATCGAGATTTTTATCGTTTTTAGTGGAAATTGTGGGGGAAAACAAAACTTTTCTATCCAAAAACTGGTCAGCCACATAGAAGGCCTGCCGGTGCTCAACCAGCGGGACCACATCTTCCATGCTGGGTCTTCGTTCCGGGAGCAAGGGTATTTTCTGTGGTTGAAATTCTGTCGATATCGAGATTTTACCGTTTTTGGTGGAAATTGTGGGGGAAAAACAAAACTTTTCGTTCCATAAACTGGTCAGCCACATAGAAGGCCTGCCGGAGCTCAACAAGCGGGACCACAGCTTCCATGCTGGGTCTTCATTCAGGGAGCAATGGTATTTTCTGTGGCTGAAATTCTGTCGAAATCGAGATTTTTATCGTTTTTGGTGGAAATTGTGGGGGAAAACAAAACTTTTCTATCCAAAAACTGGTCAGCCACATAGAAGGCCTGCCGGTGCTCAACCAGCGGGACCACATCTTCCATGCTGGGTCTTCGTTCCGGGAGCAAGGGTATTTTCTGTGGTTGAAATTCTGTCGATATCGAGATTTTACCGTTTTTGGTGGAAATTGTGGGGGAAAAACAAAACTTTTCGTTCCATAAACTGGTCAGCCACATAGAAGGCCTGCCGGAGCTCAACAAGCGGGACCACAGCTTCCATGCTGGGTCTTCATTCAGGGAGCAAGGGTATTTTCTGTGGTTGAAATTCTGTCGATATCGAGATTTTACCGTTTTTGGTGGAAATTGTGGGGGAAAACAAAACTTTTCTATCCATAAACTGGTCAGCCACATAGAAGGCCTGCCGGAGCTCAAAAAGCGGGACCACAGCTTCCATGCTGGGTCTTCTTTCAGGGAGCAATGGTATTTTCTGTGGCTGAAATTCTGTCGAAATCGAGATTTTTACCGTTTTTGGTGGAAATTGTGGGGGAAAACAAAACTTTTCGATCCAAAAACTGGTCAGCCACATAGAAGGCCTGCCGGTGCTTAACCAGCGGGACCACAGCTTCCATGCTGGGTCTTCTTTCAGGGAGCAATGGTATTTTCTGTGGCTGAAATTCTGTCGAAATCGAAATTTTTACCGTTTTTGGTGGAAATTGTGGGGGAAAAACAAAACTTTTCGTTCCATAAACTGGTCAGCCACATAGAAAGCCTGCCGGAGCTCAACAAGTGGGACCACAGCTTCCATGCTGGGTCTTCATTCAGGGAGCAATGGTATTTTCTGTGGCTGAAATTCTGTCGAAATCGAGATTTTTATCGTTTTTAGTGGAAATTGCGTTGATACCACTGCTTTTTCTATCCAAAAACTGGTCAGCCACATAGAAGGCCTGCCGGTGCTCAACCAGCGGGACCACATCTTCCATGCTGGGTCTTCGTTCCGGGAGCAAGGGTATTTTCTGTGGTTGAAATTCTGTCGATATCGAGATTTTACCGTTTTTGGTGGAAATTGTGGGGGAAAAACAAAACTTTTCGTTCCATAAACTGGTCAGCCACATAGAAGGCCTGCCGGAGCTCAACAAGCGGGACCACAGCTTCCATGCTGGGTCTTCATTCAGGGAGCAATGGTATTTTCTGTGGCTGAAATTCTGTCGAAATCGAGATTTTTATCGTTTTTGGTGGAAATTGTGGGGGAAAACAAAACTTTTCTATCCAAAAACTGGTCAGCCACATAGAAGGCCTGCCGGTGCTCAACCAGCGGGACCACATCTTCCATGCTGGGTCTTCGTTCCGGGAGCAAGGGTATTTTCTGTGGTTGAAATTCTGTCGATATCGAGATTTTACCGTTTTTGGTGGAAATTGTGGGGGAAAAACAAAACTTTTCGTTCCATAAACTGGTCAGCCACATAGAAGGCCTGCCGGAGCTCAACAAGCGGGACCACAGCTTCCATGCTGGGTCTTCATTCAGGGAGCAAGGGTATTTTCTGTGGTTGAAATTCTGTCGAAATCGAGATTTTTACCGTTTTTGGTGGAAATTGTGGGGGAAAACAAAACTTTTCGTTCCAAAAACTGGTCAGCCACATAGAAGGCCTACCGGTGCTCAACCAGCGGGACCACATCTTCCATGCTGGGTCTTCGTTCCGGGAGCAAGGGTATTTTCTGTGGTTGAAATTCTGTCGATATCGAGATTTTACCGTTTTTGGTGGAAATTGTGGGGGAAAACAAAACTTTTCTATCCAAAAACTGGTCAGCCACATAGAAGGCCTGCCGGTGCTCAACCAGCGGGACCACATCTTCCATGCTGGGTCTTCGTTCCGGGAGCAAGGGTATTTTCTGTGGTTGAAATTCTGTCGATATCGAGATTTTACCGTTTTTGGTGGAAATTGTGGGGGAAAACAAAACTTTTCTATCCAAAAACTGGTCAGCCACATAGAAGGCCTGCCGGTGCTCAACCAGCGGGACCACATCTTCCATGCTGGGTCTTCATTCAGGGAGCAAGGGTATTTTCTGTGGTTGAAATTCTGTCGAAATCGAGATTTTTACCGTTTTTGGTGGAAATTGTGGGGGAAAACAAAACTTTTCGTTCCAAAAACTGGTCAGCCACATAGAAGGCCTACCGGTGCTCAACCAGCGGGACCACAGCTTCCATGCTGGGTCTTCATTCAGGGAGCAAGGGTATTTTCTGTGGTTGAAATTCTGTCGAAATCGAGATTTTTACCGTTTTTGGTGGAAATTGTGGGGGAAAACAAAACTTTTCGTTTTAAAAACTGGTCAGTCACATAGAAGGCCTGCCGGAGCTCAACAAGCGGGACCACAGCTTCCATGCTGAATCTTCATTCAGGGAGCAATGGTATTTTCTGTGGCTGAAATTCTGTCGAAATCGAAATTTTTACCGTTTTTGGTGGAAATTGTGGGGGAAAACAAAACTTTTCGATCCAAGAACTGGTCAGCCATAGAAGACCTGCCGGAGCTCAACCACGAGACCACATCTTCCATGCTGGGTCTTTGTTCCGGGAGCAAGGGTATTTTCTGTGGCTGAAATTCTGTCGAAATCGAGATTTTACCGTTTTTGGTGGAAATTGTGGGGGAAAAACAAAACTTTTCGTTCCATAAACTGGTCAGCCACATAGAAGGCCTGCCGGAGCTCAACAAGCGGGACCACAGCTTCCATGCTGGGTCTTCTTTCAGGGAGCAATGGTATTTTCTGTGGCTGAAATTCTGTCGAAATCGAAATTTTTACCGTTTTTGGTGGAAATTGTGGGGGAAAAACAAAACTTTTCGTTCCATAAACTGGTCAGCCACATAGAAGGCCTGCCGGAGCTCAACAAGTGGGACCACAGCTTCCATGCTGGGTCTTCATTCAGGGAGCAAGGGTATTTTCTGTGGCTGAAATTCTGTCGAAATCGAGATTTTTATCGTTTTTGGTGGAAATTGTGGGGGAAAAACAAAACTTTTCTATCCAAAAACTGGTCAGCCACATAGAAGGCCTGCCGGAGCTCAACAAGCGGGACCACAGCTTCCATGCTGGGTCTTCATTCAGGGAGCAATGGTATTTTCTGTGGCTGAAATTCTGTCGAAATCGAAATTTTTACCGTTTTTTGGTGGAAATTGTGGGGGAAAACAAAACTTTTCGATCCAAAAACTGGTCAGCCATAGAAGACCTGCCGGAGCTCAACCACGAGATCACATCTTCCATGCTGGGTCTTTGTTCCGGGAGCAAGGGTATTTTCTGTGGCTGAAATTCTGTCGAAATCGAGATTTTACCGTTTTTGGTGGAAATTGTGGGGGAAAAACAAAACTTTTCGTTCCATAAACTGGTCAGCCACATAGAAGGCCTGCCGGAGCTCAACCAGCGGGACCACAGCTTCCATGCTGGGTCTTCTTTCAGGGAGCAATGGTATCTTCTGTGGCTGAAATTCTGTCGAAATCGAGATTTTTACCGTTTTTGGTGGAAATTGTGGGGGAAAACAAAACTTTTCGATCCAAAAACTGGTCAGCCACATAGAAGGCCTGCCGGTGCTCAACCAGCGGGACCACAGCTTCCATGCTGGGTCTTCTTTCAGGGAGCAATGGTATTTTCTGTGGCTGAAATTCTGTCGAAATCGAGATTTTTACCGTTTTTGGTGGAAATTGTGGGGGAAAACAAAACTTTTCGTTTTAAAAACTGGTCAGCCACATAGAAGGCCTGCCGGAGCTCAACAAGCGGGACCACAGCTTCCATGCTGGGTCTCCATTCAGGGAGCAATGGTATTTTCTGTGGCTGAAATTCTGTCGAAATCGAGATTTTACCGTTTTTGGTGGAAATTGTGGGGGAAAAACAAAACTTTTCGTTCCTAAACTGGTCAGCCACATAGAAGGCCTGCCGGAGCTCAACAAGCGGGACCACAGCTTCCATGCTGGGTCTTCTTTCAGGGAGCAATGGTATTTTCTGTGGCTGAAATTCTGTCGAAATCGAGATTTTTACCGTTTTTGGTGGAAATTGTGGGGGAAAACAAAACTTTTCGATCCAAAAACTGGTCAGCCACATAGAAGGCCTGCCGGTGCTCAACCAGCGGGACCACAGCTTCCATGCTGGGTCTTCTTTCAGGGAGCAATGGTATTTTCTGTGGCTGAAATTCTGTCGAAATCGAAATTTTTACCGTTTTTGGTGGAAATTGTGGGGGAAAAACAAAACTTTTCGTTCCATAAACTGGTCAGCCACATAGAAGGCCTGCCGGAGCTCAACAAGCGGGACCACAGCTTCCATGCTGGGTCTTCTTTCAGGGAGCAATGGTATTTTCTGTGGCTGAAATTCTGTCGAAATCGAGATTTTTACCGTTTTTGGTGGAAATTGTGGGGGAAAACAAAACTTTTCGATCCAAAAACTGGTCAGCCACATAGAAGGCCTGCCGGTGCTCAACCAGCGGGACCACAGCTTCCATGCTGGGTCTTCTTTCAGGGAGCAATGGTATTTTCTGTGACTGAAATTCTGTCGAAATCGAAATTTTTACCGTTTTTGGTGGAAATTGTGGGGGAAAAACAAAACTTTTCGTTCCATAAACTGGTCAGCCACATAGAAGGCCTGCCGGAGCTCAACAAGTGGGACCACAGCTTCCATGCTGGGTCTTCATTCAGGGAGCAAGGGTATTTTCTGTGGTTGAAATTCTGTCGAAATCGAGATTTTTACCGTTTTTGGTGGAAATTGTGGGGGAAAACAAAACTTTTCGTTTTAAAAACTGGTCAGCCACATAGAAGGCCTGCCGGAGCTCAACAAGCGGGACCACAGCTTCCATGCTGGGTCTTCATTCAGGGAGCAATGGTATTTTCTGTGGCTGAAATTCTGTCGAAATCGAGATTTTTATCGTTTTTGGTGGAAATTGTGGGGGAAAAACAAAACTTTTCGTTCCAAAAACTGATCAGCCACATAGAAGGCCTACCGGTGCTCAACCAGCGGGACCACAGCTTCCATGCTGGGTCTTCATTCAGGGAGCCATGGTATTTTCTGTGGCTGAAATTCTGTCGAAATCGAGATTTTTACCGTTTTTGGTGGAAATTGTGGGGGAAAACAAAACTTTTCTATCCAAAAACTGGTCAGCCACATAGAAGGCCTGCCGGTGCTCAACCAGCGGGACCACATCTTCCATGCTGGGTCTTCGTTCCGGGAGCAAGGGTATTTTCTGTGGTTGAAATTCTGTCGATATCGAGATTTTACCGTTTTTGGTGGAAATTGTGGGGGAAAAACAAAACTTTTCGTTCCATAAACTGGTCAGCCACATAGAAGGCCTGCCGGAGCTCAACAAGCGGGACCACAGCTTCCATGCTGGGTCTTCATTCAGGGAGCAAGGGTATTTTCTGTGGTTGAAATTCTGTCAAAATCGAGATTTTTACCGTTTTTGGTGGAAATTGTGGGGGAAAGCAAAACTTTTCGTTCCAAAAACTGGTCAGCCACATAGAAGGTCTACCGGTGCTCAACCAGCGGGACCACAGCTTCCATGCTGGGTCTTCATTCAGGGAGCCATGGTATTTTCTGTGGCTGAAATTCTGTCGAAATCGAGATTTTTACCGTTTTTGGTGGAAATTGTGGGGGAAAACAAAACTTTTCTATCCAAAAACTGGTCAGCCACATAGAAGGCCTGCCGGTGCTCAACCAGCGGGACCACATCTTCCATGCTGGGTCTTCGTTCCGGGAGCAAGGGTATTTTCTGTGGTTGAAATTCTGTCGATATCGAGATTTTACCGTTTTTGGTGGAAATTGTGGGGGAAAAACAAAACTTTTCGTTCCATAAACTGGTCAGCCACATAGAAGGCCTGCCGGAGCTCAACAAGCGGGACCACAGCTTCCATGCTGGGTCTTCATTCAGGGAGCAAGGGTATTTTCTGTGGGTAAAATTCTGTCGAAATCGAGATTTTTATCGTTTTTGGTGGAAATTGTGGGGGAAAACAAAACTTTTCGTTCCAAAAACTGGTCAGCCACATAGAAGGCCTACCGGTGCTCAACCAGCGGGACCACAGCTTCCATGCTGGGTCTTCATTCAGGGAGCCATGGTATTTTCTGTGGCTGAAATTCTGTCGAAATCGAGATTTTTATCGTTTTTGGTGGAAATTGTGGGGGAAAAACAAAACTTTTCGTTCCAAAAACTGGTCAGCCACATAGAAAGCCTGCCGGAGCTCAACAAGCGGGACCACAGCTTCCATGCTGGGTCTTCATTCAGGGAGCAATGGTATTTTCTGTGGCTGAAATTCTGTCGAAATCGAGATTTTTACCGTTTTTGGTGGAAATTGTGGGGGAAAACAAAACTTTTCTATCCAAAAACTGGTCAGCCACATAGAAGGCTTGCCGGTGCTCAACCAGCGGGACCACATCTTCCATGCTGGGTCTTCGTTCCGGGAGCAAGGGTATTTTCTGTGGTTGAAATTCTGTCGATATCGAGATTTTACCGTTTTTGGTGGAAATTGTGGGGGAAAACAAAACTTTTCGTTCCAAAAACTGGTCAGCCACATAGAAGGCCTACCGGTGCTCAACCAGCGGGACCACAGCTTCCATGCTGGGTCTTCATTCAGGGAGCCATGGTATTTTCTGTGGCTGAAATTCTGTCGAAATCGAGATTTTTATCGTTTTTGGTGGAAATTGTGGGGGAAAAACAAAACTTTTCGTTCCAAAAACTGGTCAGCCACATAGAAAGCCTGCCGGAGCTCAACAAGCGGGACCACAGCTTCCATGCTGGGTCTTCATTCAGGGAGCAATGGTATTTTCTGTGGCTGAAATTCTGTCGAAATCGAGATTTTTACCGTTTTTGGTGGAAATTGTGGGGGAAAACAAAACTTTTCTATCCAAAAACTGGTCAGCCACATAGAAGGCCTGCCGGTGCTCAACCAGCGGGACCACATCTTCCATGCTGGGTCTTCGTTCCGGGAGCAAGGGTATTTTCTGTGGTTGAAATTCTGTCGATATCGAGATTTTACCGTTTTTGGTGGAAATTGTGGGGGAAAAACAAAACTTTTCGTTCCATAAACTGGTCAGCCACATAGAAGGCCTGCCGGAGCTCAACAAGCGGGACCACAGCTTCCATGCTGGGTCTTCTTTCAGGAAGCAATGGTATTTTGTGTGGCTGAAATTCTGTCGAAATCGAGATTTTTACCGTTTTTGGTGGAAATTGTGGGGGAAAAACAAAACTTTTCGTTCCAAAAACTGGTCAGCCACATAGAAAGCCTGCCGGAGCTCAACAAGCGGGACCACAGCTTCCATGCTGGGTCTTCATTCAGGGAGCAAGGGTATTTTCTGTGGTTGAAATTCTGTCGAAATCGAGATTTTTATCGTTTTTGGTGGAAATTGTGGGGGAAAAACAAAACTTTTCGTTCCAAAAACTGGTCAGCCACATAGAAGGCCTGCCGGAGCTCAACAAGCGGGACCACAGCTTCCATGCTGGGTCTTCATTCAGGGAGCAAGGGTATTTTCTGTGGTTGAAATTCTGTCGAAATCGAGATTTTTACCGTTTTTGGTGGAAATTGTGGGGGAAAACAAAACTTTTCGTTCCAAAAACTGGTCAGCCACATAGAAGGCCTACCGGTGCTCAACCAGCGGGACCACAGCTTCCATGCTGGGTCTTCATTCAGGGAGCCATGGTATTTTCTGTGGCTGAAATTCTGTCGAAATCGAGATTTTTATCGTTTTTGGTGGAAATTGTGGGGGAAAAACAAAACTTTTCGTTCCAAAAACTGGTCAGCCACATAGAAAGCCTGCCGGAGCTCAACAAGCGGGACCACAGCTTCCATGCTGGGTCTTCATTCAGGGAGCAATGGTATTTTCTGTGGCTGAAATTCTGTCGAAATCGAGATTTTTACCGTTTTTGGTGGAAATTGTGGGGGAAAACAAAACTTTTCTATCCAAAAACTGGTCAGCCACATAGAAGGCCTGCCGGTGCTCAACCAGCGGGACCACATCTTCCATGCTGGGTCTTCGTTCCGGGAGCAAGGGTATTTTCTGTGGTTGAAATTCTGTCGATATCGAGATTTTACCGTTTTTGGTGGAAATTGTGGGGGAAAAACAAAACTTTTCGTTCCATAAACTGGTCAGCCACATAGAAGGCCTGCCGGAGCTCAACAAGCGGGACCACAGCTTCCATGCTGGGTCTTCTTTCAGGAAGCAATGGTATTTTGTGTGGCTGAAATTCTGTCGAAATCGAGATTTTTACCGTTTTTGGTGGAAATTGTGGGGGAAAAACAAAACTTTTCGTTCCAAAAACTGGTCAGCCACATAGAAAGCCTGCCGGAGCTCAACAAGCGGGACCACAGCTTCCATGCTGGGTCTTCATTCAGGGAGCAAGGGTATTTTCTGTGGTTGAAATTCTGTCGAAATCGAGATTTTTATCGTTTTTGGTGGAAATTGTGGGGGAAAAACAAAACTTTTCGTTCCAAAAACTGGTCAGCCACATAGAAGGCCTGCCGGAGCTCAACAAGCGGGACCACAGCTTCCATGCTGGGTCTTCATTCAGGGAGCAAGGGTATTTTCTGTGGTTGAAATTCTGTCGAAATCGAGATTTTTACCGTTTTTGGTGGAAATTGTGGGGGAAAACAAAACTTTTCTATCCAAAAACTGGTCAGCCACATAGAAGGCCTGCCGGTGCTCAACCAGCGGGACCACATCTTCCATGCTGGGTCTTCGTTCCGGGAGCAAGGGTATTTTCTGTGGTTGAAATTCTGTCGATATCCAGATTTTACCGTTTTTGGTGGAAATTGTGGGGGAAAAACAAAACTTTTCGTCCCATAAACTGGTCAGCCACATAGAAGGCCTGCCGGAGCTCAACAAGCGGGACCACAGCTTCCATGCTGGGTCTTCATTCAGGGAGCAAGGGTATTTTCTGTGGTTGAAATTCTGTCGAAATCGAGATTTTTACCGTTTTTGGTGGAAATTGTGGGGGAAAACAAAACTTTTCGTTCCAAAAACTGGTCAGCCACATAGAAGGCCTACCGGTGCTCAACCAGCGGGACCACAGCTTCCATGCTGGGTCTTCATTCAGGGAGCCATGGTATTTTCTGTGGCTGAAATTCTGTCGAAATCGAGATTTCTATCGTTTTTGGTGGAAATTGTGGGGGAAAAACAAAACTTTTCGTTCCAAAAACTGGTCAGCCACATAGAAAGCCTGCCGGAGCTCAACAAGCGGGACCACAGCTTCCATGCTGGGTCTTCATTCAGGGAGCAATGGTATTTTCTGTGGCTGAAATTCTGTCGAAATCGAGATTTTTACCGTTTTTGGTGGAAATTGTGGGGGAAAACAAAACTTTTCTATCCAAAAACTGGTCAGCCACATAGAAGGCCTGCCGGTGCTCAACCAGCGGGACCACATCTTCCATGCTGGGTCTTCGTTCCGGGAGCAAGGGTATTTTCTGTGGTTGAAATTCTGTCGATATCGAGATTTTACCGTTTTTGGTGGAAATTGTGGGGGAAAAACAAAACTTTTCGTTCCATAAACTGGTCAGCCACATAGAAGGCCTGCCGGAGCTCAACAAGCGGGACCACAGCTTCCATGCTGGGTCTTCTTTCAGGAAGCAATGGTATTTTGTGTGGCTGAAATTCTGTCGAAATCGAGATTTTTACCGTTTTTGGTGGAAATTGTGGGGGAAAAACAAAACTTTTCGTTCCAAAAACTGGTCAGCCACATAGAAAGCCTGCCGGAGCTCAACAAGCGGGACCACAGCTTCCATGCTGGGTCTTCATTCAGGGAGCAAGGGTATTTTCTGTGGTTGAAATTCTGTCGAAATCGAGATTTTTACCGTTTTTGGTGGAAATTGTGAAGGAAAACAAAACTTTTCGTTCCAAAAACTGGTCAGCCACATAGAAGGCCTACCGGTGCTCAACCAGCGGGACCACAGCTTCCATGCTGGGTCTTCATTCAGGGAGCCATGGTATTTTCTGTGGCTGAAATTCTGTCGAAATCGAGATTTTTATCGTTTTTGGTGGAAATTGTGGGGGAAAAACAAAACTTTTCGTTCCAAAAACTGGTCAGCCACATAGAAAGCCTGCCGGAGCTCAACAAGCGGGACCACAGCTTCCATGCTGGGTCTTCATTCAGGGAGCAATGGTATTTTCTGTGGCTGAAATTCTGTCGAAATCGAGATTTTTACCGTTTTTGGTGGAAATTGTGGGGGAAAACAAAACTTTTCTATCCAAAAACTGGTCAGCCACATAGAAGGCCTGCCGGTGCTCAACCAGCGGGACCACATCTTCCATGCTGGGTCTTCGTTCCGGGAGCAAGGGTATTTTCTGTGGTTGAAATTCTGTCGATATCGAGATTTTACCGTTTTTGGTGGAAATTGTGGGGGAAAAACAAAACTTTTCGTTCCATAAACTGGTCAGCCACAAAGAAGGCCTGCCGGAGCTCAACAAGCGGGACCACAGCTTCCATGCTGGGTCTTCATTCAGGGAGCAAGGGTATTTTCTGTGGTTGAAATTCTGTCGAAATCGAGATTTTTACCGTTTTTGGTGGAAATTGTGGGGGAAAACAAAACTTTTCGTTCCAAAAACTGGTCAGCCACATAGAAGGCCTACCGGTGCTCAACCAGCGGGACCACAGCTTCCATGCTGGGTCTTCATTCAGGGAGCAATGGTATTTTCTGTGGCTGAAATTCTGTCGAAATCGAAATTTTTACCGTTTTTGGTGGAAATTGTGGGGGAAAAACAAAACTTTTCGATCCAAAAACTGGTCAGCCACATAGAAGGTTTGCCGGTGCTCAACCAGCGGGACCACAGCTTCCATGCTGGGTCTTCTTTCAGGGAGCAATGGTATTTTCTGTGGCTGAAATTCTGTCGAAATCGAGATTTTTATCGTTTTTGGTGGAAATTGTGGGGGAAAAACAAAACTTTTCGTTCCATAAACTGGTCAGCCACATAGAAGGCCTGCCGGAGCTCAACAAGCGGGACCACAGCTTCCATGCTGGGTCTTCATTCAGGGAGCAATGGTATTTTCTGTGGCTGAAATTCTGTCGAAATCGAGATTTTTACCGTTTTTGGTGGAAATTGTGGGGGAAAAACAAAACTTTTCGTTCCAAAAACTGGTCAGCCACATAGAAAGCCTGCCGGAGCTCAACAAGCGGGACCACAGCTTCCATGCTGGGTCTTCATTCAGGGAGCAAGGGTATTTTCTGTGGTTGAAATTCTGTCGAAATCGAGATTTTTACCGTTTTTGGTGGAAATTGTGAAGGAAAACAAAACTTTTCGTTCCAAAAACTGGTCAGCCACATAGAAGGCCTACCGGTGCTCAACCAGCGGGACCACAGCTTCCATGCTGGGTCTTCATTCAGGGAGCCATGGTATTTTCTGTGGCTGAAATTCTGTCGAAATCGAGATTTTTATCGTTTTTGGTGGAAATTGTGGGGGAAAAACAAAACTTTTCGTTTCAAAAACTGGTCAGCCACATAGAAAGCCTGCCGGAGCTCAACAAGCGGGACCACAGCTTCCATGCTGGGTCTTCATTCAGGGAGCAATGGTATTTTCTGTGGCTGAAATTCTGTCGAAATCGAGATTTTTACCGTTTTTGGTGGAAATTGTGGGGGAAAACAAAACTTTTCTATCCAAAAACTGGTCAGCCACATAGAAGGCCTGCCGGTGCTCAACCAGCGGGACCACATCTTCCATGCTGGGTCTTCGTTCCGGGAGCAAGGGTATTTTCTGTGGTTGAAATTCTGTCGATATCGAGATTTTACCGTTTTTGGTGGAAATTGTGGGGGAAAAACAAAACTTTTCGTTCCATAAACTGGTCAGCCACAAAGAAGGCCTGCCGGAGCTCAACAAGCGGGACCACAGCTTCCATGCTGGGTCTTCATTCAGGGAGCAAGGGTATTTTCTGTGGTTGAAATTCTGTCGAAATCGAGATTTTTACCGTTTTTGGTGGAAATTGTGGGGGAAAACAAAACTTTTCGTTCCAAAAACTGGTCAGCCACATAGAAGGCCTACCGGTGCTCAACCAGCGGGACCACAGCTTCCATGCTGGGTCTTCATTCAGGGAGCCATGGTATTTTCTGTGGCTGAAATTCTGTCGAAATCGAGATTTTTATCGTTTTTGGTGGAAATTGTGGGGGAAAAACAAAACTTTTCGTTCCAAAAACTGGTCAGCCACATAGAAAGCCTGCCGGAGCTCAACAAGCGGGACCACAGCTTCCATGCTGGGTCTTCATTCAGGGAGCAATGGTATTTTCTGTGGCTGAAATTCTGTCGAAATCGAAATTTTTACCGTTTTTGGTGGAAATTGTGGGGGAAAAACAAAACTTTTCGATCCAAAAACTGGTCAGCCACATAGAAGGCCTACCGGCGCTCAACCAGCGGGACCACAGCTTCCATGCTGGGTCTTCTTTCAGGGAGCAATGGTATTTTCTGTGGCTGAAATTCTGTCGAAATCGAGATTTTTATCGTTTTTGGTGGAAATTGTGGGGGAAAAACAAAACTTTTCGTTCCAAAAACTGGTCAGCCACATAGAAAGCCTGCCGGAGCTCAACAAGCGGGACCACAGCTTCCATGCTGGGTCTTCATTCAGGGAGCAATGGTATTTTCTGTGGCTGAAATTCTGTCGATATCGAGATTTTACCGTTTTGGTGGAAATTGTGGGGGAAAAACAAAACTTTTCGTTCCATAAACTGGTCAGCCACATAGAAGGCCTACCGGCGCTCAACCAGCGGGACCACAGCTTCCATGCTGGGTCTTCTTTCAGGGAGCAATGGTATTTTCTGTGGCTGAAATTCTGTCGAAATCGAAATTTTTACCGTTTTTGGTGGAAATTGTGGGGGAAAAACAAAACTTTTCGATCCAAAAACTGGTCAGCCACATAGAAGGTTTGCCGGTGCTCAACCAGCGGGACCACAGCTTCCATGCTGGGTCTTCTTTCAGAAAGCAATGGTATTTTTTGTGGCTGAAATTCTGTCGAAATCGAGATTTTTATCGTTTTTGGTGGAAATTGTGGGGGAAAAACAAAACTTTTCGTTCCATAAACTGGTCAGCCACATAGAAGGCCTGCCGGAGCTCAACAAGCGGGACCACAGCTTCCATGCTGGGTCTTCTTTCAGGGAGCAATGGTATTTTCTGTGGCTGAAATTCTGTCGAAATCGAAATTTTTACCGTTTTTGGTGGAAAATGTGGGGGAAAAACAAAACTTTTCGATCCAAAAACTGGTCAGCCACATAGAAGGTTTGCCGGTGCTCAACCAGCGGGACCACAGCTTCCATGCTGGGTCTTCTTTCAGGAAGCAATGGTATTTTTTGTGGCTGAAATTCTGTCGAAATTGAGATTTTTATCGTTTTTGGTGGAAATTGTGGGGGAAAAACAAAACTTTTCGTTCCATAAACTGGTCAGCCACATAGAAGGCCTGCCGGAGCTCAACAAGCGGGACCACAGCTTCCATGCTGGGTCTTCATTCAGGGAGCAAGGGTATTTTCTGTGGTTGAAATTCTGTCGAAATCGAGATTTTTACCGTTTTTGGTGGAAATTGTGGGGGAAAACAAAATTTTCGTTCCAAAAACTGGTCAGCCACATAGAAGGCCTACCGGCGCTCAACCAGCGGGACCACAGCTTCCATGCTGGGTCTTCATTCAGGGAGCAAGGGTATTTTCTGTGGTTGAAATTCTGTCGAAATCGAGATTTTTACCGTTTTTGGTGGAAATTGTGGGGGAAAACAAAATTTTCGTTCCAAAAACTGGTCAGCCACATAGAAGGCCTACCGGCGCTCAACCAGCGGGACCACAGCTTCCATGCTGGGTCTTCTTTCAGGGAGCAATGGTATTTTCTGTGGCTGAAATTCTGTCGAAATCGAAATTTTTACCGTTTTTGGTGGAAATTGTGGGGGAAAAACAAAACTTTTCGTTCCATAAACTGGTCAGCCACACAGAAGGCCTGCCGGAGCTCAACAAGAGGGACCACAGCTTCCATGCTGGGTCTTCATTCAGGGAGCAAGGGTATTTTCTGTGGTTGAAATTCTGTCGAAATCGAGATTTTTACAGTTTTTGGTGGAAATTGTGGGGGAAAACAAAACTTTTCGTTCCAAAAAACTGGTCAGCCACATAGAAGGCCTACCGGCGCTCAACCAGCGGGACCACAGCTTCCATGCTGGGTCTTCATTCAGGGAGCAAGGGTATTTTCTGTGGTTGAAATTCTGTCGAAATCGAGATTTTTACCGTTTTTGGTGGAAATTGTGGGGGGAAAACAAAACTTTTCGTTCCATAAACTGGTCAGCCACATAGAAGGCCTACCGGCGCTCAACCAGCGGGCCACAGCTTCCATGCTGGGTCTTCTTTCAGGGAGCAATGGTATTTTCTGTGGCTGAAATTCTGTCGAAATCGAAATTTTTACCGTTTTTGGTGGAAAATGTGGGGGAAAAACAAAACTTTTCGATCCAAAAACTGGTCAGCCACATAGAAGGTTTGCCGGTGCTCAACCAGCGGGACCACAGCTTCCATGCTGGGTCTTCTTTCAGGAAGCAATGGTATTTTTTGTGGCTGAAATTCTGTCGAAATTGAGATTTTTATCGTTTTTGGTGGAAATTGTGGGGGAAAAACAAAACTTTTCGTTCCATAAACTGGTCAGCCACATAGAAGGCCTGCCGGAGCTCAACAAGCGGGACCACAGCTTCCATGCTGGGTCTTCATTCAGGGAGCAAGGGTATTTTCTGTGGTTGAAATTCTGTCGAAATCGAGATTTTTACCGTTTTTGGTGGAAATTGTGGGGGAAAACAAAATTTTCGTTCCAAAAACTGGTCAGCCACATAGAAGGCCTACCGGCGCTCAACCAGCGGGACCACAGCTTCCATGCTGGGTCTTCATTCAGGGAGCAAGGGTATTTTCTGTGGTTGAAATTCTGTCGAAATCGAGATTTTTACCGTTTTTGGTGGAAATTGTGGGGGAAAACAAAATTTTCGTTCCAAAAACTGGTCAGCCACATAGAAGGCCTACCGGCGCTCAACCAGCGGGACCACAGCTTCCATGCTGGGTCTTCTTTCAGGGAGCAATGGTATTTTCTGTGGCTGAAATTCTGTCGAAATCGAAATTTTTACCGTTTTTGGTGGAAATTGTGGGGGAAAAACAAAACTTTTCGTTCCATAAACTGGTCAGCCACACAGAAGGCCTGCCGGAGCTCAACAAGAGGGACCACAGCTTCCATGCTGGGTCTTCATTCAGGGAGCAAGGGTATTTTCTGTGGTTGAAATTCTGTCGAAATCGAGATTTTTACAGTTTTTGGTGGAAATTGTGGGGGAAAACAAAACTTTTCGTTCCAAAAACTGGTCAGCCACATAGAAGGCCTACCGGCGCTCAACCAGCGGGACCACAGCTTCCATGCTGGGTCTTCTTTCAGGGAGCAATGGTATTTTCTGTGGCTGAAATTCTGTCGAAATCGAGATTTTTATCGTTTTTGGTGGAAATTGTGGGGGAAAAACAAAACTTTTCGTTCCAAAAACTGGTCAGCCACATAGAAAGCCTGCCGGAGCTCAACAAGCGGGACCACAGCTTCCATGCTGGGTCTTCATTCAGGGAGCAATGGTATTTTCTGTGGCTGAAATTCTGTCGAAATCGAAATTTTTACCGTTTTTGGTGGAAATTGTGGGGGAAAAACAAAACTTTTCGATCCAAAAACTGGTCAGCCACATAGAAGGTTTGCCGGTGCTCAACCAGCGGGACCACAGCTTCCATGCTGGGTCTTCTTTCAGGAAGCAATGGTATTTTTTGTGGCTGAAATTCTGTCGAAATCGAGATTTTTATCGTTTTTGGTGGAAATTGTGGGGGAAAAACAAAACTTTTCGTTCCATAAACTGGTCAGCCACATAGAAGGCCTGCCGGAGCTCAACAAGCGGGACCACAGCTTCCATGCTGGGTCTTCATTCAGGGAGCAAGGGTATTTTCTGTGGTTGAAATTCTGTCGAAATCGAGATTTTTACCGTTTTTGGTGGAAATTGTGGGGGAAAACAAAATTTTCGTTCCAAAAACTGGTCAGCCACATAGAAGGCCTACCGGCGCTCAACCAGCGGGACCACAGCTTCCATGCTGGGTCTTCTTTCAGGGAGCAATGGTATTTTCTGTGGCTGAAATTCTGTCGAAATCGAGATTTTTATCGTTTTTGGTGGAAATTGTGGGGGAAAAACAAAACTTTTCGTTCCAAAAACTGGTCAGCCACATAGAAAGCCTGCCGGAGCTCAACAAGCGGGACCACAGCTTCCATGCTGGGTCTTCATTCAGGGAGCAATGGTATTTTCTGTGGCTGAAATTCTGTCGATATCGAGATTTTACCGTTTTGGTGGAAATTGTGGGGGAAAAACAAAACTTTTCGTTCCATAAACTGGTCAGCCACATAGAAGGCCTACCGGCGCTCAACCAGCGGGACCACAGCTTCCATGCTGGGTCTTCTTTCAGGGAGCAATGGTATTTTCTGTGGCTGAAATTCTGTCGAAATCGAAATTTTTACCGTTTTTGGTGGAAAATGTGGGGGAAAAACAAAACTTTTCGATCCAAAAACTGGTCAGCCACATAGAAGGTTTGCCGGTGCTCAACCAGCGGGACCACAGCTTCCATGCTGGGTCTTCTTTCAGGAAGCAATGGTATTTTTTGTGGCTGAAATTCTGTCGAAATTGAGATTTTTATCGTTTTTGGTGGAAATTGTGGGGGAAAAACAAAACTTTTCGTTCCATAAACTGGTCAGCCACATAGAAGGCCTGCCGGAGCTCAACAAGCGGGACCACAGCTTCCATGCTGGGTCTTCATTCAGGGAGCAAGGGTATTTTCTGTGGTTGAAATTCTGTCGAAATCGAGATTTTTACCGTTTTTGGTGGAAATTGTGGGGGAAAACAAAATTTTCGTTCCAAAAACTGGTCAGCCACATAGAAGGCCTACCGGCGCTCAACCAGCGGGACCACAGCTTCCATGCTGGGTCTTCATTCAGGGAGCAAGGGTATTTTCTGTGGTTGAAATTCTGTCGAAATCGAGATTTTTACCGTTTTTGGTGGAAATTGTGGGGGAAAACAAAATTTTCGTTCCAAAAACTGGTCAGCCACATAGAAGGCCTACCGGCGCTCAACCAGCGGGACCACAGCTTCCATGCTGGGTCTTCTTTCAGGGAGCAATGGTATTTTCTGTGGCTGAAATTCTGTCGAAATCGAAATTTTTACCGTTTTTGGTGGAAATTGTGGGGGAAAAACAAAACTTTTCGTTCCATAAACTGGTCAGCCACACAGAAGGCCTGCCGGAGCTCAACAAGAGGGACCACAGCTTCCATGCTGGGTCTTCATTCAGGGAGCAAGGGTATTTTCTGTGGTTGAAATTCTGTCGAAATCGAGATTTTTACCGTTTTTGGTGGAAATTGTGGGGGAAAACAAAACTTTTCGTTCCAAAAACTGGTCAGCCACATAGAAGGCCTACCGGCGCTCAACCAGCGGGACCACAGCTTCCATGCTGGGTCTTCTTTCAGGGAGCAATGGTATTTTCTGTGGCTGAAATTCTGTCGAAATCGAGATTTTTATCGTTTTTGGTGGAAATTGTGGGGGAAAAACAAAACTTTTCGTTCCAAAAACTGGTCAGCCACATAGAAAGCCTGCCGGAGCTCAGCAAGCGGGACCACAGCTTCCATGCTGGGTCTTCATTCAGGGAGCAATGGTATTTTCTGTGGCTGAAATTCTGTCGATATCGAGATTTTACCGTTTTGGTGGAAATTGTGGGGGAAAAACAAAACTTTTCGTTCCATAAACTGGTCAGCCACATAGAAGGCCTACCGGCTCTCAACCAGCGGGACCACAGCTTCCATGCTGGGTCTTCTTTCAGGGAGCAATGGTATTTTCTGTGGCTGAAATTCTGTCGAAATCGAAATTTTTACCGTTTTTGGTGGAAATTGTGGGGGAAAAACAAAACTTTTCGATCCAAAAACTGGTCAGCCACATAGAAGGTTTGCCGGTGCTCAACCAGCGGGACCACAGCTTCCATGCTGGGTCTTCTTTCAGGAAGCAATGGTATTTTTTGTGGCTGAAATTCTGTCGAAATCGAGATTTTTACCGTTTTTGGTGGAAATTGTGGGGGAAAACAAAATTTTCGTTCCAAAAACTGGTCAGCCACATAGAAGGCCTACCGGCGCTCAACCAGCGGGACCACAGCTTCCATGCTGGGTCTTCATTCAGGGAGCAAGGGTATTTTCTGTGGTTGAAATTCTGTCGAAATCGAGATTTTTACCGTTTTTGGTGGAAATTGTGGGGGAAAACAAAATTTTCGTTCCAAAAACTGGTCAGCCACATAGAAGGCCTACCGGCGCTCAACCAGCGGGACCACAGCTTCCATGCTGGGTCTTCTTTCAGGGAGCAATGGTATTTTCTGTGGCTGAAATTCTGTCGAAATCGAAATTTTTACCGTTTTTGGTGGAAATTGTGGGGGAAAAACAAAACTTTTCGTTCCATAAACTGGTCAGCCACACAGAAGGCCTGCCGGAGCTCAACAAGAGGGACCACAGCTTCCATGCTGGGTCTTCATTCAGGGAGCAAGGGTATTTTCTGTGGTTGAAATTCTGTCGAAATCGAGATTTTTACCGTTTTTGGTGGAAATTGTGGGGGAAAACAAAACTTTTCGTTCCAAAAACTGGTCAGCCACATAGAAGGCCTACCGGCGCTCAACCAGCGGGACCACAGCTTTCCATGCTGGGTCTTCTTTCAGGGAGCAATGGTATTTTCTGTGGCTGAAATTCTGTCGAAATCGAAATTTTTACCGTTTTTGGTGGAAATTGTGGGGGAAAAACAAAACTTTTCGTTCCATAAACTGGTCAGCCACACAGAAGGCCTGCCGGAGCTCAACAAGAGGGACCACAGCTTCCATGCTGGGTCTTCATTCAGGGAGCAAGGGTATTTTCTGTGGTTGAAATTCTGTCGAAATCGAGATTTTTACCGTTTTTGGTGGAAATTGTGGGGGAAAACAAAACTTTTCGTTCCAAAAACTGGTCAGCCACATAGAAGGCCTGCCGGAGCTCAACAAGCGGAACCACAGCTTCCATGCTGGGTCTTCATTCAGGGAGCAATGGTATTTTCTGTGGCTGAAATTCTGTCGAAATCGAGATTTTTATCGTTTTTGGTGGAAATTGTGGGGGAAAAACAAAACTTTTTGTTCCAAAAACTGGTCAGCCACACAGAAGGCCTGCCGGTGCTCAACCAGCGGGACCACATCTTCCATGCTGGGTCTTCGTTCCGGGAGCAAGGGTATTTTCTGTGGCTGAAATTCTGTCGAAATCGAGATTTTTACCGTTTTTGGTGGAAATTGTGGGGGAAAACAAAATTTTCGTTCCAAAAACTGGTCAGCCACATAGAAGGCCTACCGGCGCTCAACCAGCGGGACCACAGCTTCCATGCTGGGTCTTCTTTCAGGGAGCAATGGTATTTTCTGTGGCTGAAATTCTGTCGAAATCGAAATTTTTACCGTTTTTGGTGGAAATTGTGGGGGAAAAACGAACCTTTTCGTTCCATAAACTGGTCAGCCACACAGAAGGCCTGCCGGAGCTCAACAAGAGGGACCACAGCTTCCATGCTGGGTCTTCATTCAGGGAGCAAGGGTATTTTCTGTGGTTGAAATTCTGTCGAAATCGAGATTTTTACCGTTTTTGGTGGAAATTGTGGGGGAAAACAAAACTTTTCGTTCCAAAAACTGGTCAGCCACATAGAAGGCCTGCCGGAGCTCAACAAGCGGAACCACAGCTTCCATGCTGGGTCTTCATTCAGGGAGCAATGGTATTTTCTGTGGCTGAAATTCTGTCGAAATCGAGATTTTTATCGTTTTTGGTGGAAATTGTGGGGGAAAAACAAAACTTTTTGTTCCAAAAACTGGTCAGCCACACAGAAGGCCTGCCGGTGCTCAACCAGCGGGACCACATCTTCCATGCTGGGTCTTCGTTCCGGGAGCAAGGGTATTTTCTGTGGCTGAAATTCTGTCGATATCGAGATTTTACCGTTTTTGGTGGAAATTGTGGGGAAAAAACAAAACTTTTCGTTCCATAAACTGGTCAGCCACATAGAAGGCCTGCCGGAGCTCAACAAGCGGGACCACAGCTTCCATGCTGGGTCTTCATTCAGGGAGCAAGGGTATTTTCTGTGGTTGAAATTCTGTCGAAATCGAGATTTTTACCGTTTTTGGTGGAAATTGTGGGGGAAAACAAAATTTTCGTTCCAAAAACTGGTCAGCCACATAGAAGGCCTACCGGCGCTCAACCAGCGGGACCACAGCTTCCATGCTGGGTCTTCTTTCAGGGAGCAATGGTATTTTCTGTGGCTGAAATTCTGTCGAAATCGAAATTTTTACCGTTTTTGGTGGAAATTGTGGGGGAAAAACAAAACTTTTCGTTCCATAAACTGGTCAGCCACATAGAAGGCCTACCGGTGCTCAACCAGCGGGACCACAGCTTCCATGCTGGCTCTTCATTCAGGGAGCAATGGTATTTTCTGTGGCTGAAATTCTGTCGAAATCGAGATTTTTACAGTTTAACAAAATTTTTCGTTCCAAAAACTGGTCAGCCACATAGAAGGCCTGCCGGAGCTCAACAAGCGGAACCACAGCTTCCATGCTGGCTCTTCATTCAGGGAGCAATGGTATTTTCTGTGGCTGAAATTCTGTCGAAATCGAGATTTTTATCGTTTTTGGTGGAAATTGTGGGGGAAAAACAAAACTTTTCGTTCCAAAAACTGGTCAGCCACATAGAAGGCCTACCGGTGCTCAACCAGCGGGACCACAGCTTCCATGCTGGGTCTTCATTCAGGGAGCCATGGTATTTTCTGTGGCTGAAATTCTGTCGAAATCGAGATATTTACCGTTTTTGGTGGAAATTGTGGGGGAAAAACAAAACTTTTCGTTCCAAAAACTGGTCAGCCACATAGAAGACCTACCGGTGCTCAACCAGCGGGACCACAGCTTCCATGCTGGGTCTTCATTCAGGGAGCCATGGTATTTTCTGTGGCTGAAATTCTGTCGAAATCGAGATTTTTACCGTTTTTGGTGGAAATTGTGGGGGAAAACAAAACTTTTCTATCCAAAAACTGGTCAGCCACATAGAAGGCCTGCCGGTGCTCAACCAGCGGGACCACATCTTCAATGCTGGGTCTTCGTTCCGGGAGCAAGGGTATTTTCTGTGGTTGAAATTCTGTCGAAATCGAGATTTTTACCGTTTTTGGTGGAAATTGTGGGGGAAAACAAAACTTTTCGTTCCAAAAACTGGTCAGCCACATAGAAGGCCTGCCGGAGCTCAACAAGCGGAACCACAGCTTCCATGCTGGGTCTTCATTCAGGGAGCAATGGTATTTTCTGTGGCTGAAATTCTGTCGAAATCGAGATTTTTACCGTTTTTGGTGGAAATTGTGGGGGAAAACAAAACTTTTCGTTCCAAAAACTAGTCAGCCACTTAGAAGGCCTGCCGTAGCTCAACCAGCGAGACCACAGCTTCCATGCTGGGTCTTCGCTCTGGGAGCAAAGGTATTTTCTGTGGCTGAAATTCTGTCGAAATCGAGATTTTTACAGTTTAACAAAATTTTTCGTTCCAAAAACTGGTCAGCCACATAGAAGGCCTGCCGGAGCTCAACAAGCGGAAACACAGCTTCCATGCTGGCTCTTCATTCAGGGAGCAATGGTATTTTCTGTGGCTGAAATTCTGTCGAAATCGAGATTTTTATCGTTTTTGGTGGAAATTGTGGGGGAAAAACAAAACTTTTCGTTCCAAAAACTGGTCAGCCACATAGAAGGCCTACCGGTGCTCAACCAGCGGGACCACAGCTTCCATGCTGGGTCTTCATTCAGGGAGCCATGGTATTTTCTGTGGCTGAAATTCTGTCGAAATCGAGATATTTACCGTTTTTGGTGGAAATTGTGGGGGAAAAACAAAACTTTTCGTTCCAAAAACTGGTCAGCCACATAGAAGGCCTACCGGTGCTCAACCAGCGGGACCACAGCTTCCATGCTGGGTCTTCATTCAGGGAGCCATGGTATTTTCTGTGGCTGAAATTCTGTCGAAATCGAGATTTTTACCGTTTTTGGTGGAAATTGTGGGGGAAAACAAAACTTTTCTATCCAAAAACTGGTCAGCCACATAGAAGGCCTGCCGGTGCTCAACCAGCGGGACCACATCTTCAATGCTGGGTCTTCGTTCCGGGAGCAAGGGTATTTTCTGTGGTTGAAATTCTGTCGAAATCGAGATTTTTACCGTTTTTGGTGGAAATTGTGGGGGAAAAACAAAACTTTTTGTTCCAAAAACTGGTCAGCCACATAGAAGGCCTACCGGTGCTCAACCAGCGGGACCACATCTTCCATGCTGGGTCTTCGTTCCGGGAGCAAGGGTATTTTCTGTGGCTGAAATTCTGTCGATATCGAGATTTTACCGTTTTTGGTGGAAATTGTGGGGAAAAAACAAAACTTTTCGTTCCAAAAACTGGTCAGCCACATAGAAGGCCTGCCGTAGCTCAACCAGCGAGACCACAGCTTCCATGCTGGGTCTTCGCTCTGGGAGCAAAGGTATTTTCTGTGGCTGAAATTCTGTCGAAATCGAGATTTTTACAGTTTAACAAAATTTTTCGTTCCAAAAACTGGTCAGCCACATAGAAGGCCTGCCGGAGCTCAACAAGCGGAACCACAGCTTCCATGCTGGGTCTTCATTCAGGGAGCAATGGTATTTTCTGTGGCTGAAATTCTGTCGAAATCGAGATTTTTATCGTTTTTGGTGGAAATTGTGGGGGAAAAACAAAACTTTTCGTTCCAAAAACTGGTCAGCCACATAGAAGGCCTACCGGTGCTCAACCAGCGGGACCACAGCTTCCATGCTGGGTCTTCATTCAGGGAGCCATGGTATTTTCTGTGGCTGAAATTCTGTCGAAATCGAGATATTTACCGTTTTTGGTGGAAATTGTGGGGGAAAAACAAAACTTTTCGTTCCAAAAACTGGTCAGCCACATAGAAGGCCTACCGGTGCTCAACCAGCGGGACCACAGATTCCATGCTGGCTCTTCATTCAGGGAGCAATGGTATTTTCTGTGGCTGAAATTCTGTCGAAATCGAGATTTTTATCGTTTTTGGTGGAAATTGTGGGGGAAAAACAAAACTTTTCGTTCCAAAAACTGGTCAGCCACATAGAAGGCCTACCGGTGCTCAACCAGCGGGACCACAGCTTCCATGCTGGGTCTTCATTCAGGGAGCCATGGTATTTTCTGTGGCTGAAATTCTGTCGAAATCGAGATATTTACCGTTTTTGGTGGAAATTGTGGGGGAAAAACAAAACTTTTCGTTCCAAAAACTGGTCAGCCACATAGAAGGCCTACCGGTGCTCAACCAGCGGGACCACAGCTTCCATGCTGGGTCTTCATTCAGGGAGCCATGGTATTTTCTGTGGCTGAAATTCTGTCGAAATCGAGATTTTTACCGTTTTTGGTGGAAATTGTGGGGGAAAACAAAACTTTTCTATTCAAAAACTGGTCAGCCACATAGAAGGCCTGCCGGTGCTCAACCAGCGGGACCACATCTTCAATGCTGGGTCTTCGTTCCGGGAGCAAGGGTATTTTCTGTGGTTGAAATTCTGTCGAAATCGAGATTTTTACCGTTTTTGGTGGAAATTGTGGGGGAAAAACAAAACTTTTTGTTCCAAAAACTGGTCAGCCACATAGAAGGCCTACCGGTGCTCAACCAGCGGGACCACATCTTCCATGCTGGGTCTTCGTTCCGGGAGCAAGGGTATTTTCTGTGGCTGAAATTCTGTCGATATCGAGATTTTACCGTTTTTGGTGGAAATTGTGGGGAAAAAACAAAACTTTTCGTTCCAAAAACTGGTCAGCCACATAGAAGGCCTGCCGTAGCTCAACCAGCGAGACCACAGCTTCCATGCTGGGTCTTCGCTCTGGGAGCAAAGGTATTTTCTGTGGCTGAAATTCTGTCGAAATCGAGATTTTTACAGTTTAACAAAATTTTTCGTTCCAAAAACTGGTCAGCCACATAGAAGGCCTGCCGGAGCTCAACAAGCGGAACCACAGCTTCCATGCTGGGTCTTCATTCAGGGAGCAATGGTATTTTCTGTGGCTGAAATTCTGTCGAAATCGAGATTTTTATCGTTTTTGGTGGAAATTGTGGGGGAAAAACAAAACTTTTCGTTCCAAAAACTGGTCAGCCACATAGAAGGCCTACCGGTGCTCAACCAGCGGGACCACAGCTTCCATGCTGGGTCTTCATTCAGGGAGCCATGGTATTTTCTGTGGCTGAAATTCTGTCGAAATCGAGATATTTACCGTTTTTGGTGGAAATTGTGGGGGAAAAACAAAACTTTTCGTTCCAAAAACTGGTCAGCCACATAGAAGGCCTACCGGTGCTCAACCAGCGGGACCACAGATTCCATGCTGGGTCTTCATTCAGGGAGCCATGGTATTTTCTGTGGCTGAAATTCTGTCGAAATCGAGATTTTTACCGTTTTTGGTGGAAATTGTGGGGGAAAACAAAACTTTTCTATCCAAAAACTGGTCAGCCACATAGAAGGCCTGCCGGTGCTCAACCAGCGGGACCACATCTTCAATGCTGGGTCTTCGTTCCGGGAGCAAGGGTATTTTCTGTGGTTGAAATTCTGTCGAAATCGAGATTTTTACCGTTTTTGGTGGAAATTGTGGGGGAAAACAAAACTTTTCGTTCCAAAAACTGGTCAGCCACATAGAAGGCCTGCCGGAGCTCAACAAGCGGAACCACAGCTTCCATGCTGGGTCTTCATTCAGGGAGCAATGGTATTTTCTGTGGCTGAAATTCTGTCGAAATCGAGATTTTTACCGTTTTTGGTGGAAATTGTGGGGGAAAACAAAACTTTTCGTTCCAAAAACTAGTCAGCCACTTAGAAGGCCTGCCGTAGCTCAACCAGCGAGACCACAGCTTCCATGCTGGGTCTTCGCTCTGGGAGCAAAGGTATTTTCTGTGGCTGAAATTCTGTCGAAATCGAGATTTTTACAGTTTAACAAAATTTTTCGTTCCAAAAACTGGTCAGCCACATAGAAGGCCTGCCGGAGCTCAACAAGCGGAACCACAGCTTCCATGCTGGCTCTTCATTCAGGGAGCAATGGTATTTTCTGTGGCTGAAATTCTGTCGAAATCGAGATTTTTATCGTTTTTGGTGGAAATTGTGGGGGAAAAACAAAACTTTTCGTTCCAAAAACTGGTCAGCCACATAGAAGGCCTACCGGTGCTCAACCAGCGGGACCACAGCTTCCATGCTGGGTCTTCATTCAGGGAGCCATGGTATTTTCTGTAACTGAAATTCTGTCGAAATCGAGATATTTACCGTTTTTGGTGGAAATTGTGGGGGAAAAACAAAACTTTTCGTTCCAAAAACTGGTCAGCCACATAGAAGGCCTACCGGTGCTCAACCAGCGGGACCACAGATTCCATGCTGGCTCTTCATTCAGGGAGCAATGGTATTTTCTGTGGCTGAAATTCTGTCGAAATCGAGATTTTTATCGTTTTTGGTGGAAATTGTGGGGGAAAAACAAAACTTTTCGTTCCAAAAACTGGTCAGCCACATAGAAGGCCTACCGGTGCTCAACCAGCGGGACCACAGCTTCCATGCTGGGTCTTCATTCAGGGAGCCATGGTATTTTCTGTGGCTGAAATTCTGTCGAAATCGAGATATTTACCGTTTTTGGTGGAAATTGTGGGGGAAAAACAAAACTTTTCGTTCCAAAAACTGGTCAGCCACATAGAAGGCCTACCGGTGCTCAACCAGCGAGACCACAGCTTCCATGCTGGGTCTTCGCTCTGGGAGCAAAGGTATTTTCTGTGGCTGAAATTCTGTCGAAATCGAGATTTTTACAGTTTAACAAAATTTTTCGTTCCAAAAACTGGTCAGCCACATAGAAGGCCTGCCGGAGCTCAACAAGCGGAACCACAGCTTCCATGCTGGGTCTTCATTCAGGGAGCAATGGTATTTTCTGTGGCTGAAATTCTGTCGAAATCGAGATTTTTATCGTTTTTGGTGGAAATTGTGGGGGAAAAACAAAACTTTTCGTTCCAAAAACTGGTCAGCCACATAGAAGGCCTACCGGTGCTCAACCAGCGGGACCACAGCTTCCATGCTGGGTCTTCATTCAGGGAGCCATGGTATTTTCTGTGGCTGAAATTCTGTCGAAATCGAGATATTTACCGTTTTTGGTGGAAATTGTGGGGGAAAAACAAAACTTTTCGTTCCAAAAACTGGTCAGCCACATAGAAGGCCTACCGGTGCTCAACCAGCGGGACCACAGATTCCATGCTGGGTCTTCATTCAGGGAGCCATGGTATTTTCTGTGGCTGAAATTCTGTCGAAATCGAGATTTTTACCGTTTTTGGTGGAAATTGTGGGGGAAAACAAAACTTTTCTATCCAAAAACTGGTCAGCCACATAGAAGGCCTGCCGGTGCTCAACCAGCGGGACCACATCTTCAATGCTGGGTCTTCATTCAGGGAGCCATGGTATTTTCTGTGGCTGAAATTCTGTCGAAATCGAGATATTTACCGTTTTTGGTGGAAATTGTGGGGGAAAAACAAAACTTTTCGTTCCAAAAACTGGTCAGCCACATAGAAGGCCTACCGGTGCTCAACCAGCGGGACCACAGATTCCATGCTGGGTCTTCATTCAGGGAGCCATGGTATTTTCTGTGGCTGAAATTCTGTCGAAATCGAGATATTTACCGTTTTTGGTGGAAATTGTGGGGGAAAAACAAAACTTTTCGTTCCAAAAACTGGTCAGCCACATAGAAGGCCTACCGGTGCTCAACCAGCGGGACCACAGATTCCATGCTGGGTCTTCATTCAGGGAGCCATGGTATTTTCTGTGGCTGAAATTCTGTCGAAATCGAGATTTTTACCGTTTTTGGTGGAAATTGTGGGGGAAAACAAAACTTTTCTATCCAAAAACTGGTCAGCCACATAGAAGGCCTGCCGGTGCTCAACCAGCGGGACCACATCTTCAATGCTGGGTCTTCGTTCCGGGAGCAAGGGTATTTTCTGTGGTTGAAATTCTGTCGAAATCGAGATTTTTACCGTTTTTGGTGGAAATTGTGGGGGAAAACAAAACTTTTCGTTCCAAAAACTGGTCAGCCACATAGAAGGCCTGCCGGAGCTCAACAAGCGGAACCACAGCTTCCATGCTGGGTCTTCATTCAGGGAGCAATGGTATTTTCTGTGGCTGAAATTCTGTCGAAATCGAGATTTTTACCGTTTTTGGTGGAAATTGTGGGGGAAAACAAAACTTTTCGTTCCAAAAACTAGTCAGCCACTTAGAAGGCCTGCCGTAGCTCAACCAGCGAGACCACAGCTTCCATGCTGGGTCTTCGCTCTGGGAGCAAAGGTATTTTCTGTGGCTGAAATTCTGTCGAAATCGAGATTTTTACAGTTTAACAAAATTTTTCGTTCCAAAAACTGGTCAGCCACATAGAAGGCCTGCCGGAGCTCAACAAGCGGAACCACAGCTTCCATGCTGGCTCTTCATTCAGGGAGCAATGGTATTTTCTGTGGCTGAAATTCTGTCGAAATCGAGATTTTTATCGTTTTTGGTGGAAATTGTGGGGGAAAAACAAAACTTTTCGTTCCAAAAACTGGTCAGCCACATAGAAGGCCTACCGGTGCTCAACCAGCGGGACCACAGCTTCCATGCTGGGTCTTCATTCAGGGAGCCATGGTATTTTCTGTGGCTGAAATTCTGTCGAAATCGAGATATTTACCGTTTTTGGTGGAAATTGTGGGGGAAAAACAAAACTTTTCGTTCCAAAAACTGGTCAGCCACATAGAAGGCCTACCGGTGCTCAACCAGCGGGACCACAGCTTCCATGCTGGGTCTTCATTCAGGGAGCCATGGTATTTTCTGTGGCTGAAATTCTGTCGAAATCGAGATTTTTACCGTTTTTGGTGGAAATTGTGGGGGAAAACAAAACTTTTCTATCCAAAAACTGGTCAGCCACATAGAAGGCCTGCCGGTGCTCAACCAGCGGGACCACATCTTCAATGCTGGGTCTTCGTTCCGGGAGCAAGGGTATTTTCTGTGGTTGAAATTCTGTCGAAATCGAGATTTTTACCGTTTTTGGTGGAAATTGTGGGGGAAAACAAAACTTTTCGTTCCAAAAACTGGTCAGCCACATAGAAGGCCTGCCGGAGCTCAACAAGCGGAACCACAGCTTCCATGCTGGGTCTTCATTCAGGGAGCAATGGTATTTTCTGTGGCTGAAATTCTGTCGAAATCGAGATTTTTATCGTTTTTGGTGGAAATTGTGGGGGAAAAACAAAACTTTTTGTTCCAAAAACTGGTCAGCCACATAGAAGGCCTACCGGTGCTCAACCAGCGGGACCACAGCTTCCATGCTGGGTCTTCATTCAGGGAGCCATGGTATTTTCTGTGGCTGAGATTCTGTCGAAATCGAGATTTTTACCGTTTTTGGTGGAAATTGTGGGGGAAAACAAAACTTTTCTATCCAAAAACTGGTCAGCCACATAGAAGGCCTGCCGGTGCTCAACCAGCGGGACCACATCTTCCATGCTGGGTCTTCGTTCCGGGAGCAAGGGTATTTTCTGTGGCTGAAATTCTGTCGATATCGAGATTTTACCGTTTTTGGTGGAAATTGTGGGGAAAAAACAAAACTTTTCGTTCCAAAAACTGGTCAGCCACATAGAAGGCCTGCCGTAGCTCAACCAGCGAGACCACAGCTTCCATGCTGGGTCTTCGCTCTGGGAGCAAAGGTATTTTCTGTGGCTGAAATTCTGTCGAAATCGAGATTTTTACAGTTTAACAAAATTTTTCGTTCCAAAAACTGGTCAGCCACATAGAAGGCCTGCCGGTGCTCAACCAGCGGGACCACATCTTCCATGCTGGGTCTTCGTTTCGGGAGCAAGGGTATTTTCTGTGGCTGAAATTCTGTCGATATCGAGATTTTACCGTTTTTGGTGGAAATTGTGGGGAAAAAACAAAACTTTTCGTTCCAAAAACTGGTCAGCCACATAGAAGGCCTGCCGTAGCTCAACCAGCGAGACCACAGCTTCCATGCTGGGTCTTCGCTCTGGGAGCAAAGGTATTTTCTGTGGCTGAAATTCTGTCGAAATCGAGATTTTTACAGTTTAACAAAATTTTTCGTTCCAAAAACTGGTCAGCCACATAGAAGGCCTGCCGGAGCTCAACAAGCGGAACCACAGCTTCCATGCTGGGTCTTCATTCAGGGAGCAATGGTATTTTCTGTGGCTGAAATTCTGTCGAAATCGAGATTTTTATCGTTTTTGGTGGAAATTGTGGGGGAAAAACAAAACTTTTCGTTCCAAAAACTGGTCAGCCACATAGAAGGCCTACCGGTGCTCAACCAGCGGGACCACAGCTTCCATGCTGGGTCTTCATTCAGGGAGCCATGGTATTTTCTGTGGCTGAAATTCTGTCGAAATCGAGATATTTACCGTTTTTGGTGGAAATTGTGGGGGAAAAACAAAACTTTTCGTTCCAAAAACTGGTCAGCCACATAGAAGGCCTACCGGTGCTCAACCAGCGGGACCACAGCTTCCATGCTGGGTCTTCATTCAGGGAGCCATGGTATTTTCTGTGGCTGAAATTCTGTCGAAATCGAGATTTTTATCGTTTTTGGTGGAAATTGTGGGGGAAAAACAAAACTTTTCGTTCCAAAAACTGGTCAGCCACATAGAAGGCCTGCCGGTGCTCAACCAGCGGGACCACATCTTCCATGCTGGGTCTTCGTTCCGGGAGCAAGGGTATTTTCTGTGGCTGAAATTCTGTCGATATCGAGATTTTACCGTTTTTGGTGGAAATTGTGGGGAAAAAAACAAAACTTTTCGTTCCAAAAACTGGTCAGCCACATAGAAGGCCTGCCGTAGCTCAACCAGCGAGACCACAGCTTCCATGCTGGGTCTTCGCTCTGGGAGCAAAGGTATTTTCTGTGGCTGAAATTATGTCGAAATCGAGATTTTTACAGTTTAACAAAATTTTTCGTTCCAAAAACTGGTCAGCCACATAGAAGGCCTGCCGGAGCTCAACAAGCGGAACCACAGCTTCCATGCTGGGTCTTCATTCAGGGAGCAATGGTATTTTCTGTGGCTGAAATTCTGTCGAAATCGAGATTTTTATCGTTTTTGGTGGAAATTGTGGGGGAAAAACAAAACTTTTCGTTCCAAAAACTGGTCAGCCACATAGAAGGCCTACCGGTGCTCAACCAGCGGGACCACAGCTTCCATGCTGGGTCTTCATTCAGGGAGCCATGGTATTTTCTGTGGCTGAAATTCTGTCGAAATCGAGATATTTACCGTTTTTGGTGGAAATTGTGGGGGAAAAACAAAACTTTTCGTTCCAAAAACTGGTCAGCCACATAGAAGGCCTACCGGTGCTCAACCAGCGGGACCACAGCTTCCATGCTGGGTCTTCATTCAGAGAGCCATGGTATTTTCTGTGGCTGAAATTCTGTCGAAATCGAGATTTTTACCGTTTTTGGTGGAAATTGTGGGGGAAAACAAAACTTTTCTATCCAAAGACTGGTCAGCCACATAGAAGGCCTGCCGGTGCTCAACCAGCGGGACCACATCTTCCTTGCTGGGTCTTCGTTCCGGGAGCAAGGGTATTTTCTGTGGCTGAAATTCTGTCGATATCGAGATTTTACCGTTTTTGGTGGAAATTGTGGGGAAAAAACAAAACTTTTCGTTCCATAAACTGGTCAGCCACATAGAAGGCCTGCCGGAGCTCAACAAGCGGGACCACAGCTTCCATGCTGGGTCTTCATTCAGGGAGCCATGGTATTTTCTGTGGCTGAAATTCTGTCGAAATCGAGATATTTACCGTTTTTGGTGGAAATTGTGGGGGAAAACAAAACTTTTCTATCCAAAAACTGGTCAGCCACATAGAAGGCCTGCCGGTGCTCAACCAGCGGGACCACAGCTTCCATGCTGGGTCTTCATTCAGGGAGCCATGGTATTTTCTGTGGCTGAAATTCTGTCGAAATCGAGATTTTTACCGTTTTTGGTGGAAATTGTGGGGGAAAACAAAACTTTTCTATCCAAAAACTGGTCAGCCACATAGAAGGCCTGCCGGTGCTCAACCAGCGGGACCACATCTTCCATGCTGGGTCTTCGTTCCGGGAGCAAGGGTATTTTCTGTGGTTGAAATTCTGTCGAAATCGAGATTTTTACCGTTTTTGGTGGAAATTGTGGGGGAAAACAAAACTTTTCGTTCCAAAAACTGGTCAGCCACATAGAAGGCCTGCCGGAGCTCAACAAGCGGAACCACAGCTTCCATGCTGGGTCTTCATTCAGGGAGCAATGGTATTTTCTGTGGCTGAAATTCTGTCGAAATCGAGATTTTTATCGTTTTTGGTGGAAATTGTGGGGGAAAAACAAAACTTTTTGTTCCAAAAACTGGTCAGCCACATAGAAGGCCTACCGGTGCTCAACCAGCGGGACCACAGCTTCCATGCTGGGTCTTCATTCAGGGAGCCATGGTATTTTCTGTGGCTGAAATTCTGTCGAAATCGAGATTTTTACCGTTTTTGGTGGAAATTGTGGGGGAAAACAAAACTTTTCTATCCAAAAACTGGTCAGCCACATAGAAGGCCTGCCGGAGCTCAACAAGCGGGACCACAGCTTCCATGCTGGGTCTTCACTCAGGGAGCAAGGGTATTTTCTGTGGTTGAAATTCTGTCGAAATCGAGATTTTTACCGTTTTTGGTGGAAATTGTGGGGGAAAACAAAACTTTTCGTTCCAAAAACTGGTCAGCCACATAGAAGGCCTGCCGGTGCTCAACAAGCGAGACCACAGCTTCCATGCTGGGTCTTCGCTCTGGGAGCAAAGGTATTTTCTGTGACTGAAATTCTGTCGAAATCGAGATTTTTACAGTTTAACAAAATTTTTCGTTCCAAAAACTGGTCAGCCACATAGAAGGCCTGCCGGAGCTCAACAAGCGGAACCACAGCTTCCATGCTGGGTCTTCATTCAGGGAGCAATGGTATTTTCTGTGGCTGAAATTCTGTCGAAATCGAGATTTTTATCGTTTTTGGTGGAAATTGTGGGGGAAAAACAAATCTTTTCGTTCCAAAAACTGGTCAGCCACATAGAAGGCCTACCGGTGCTCAACCAGCGGGACCACAGCTTCCATGCTGGGTCTTCATTCAGGGAGCCATGGTATTTTCTGTGGCTGAAATTCTGTCGAAATCGAGATATTTACCGTTTTTGGTGGAAATTGTGGGGGAAAAACAAAACTTTTCGTTCCAAAAACTGGTCAGCCACATAGAAGGCCTACCGGTGCTCAACCAGCGGGACCACAGCTTCCATGCTGGGTCTTCATTCAGGGAGCCATGGTATTTTCTGTGGCTGAAATTCTGTCGAAATCGAGATTTTTACCGTTTTTGGTGGAAATTGTGGGGGAAAACAAAACTTTTCTATCCAAAAACTGGTCAGCCACATAGAAGGCCTGCCGGTGCTCAACCAGCGGGACCACATCTTCCATGCTGGGTCTTCGTTCCGGGAGCAAGGGTATTTTCTGTGGCTGAAATTCTGTCGATATCGAGATTTTACCGTTTTTGGTGGAAATTGTGGGGAAAAAACAAAACTTTTCGTTCCATAAACTGGTCAGCCACATAGAAGGCCTGCCGGAGCTCAACAAGCGGGACCACAGCTTCCATGCTGGGTCTTCATTCAGGGAGCCATGGTATTTTCTGTGGCTGAAATTCTGTCGAAATCGAGATATTTACCGTTTTTGGTGGAAATTGTGGGGGAAAACAAAACTTTTCTATCCAAAAACTGGTCAGCCACATAGAAGGCCTGCCGGTGCTCAACCAGCGGGACCACAGCTTCCATGCTGGGTCTTCATTCAGGGAGCCATGGTATTTTCTGTGGCTGAAATTCTGTCGAAATCGAGATTTTTACCGTTTTTGGTAGAAATTGTGGGGGAAAACAAAACTTTTCTATCCAAAAACTGGTCAGCCACATAGAAGGCCTGCCGGTGCTCAACCAGCGGGACCACATCTTCCATGCTGGGTCTTCGTTCCGGGAGCAAGGGTATTTTCTGTGGTTGAAATTCTGTCGAAATCGAGATTTTTACCGTTTTTGGTGGAAATTGTGGGGGAAAACAAAACTTTTCGTTCCAAAAACTGGTCAGCCACATAGAAGGCCTGCCGGAGCTCAACAAGCGGAACCACAGCTTCCATGCTGGGTCTTCATTCAGGGAGCAATGGTATTTTCTGTGGCTGAAATTCTGTCGAAATCGAGATTTTTATCGTTTTTGGTGGAAATTGTGGGGGAAAAACAAAACTTTTTGTTCCAAAAACTGGTCAGCCACATAGAAGGCCTACCGGTGCTCAACCAGCGGGACCACAGCTTCCATGCTGGGTCTTCATTCAGGGAGCCATGGTATTTTCTGTGGCTGAAATTCTGTCGAAATCGAGATTTTTACCGTTTTTGGTGGAAATTGTGGGGGAAAACAAAACTTTTCTATCCAAAAACTGGTCAGCCACATAGAAGGCCTGCCGGAGCTCAACAAGCGGGACCACAGCTTCCATGCTGGGTCTTCACTCAGGGAGCAAGGGTATTTTCTGTGGTTGAAATTCTGTCGAAATCGAGATTTTTACCGTTTTTGGTGGAAATTGTGGGGGAAAACAAAACTTTTCGTTCCAAAAACTGGTCAGCCACATAGAAGGCCTGCCGGTGCTCAACAAGCGAGACCACAGCTTCCATGCTGGGTCTTCGCTCTGGGAGCAAAGGTATTTTCTGTGACTGAAATTCTGTCGAAATCGAGATTTTTACAGTTTAACAAAATTTTTCGTTCCAAAAACTGGTCAGCCACATAGAAGGCCTACCGGTGCTCAACCAGCGGGACCACAGCTTCCATGCTGGGTCTTCATTCAGGGAGCCATGGTATTTTCTGTGGCTGAAATTCTGTCGAAATCGAGATTTTTACCGTTTTTGGTGGAAATTGTGGGGGAAAACAAAACTTTTCTATCCAAAAACTGGTCAGCCACATAGAAGGCCTGCCGGTGCTCAACCAGCGGGACCACATCTTCCATGCTGGGTCTTCGTTCCGGGAGCAAGGGTATTTTCTGTGGCTGAAATTCTGTCGATATCGAGATTTTACCGTTTTTGGTGGAAATTGTGGGGAAAAAACAAAACTTTTCGTTCCATAAACTGGTCAGCCACATAGAAGGCCTGCCGGAGCTCAACAAGCGGGACCACAGCTTCCATGCTGGGTCTTCATTCAGGGAGCCATGGTATTTTCTGTGGCTGAAATTCTGTCGAAATCGAGATATTTACCGTTTTTGGTGGAAATTGTGGGGGAAAACAAAACTTTTCTATCCAAAAACTGGTCAGCCACATAGAAGGCCTGCCGGTGCTCAACCAGCGGGACCACATCTTCCATGCTGGGTCTTCGTTCCGGGAGCAAGGGTATTTTCTGTGGCTGAAATTCTGTCGATATCGAGATTTTACCGTTTTTGGTGGAAATTGTGGGGAAAAAACAAAACTTTTCGTTCCATAAACTGGTCAGCCACATAGAAGGCCTGCCGGAGCTCAACAAGCGGGACCACAGCTTCCATGCTGGGTCTTCATTCAGGGAGCAAGGGTATTTTCTGTGGCTGAAATTCTGTCGATATCGAGATTTTACCGTTTTTGGTGGAAATTGTGGGGGAAAAACAAAACTTTTCGTTCCAAAAACTGGTCAGCCACATAGAAGGCCTGCCGGAGCTCATCCAGCGAGACCACAGCTTCCATGCTGTGTCTTCACTGCGAGAGCAAAGTATTTTCTGTGGCTGAAGTTCTGTCGAAATCGAGATTTTTGCCGGTTTTTTTTGAAAATTGTGGGGGAAAACAAAACTTTTCGTTCCAAAAACTGGTCAGCCACATAGAAGGCCTACCGACGCTTAACCAGCGGGACCACAGCTTCCATGCTGGGTCTTCATTGCGGGAGCAAAGGTATTTTCTGTGGCTGAAATTTTGTCGAAATCGAGATTTTTACCGGTTTTGGTGGAAATTGTAAGGAAAACAAAACTTTTCGTTCCAAAAACTGGTCAGCCACATAGAAGGCCTGCCGGAGCTCAACCAGGGAGACCACAGCTTCTATGCTGGGTATTCATTGCGGGAGCAAAGGTATTTTCTGTGGCTGAAATTTTGTCGAAATCGAGATTTTTACCGGTTTTGGTGGAAATTGTAAGGAAAACAAAACTTTTCGTTCCAAAAACTGGTCAGCCACATAGAAGGCCTGCCGGAGCTCAACCAGCGAGACCACAGCTTCCATGCTGGGTCTTCGCTCTGGGAGCAAAGGTATTTTCTGTGGCTGAAATTCTGTCGAAATCGAGATTTTTACAGTTTAACAAAATTTTTCGTTCCAAAAACTGGTCAGCCACATAGAAGGCCTGCCGGAGCTCAACCAGCGAGAGCACAGCTTCCATGCAGGGTCTTCATTGCGGGAGCAAAGGTGTTTTCTGTGGCTGAATTCTTGTCAAAATCGAGGTTTTTACCGGTTTTGGTGGAAATTGTGGGGAAAAACAAAACTTTTCGTTCCAAAAACTGGTCAGCCACATAGAAGGCCTGCCGGAGCTCAACCAGGGTGACCACAGCTTCTATGCTGGGTATTCATTGCGGGAGCAAAGGTATTTTCTGTGGCTGAAGTTCTGTCGAAATCGAGATATTTACCGTTTTTGGTGGAAATTGTGGGGGAAAACAAAACTTTTCTATCCAAAAACTAGTCAGCCACATAGAAGGCCTGCCGGTGCTCAACCAGCGGGACCACATCTTCCATGCTGGGTCTTCGTTCCGGGAGCAAGGGTATTTTCTGTGGCTGAAATTCTGTCGATATCGAGATTTTACCGTTTTTGGTGGAAATTGTGGGGAAAAAACAAAACTTTTCGTTCCATAAACTGGTCAGCCACATAGAAGGCCTGCCGGAGCTCAGCAAGCGGGACCACAGCTTCCATGCTGGGTCTTCATTCAGGGAGCCATGGTATTTTCTGTGGCTGAAATTCTGTCGAAATCGAGATTTTTACCGTTTTTGGTGGAAATTGTGGGGGAAAACAAAACTTTTCTATCCAAAAACTGGTCAGCCACATAGAAGGCCTGCCGGAGCTCAACAAGCGGAACCACAGCTTCCATGCTGGGTCTTCATTCAGGGAGCAATGGTATTTTCTGTGGCTGAAATTCTGTCGAAATCGAGATTTTTATCGTTTTTGGTGGAAATTGTGGGGGAAAAACAAAACTTTTTGTTCCAAAAACTGGTCAGCCACATAGAAGGCCTACCGGTGCTCAACCAGCGGGACCACAGCTTCCATGCTGGGTCTTCATTCAGGGAGCCATGGTATTTTCTGTGGCTGAAATTCTGTCGAAATCGAGATTTTTACCGTTTTTGGTGGAAATTGTGGGGGAAAACAAAACTTTTCTATCCAAAAACTGGTCAGCCACATAGAAGGCCTGCCGGAGCTCAACAAGCGGGACCACAGCTTCCATGCTGGGTCTTCACTCAGGGAGCAAGGGTATTTTCTGTGGTTGAAATTCTGTCGAAATCGAGATTTTTACCGTTTTTGGTGGAAATTGTGGGGGAAAACAAAACTTTTCGTTCCAAAAACTGGTCAGCCACATAGAAGGCCTGCCGGTGCTCAACCAGCGAGACCACAGCTTCCATGCTGGGTCTTCGCTCTGGGAGCAAAGGTATTTTCTGTGACTGAAATTCTGTCGAAATCGAGATTTTTACAGTTTAACAAAATTTTTCGTTCCAAAAACTGGTCAGCCACATAGAAGGCCTGCCGGAGCTCAACAAGCGGAACCACAGCTTCCATGCTGGGTCTTCATTCAGGGAGCAATGGTATTTTCTGTGGCTGAAATTCTGTCGAAATCGAGATTTTTATCGTTTTTGGTGGAAATTGTGGGGGAAAAACAAAACTTTTCGTTCCAAAAACTGGTCAGCCACATAGAAGGCCTGCCGGTGCTCAACCAGCGGGACCACAGCTTCCATGCTGGGTCTTCATTCAGGGAGCCATGGTATTTTCTGTGGCTGAAATTCTGTCGAAATCGAGATATTTACCGTTTTGGTGGAAATTGTGGGGGAAAAACAAAACTTTTCGTTCCAAAAACTGGTCAGCCACATAGAAGGCCTACCGGTGCTCAACCAGCGGGACCACAGCTTCCATGCTGGGTCTTCATTCAGGGAGCCATGGTATTTTCTGTGGCTGAAATTCTGTCGAAATCGAGATTTTTACCGTTTTTGGTGGAAATTGTGGGGGAAAAACAAAACTTTTCGTTCCAAAAACTGGTCAGCCACATAGAAGGCCTACCGGTGCTCAACCAGCGGGACCACAGCTTCCATGCTGGGTCTTCATTCAGGGAGCCATGGTATTTTCTGTGGCTGAAATTCTGTCGAAATCGAGATTTTTACCGTTTTTGGTGGAAATTGTGGGGGAAAACAAAACTTTTCTATCCAAAAACTGGTCAGCCACATAGAAGGCCTGCCGGTGCTCAACCAGCGGGACCACATCTTCCATGCTGGGTCTTCGTTCCGGGAGCAAGGGTATTTTCTGTGGCTGAAATTCTGTCGATATCGAGATTTTACCGTTTTTGGTGGAAATTGTGGGGAAAAAACAAAACTTTTCGTTCCATAAACTGGTCAGCCACATAGAAGGCCTGCCGGAGCTCAACAAGCGGGACCACAGCTTCCATGCTGGGTCTTCATTCAGGGAGCCATGGTATTTTCTGTGGCTGAAATTCTGTCGAAATCGAGATATTTACCGTTTTTGGTGGAAATTGTGGGGGAAAACAAAACTTTTCTATCCAAAAACTGGTCAGCCACATAGAAGGCCTGCCGGTGCTCAACCAGCGGGACCACATCTTCCATGCTGGGTCTTCGTTCCGGGAGCAAGGGTATTTTCTGTGGCTGAAATTCTGTCGATATCGAGATTTTACCGTTTTTGGTGGAAATTGTGGGGAAAAAACAAAACTTTTCGTTCCATAAACTGGTCAGCCACATAGAAGGCCTGCCGGAGCTCAACAAGCGGGACCACAGCTTCCATGCTGGGTCTTCATTCAGGGAGCAAGGGTATTTTCTGTGGCTGAAATTCTGTCGATATCGAGATTTTACCGTTTTTGGTGGAAATTGTGGGGGAAAAACAAAACTTTTCGTTCCAAAAACTGGTCAGCCACATAGAAGGCCTGCCGGAGCTCATCCAGCGAGACCACAGCTTCCATGCTGTGTCTTCACTGCGAGAGCAAAGTATTTTCTGTGGCTGAAGTTCTGTCGAAATCGAGATTTTTGCCGGTTTTTTTTGAAAATTGTGGGGGAAAACAAAACTTTTCGTTCCAAAAACTGGTCAGCCACATAGAAGGCCTACCGGCGCTTAACCAGCGGGACCACAGCTTCCATGCTGGGTCTTCATTGCGGGAGCAAAGGTATTTTCTGTGGCTGAAATTTTGTCGAAATCGAGATTTTTACCGGTTTTGGTGGAAATTGTAAGGAAAACAAAACTTTTCGTTCCAAAAACTGGTCAGCCACATAGAAGGCCTGCCGGAGCTCAACCAGGGAGACCACAGCTTCTATGCTGGGTATTCATTGCGGGAGCAAAGGTATTTTCTGTGGCTGAAATTTTGTCGAAATCGAGATTTTTACCGGTTTTGGTGGAAATTGTAAGGAAAACAAAACTTTTCGTTCCAAAAACTGGTCAGCCACATAGAAGGCCTGCCGGAGCTCAACCAGCGAGACCACAGCTTCCATGCTGGGTCTTCGCTCTGGGAGCAAAGGTATTTTCTGTGGCTGAAATTCTGTCGAAATCGAGATTTTTACAGTTTAACAAAATTTTTCGTTCCAAAAACTGGTCAGCCACATAGAAGGCCTGCCGGAGCTCAACCAGCGAGAGCACAGCTTCCATGCAGGGTCTTCATTGCGGGAGCAAAGGTGTTTTCTGTGGCTGAATTCTTGTCAAAATCGAGGTTTTTACCGGTTTTGGTGGAAATTGTGGGGAAAAACAAAACTTTTCGTTCCAAAAACTGGTCAGCCACATAGAAGGCCTGCCGGAGCTCAGCCAGGGTGACCACAGCTTCTATGCTGGGTATTCATTGCGGGAGCAAAGGTATTTTCTGTGGCTGAAGTTCTGTCGAAATCGAGATTTTTACCGGTTTTGGTGGAAATTGTAGGGAAAACAAAACTTTTCGTTCCAAAAACTGGTCAGCCACATAGAAGGCCTGCCGTAGCTCAACCAGCGAGGCCACAGCTTCCATGCTGTGTCTTCACTGCGAGAGCAAAGGTATTTTCTGTGGCTGAAGTTCTGTCGAAATCGAGATTTTTGCCGGTTTTTTTGAAAATTGTGGGGGAAAACAAAACTTTTCGTTCCAAAAACTGGTCAGCTACATAGAGGCCTGCCGGAGCAAACACGAGACCACAGCTTCCATGCAGTGTCTTCATTGCGAGAGCAAAGGTATTTTCTGTGGCTAAAATTCTGTCGAAATCGAAATTTTTTACCGGTTTTGGTGAAAATTATGAGGTAAAACAAAACTTTTCGTTCCAAAAACTGGTCAGCCACATAGAAGGCCTGCCGGAGCTCATCCAGCGAGACCACAGCTTCCATGCTGGGTCTTCATTCCGGGAGCAAAGGTATTTTCTGTGCCCAAAAACTGGTCAGCCACATAGAAGGCCTGCCGGAGCCCCACCAGCGAGACCACTGCTTCCATGCTGTGTCTTTCTTGCGAGAGCAAAGGTATTTTCTGTGGCTGAAATTCTGTCGAAATCGAGATTTTTACAGTTTAACAAAATTTTTCGTTCCAAAAACTGGTCAGCCCCCACATAGAAGGCCTGCCGGAGCTCAACCAGCGAGAGCACAGCTTCCATGCAGGGTCTTCATTGCGGGAGCAAAGGTATTTTCTGTGGCTGAAATTTTGTCGAAATCGAGATTTACCGGTTTTGGTGGAAATTGTAAGGAAAACAAAACTTTTCGTTCCAAAAACTGGTCAGCCACATAGAAGGCCTGCCGTAGCTCAACCAGCGAGACCACAGCTTCCATGCTGGGTCTTCGCTCTGGGAGCAAAGGTATTTTCCGTGGCTGAAATTCTGTCGAAATCGAGATTTTTACAGTTTAACAAAATTTTTCGTTCCAAAAACTGGTCAGCCACATAGAAGGCCTGCCGGAGCTCAACCAGCGAGAGCACAGCTTCCATGCAGGGTCTTCATTGCGGGAGCAAAGGTGTTTTCTGTGGCTGAAGTTCTGTCGAAATCGAGATTTTTACTGGTTTTGGTGAAAATTATGAGGTAAAACAAAACTTTTCGTTCCAAAAACTGGTCAGCCACATAGAACTCCTGCCGGAGCTCATCCAGCGAGACCACAGCTTCCATGCTGGGTCTTCATTCCGGGAGCAAAGGTATTTTCTGTGCCCAAAACTGGTCAGCCACATAGAAGGCCTGCCGGAGCCCCACCAGCGAGACCACTGCTTCCATGCTGTGTCTTTCTTGCGAGAGCAAAGGTATTTTCTGTGGCTGAAGTTCTGTCGAAATCGAGATTTTTACCGGTTTTTTTGAAAATTGTGGGGGAAAACAAAACTTTTCGTTTCAAAAACTGGTCAGCTACATAGAGGCCTGCGGGAGCTCAAACTCGAGACCACTTCCTTCATGCTGTGTCTTCATGGCGGGAGCAAAGGTATTTTCTGTGGCTGAATTTTGTCGAAATCGAGATTTTTACCGTTTAACAAAACTTTTCGTTCCAAAAACTGGTCAGCCACATAGGAGGCCTGCCGGTGCTCAACCAGCGAGACCACAGCTTCCATGCTGGTTCTTCATTCCGGGAGCACAGGTATTTTCTGTGGCTGAATTTTGTCGAAATCGAGATTTTTACCGTTTTTGGTGGAAAATGGGGGAAAACAAAACTTTTCGTTCCGAAAACTAGTCAGCCACATAGAAGGCCTGACGGAGCTCAACCAGCGAGACCACAGCTTCCATGCTGGGTCTTCGCTCTGGGAGCAAAGGTATTTTCTGTGGCTGAAATTCTGTCGAAATCGAGATTTTTACAGTTTAACAAAATTTTTCGTTCCAAAAACTGGTCAGCTACATAGAAGGCCTGCCGGAGCTCAACCAGGGAGACCACAGCTTCTATGCTGGGTATTCATTGCGGGAGCAAAGGTATTTTCTGTGGCTGAAGTTCTGTCGAAATCGAGATTTTTACCGGTTTTGGTGGAAATTGTAGGGAAAACAAAACTTTTCGTTCCAAAAACTGGTCAGCTACATAGAGGCCTGCCGGAGGTCAACCACGAGACCACATCTTCCATGCTGGGTCTTCGTTCCGGGAGCAAGGGTATTTTCTGTGGCTGAAATTCTGTCGATATCGAGATTTTACCGTTTTTGGTGGAAATTGTGGGGGAAAAACAAAACTTTTCGTTCCATAAACTGGTCAGCCACATAGAAGGCCTGCCGGAGCTCAACCAGCGAGACCACAGCTTCCATGCTGGTTCTTCATTCCGGGAGCACAGGTATTTTCTGTGGCTGAATTTTGTCGAAATCGAGATTTTTACCGTTTTTGGTGGAAAATGGGGGAAAACAAAACTTTTCGTTCCGAAAACTAGTCAGCCACATAGAAGGCCTGACGGAGCTCTACCAGCGAGACCACAGCTTCCATGCTGTGTCTTCACTGCGAGAGCAAAGGTATTTTCTGTGGCTGAAGTTCTGTCGAAATCGAGATTTTTACCGGTTTTGGTGAAAATTATGAGGTAAAACAAAACTTTTCGTTCCAAAAACTGGTCAGCCACATAGAAGGCCTGCCGGAGCTCATCCAGCGAGACCACAGCTTCCATGCTGGGTCTTCATTCCGGGAGCAAAGGTATTTTCTGTGCCCAAAACTGGTCAGCCACATAGAAGGCCTGCCGGAGCCCCACCAGCGAGACCACTGCTTCCATGCTGTGTCTTCATTGCGAGAGCAAAGGTATTTTCTGTGGCTGAAGTTCTGTCGAAATCGAGATTTTTACCGGTTTTTTTGAAAATTGTGGGGGAAAAGAAAACTTTTCGTTCCAAAAACTGGTCAGCTACATAGAGGCCTGCGGGAGCTCAAACTCGAGACCACTTCTTTCATGCTGTGTCTTCATGGCGGGAGCAAAGGTATTTTCTGTGGCTGAATTTTGTCGAAATCGAGATTTTTACCGTTTAACAAAACTTTTCGTTCCAAAAACTGGTCAGCCACATAGGAGGCCTGCCGGAGCTCAACCAGCGAGACCACAGCTTCCATGCTGGTTCTTCATTCCGGGAGCAAAGGTATTTTCTGTGGCTGAATTTTGTCGAAATCGAGATTTTTACCGTTTAACAAAACTTTTCGTTCCAAAAACTGGTCAGCCACATAGGAGGCCTGCCGGAGCTCAACCAGCGAGACCACAGCTTCCATGCTGGTTCTTCATTCCGGGAGCAAAGGTATTTTCTGTGGCTGAAGTTCTGTCGAAATCGAGATTTTTACCGGTTTTGGTGGAAATTGTAGGGAAAACAAAACTTTTCGTTCCAAAAACTGGTCAGCTACATAGAGGCCTGCCGGAGCAAACACGAGACCACAGCTTCCATGCTGTGTCTTCATTGCGAGAGCAAAGGTATTTTCTGTGGCTAAAATTCTGTCGAAATCGAAATTTTTACCATTTTTGGTGGAAATTGTGGGGGGAAAACAAAACTTTTCGATCCAAAAACTGGTCAGCCATAGAAGACCTGCCGGAGCTCAACCACGAGACCACATCTTCCATGCTGGGTCTTCGTTCCGGGAGCAAGGGTATTTTCTGTGGCTGAAATTCTGTCGATATCGAGATTTTACCGTTTTTGGTGGAAATTGTGGGGGAAAAACAAAACTTTTCGTTCCATAAACTGGTCAGCCCACATAGAAGGCCTGCCGGAGCTCAACCAGCGAGACCACAGCTTCCATGCTGGTTCTTCATTCCGGGAGCACAGGTATTTTCTGTGGCTGAATTTTGTCGAAATCGGGATTTTTACCGTTTTTGGTGGAAAATGGGGGAAAACAAAACTTTTCGTTCCGAAAACTAGTCAGCCACATAGAAGGCCTGACGGAGCTCTACCAGCGAGACCACAGCTTCCATGCTGTGTCTTCACTGCGAGAGCAAAGGTATTTTCTGTGGCTGAAGTTCTGTCGAAATCGATGATTTTTACCGGTTTTGGTGAAAATTATGAGGTAAAACAAAACTTTTCGTTCCAAAAACTGGTCAGCCACATAGAAGGCCTGCCGGAGCTCATCCAGCGAGACCACAGCTTCCATGCTGGGTCTTCATTCCGGGAGCAAAGGTATTTTCTGTGCCCAAAACTGGTCAGCCACATAGAAGGCCTGCCGGAGCCCCACCAGCGAGACCACTGCTTCCATGCTGTGTCTTCATTGCGAGAGCAAAGGTATTTTCTGTGGCTGAAGTTCTGTCGAAATCGAGATTTTTACCGGTTTTTTTGAAAATTGTGGGGAAAAGAAAACTTTTCGTTCCAAAAACTGGTCAGCTACATAGAGGCCTGCGGGAGCTCAAACTCGAGACCACTTCTTTCATGCTGTGTCTTCATGGCGGGAGCAAAGGTATTTTCTGTGGCTGAATTTTGTCGAAATCGAGATTTTTACCGTTTAACAAAACTTTTCGTTCCAAAAACTGGTCAGCCACATAGGAGGCCTGCCGGAGCTCAACCAGCGAGACCACAGCTTCCATGCTGGTTCTTCATTCCGGGAGCAAAGGTATTTTCTGTGGCTGAATTTTGTCGAAATCGAGATTTTTACCGTTTAACAAAACTTTTCGTTCCAAAAACTGGTCAGCCACATAGGAGGCCTGCCGGAGCTCAACCAGCGAGACCACAGCTTCCATGCTGGTTCTTCATTCCGGGAGCAAAGGTATTTTCTGTGGCTGAATTTTGTCGAAATCGAGATTTTTACCGTTTAACAAAACTTTTCGTTCCAAAAACTGGTCAGCCACATAGAAGGCCTGCCGGAGCTCAACCAGGGAGACCACAGCTTCTATGCTGGGTATTCATTGCGGGAGCAAAGGTATTTTCTGTGGCTGAAGTTCTGTCGAAATCGAGATTTTTACCGGTTTTGGTGGAAATTGTAGGGAAAACAAAACTTTTCGTTTTAAAAACTGGTCAGCCACATAGAAGGCCTGCCGTAGCTCAACCAGCGAGACCACAGCTTCCATGCTGTGTCTTCACTGCGAGAGCAAAGGTATTTTCTGTGGCTGAAGTTCTGTCGAAATCGAGATTTTTGCCGGTTTTTTTGAAAATTGTGGGGGAAAACAAAACTTTTCGTTCCAAAAACTGGTCAGCTACATAGAGGCCTGCCGGAGCAAACACGAGACCACAGCTTCCATGCTGTGTCTTCATTGCGAGAGCAAAGGTATTTTCTGTGGCTAAAATTCTGTCGAAATCGAAATTTTTACCGTTTTTGGTGGAAATTGTGGGGGAAAACAAAACTTTTCGATCCAAAAACTGGTCAGCCATAGAAGACCTGCCGGAGCTCAACCACGAGACCACATCTTCCATGCTGGGTCTTCGTTCCGGGAGCAAGGGTATTTTCTGTGGCTAAAATTCTGTCGAAATCGAGATTTTTACCGGTTTTGGTGGAAATTGTAGGGAAAACAAAACTTTTCGTTCCAAAAACTGGTCAGCCACATAGAAGGCCTGCCGTAGCTCAACCAGCGAGACCACAGCTTCCATGCTGGTTCTTCATTCCGGGAGCACAGGTATTTTCTGTGGCTGAATTTTGTCGAAATCGAGATTTTTACCGTTTTTGGTGGAAAATGGGGGAAAACAAAACTTTTCGTTCCGAAAACTAGTCAGCCACATAGAAGGCCTGACGGAGCTCTACCAGCGAGACCACAGCTTCCATGCTGGGTCTTCATTCCGGGAGCAAAGGTATTTTCTGTGGCTGAATTTTGTCGAAATCGAGATTTTTACCGTTTAACAAAACTTTTCGTTCCAAAAACTGGTCAGCCACATAGGAGGCCTGCCGGAGCTCAACCAGCGAGACCACAGCTTCCATGCTGGTTCTTCATTCCGGGAGCAAAGGTATTTTCTGTGGCTGAATTTTGTCGAAATCGAGATTTTTACCGTTTAACAAAACTTTTCGTTCCAAAAACTGGTCAGCCACATAGAAGGCCTGCCGGAGCTCAACCAGGGAGACCACAGCTTCTATGCTGGGTATTCATTGCGGGAGCAAAGGTATTTTCTGTGGCTGAAGTTCTGTCGAAATCGAGATTTTTACCGGTTTTGGTGGAAATTGTAGGGAAAACAAAACTTTTCGTTCCAAAAACTGGTCAGCCACATAGAAGGCCTGCCGTAGCTCAACCAGCGAGACCACAGCTTCCATGCTGTGTCTTCACTGCGAGAGCAAAGGTATTTTCTGTGGCTGAAGTTCTGTCGAAATCGAGATTTTTGCCGGTTTTTTTGAAAATTGTGGGGGAAAACAAAACTTTTCGTTCCAAAAACTGGTCAGCTACATAGAGGCCTGCCGGAGCAAACACGAGACCACAGCTTCCATGCTGTGTCTTCATTGCGAGAGCAAAGTTATTTTCTGTGGCTAAAATTCTGTCGAAATCGAGATTTTTGCCGGTTTTTTTGAAAATTGTGGGGGAAAACAAAACTTTTCGTTCCAAAAACTGGTCAGCCACATAGAAGGCCTGCCGGAGCTCATCCAGCGAGACCACAGCTTCCATGCTAAGTCTTCATTCCGGGAGCAAAGGTATTTTCTGTGCCCAAAAACTGGTCAGCCACATAGAAGGCCTGCCGGGGCCCCACCAGCGAGACCACTGCTTCCATGCTGTGTCTTTCTTGCGAGAGCAAAGGTATTTTCTGTGGCTGAAGTTCTGTCGAAATCGAGATTTTTACCGGTTTTTTTGAAAATTGTGGGGGAAAACAAAACTTTTCGTTCCAAAAACTGGTCAGCTACATAGAGGCCTGCGGGAGCTCAAACTCGAGACCACTTCTTTCATGCTGTGTCTTCATGGCGGGAGCAAAGGTATTTTCTGTGGCTGAATTTTGTCGAAATCGAGATTTTTACCGTTTTTGGTGGAAAATGGGGGAAAACAAAACTTTTCGTTCCGAAAACTAGTCAGCCACATAGAAGGCCTGACGGAGCTCTACCAGCGAGACCACAGCTTCCATGCTGTGTCTTCACTGCGAGAGCAAAGGTATTTTCTGTGGCTGAATTTTGTCGAAATCGAGATTTTTACCGTTTAACAAAACTTTTCGTTCCAAAAACTGGTCAGCCACATAGGAGGCCTGCCGGAGCTCAACCAGCGAGACCACAGCTTCCATGCTGGTTCTTCATTCCGGGAGCAAAGGTATTTTCTGTGGCTGAATTTTGTCGAAATCGAGATTTTTACCGTTTAACAAAACTTTTCGTTCCAAAAACTGGTCAGCCACATAGAAGGCCTGCCGGAGCTCAACCAGGGAGACCACAGCTTCTATGCTGGGTATTCATTGCGGGAGCAAAGGTATTTTCTGTGGCTGAAGTTCTGTCGAAATCGAGATTTTTACCGGTTTTGGTGGAAATTGTAGGGAAAACAAAACTTTTCGTTTTAAAAACTGGTCAGCCACATAGAAGGCCTGCCGTAGCTCAACCAGCGAGACCACAGCTTCCATGCTGTGTCTTCACTGTGAGAGCAAAGGTATTTTCTGTGGCTGAAGTTCTGTCGAAATCGAGATTTTTGCCGGTTTTTTTGAAAATTGTGGGGGAAAACAAAACTTTTCGTTCCAAAAACTGGTCAGCTACATAGAGGCCTGCCGGAGCAAACACGAGACCACAGCTTCCATGCTGTGTCTTCATTGCGAGAGCAAAGGTATTTTCTGTGGCTAAAATTCTGTCGAAATCGAAATTTTTACCGTTTTTGGTGGAAATTGTGGGGGAAAACAAAACTTTTCGATCCAAAAACTGGTCAGCCATAGAAGACCTGCCGGAGCTCAACCACGAGACCACATCTTCCATGCTGGGTCTTCGTTCCGGGAGCAAGGGTATTTTCTGTGGCTAAAATTCTGTCGAAATCGAGATTTTTACCGGTTTTGGTGGAAATTGTAGGGAAAACAAAACTTTTCGTTCCAAAAACTGGTCAGCCACATAGAAGGCCTGCCGTAGCTCAACCAGCGAGACCACAGCTTCCATGCTGGTTCTTCATTCCGGGAGCACAGGTATTTTCTGTGGCTGAATTTTGTCGAAATCGAGATTTTTACCGTTTTTGGTGGAAAATGGGGGAAAACAAAACTTTTCGTTCCGAAAACTAGTCAGCCACATAGAAGGCCTGACGGAGCTCTACCAGCGAGACCACAGCTTCCATGCTGGGTCTTCATTCCGGGAGCAAAGGTATTTTCTGTGGCTGAATTTTGTCGAAATCGAGATTTTTACCGTTTAACAAAACTTTTCGTTCCAAAAACTGGTCAGCCACATAGGAGGCCTGCCGGAGCTCAACCAGCGAGACCACAGCTTCCATGCTGGTTCTTCATTCCGGGAGCAAAGGTATTTTCTGTGGCTGAATTTTGTCGAAATCGAGATTTTTACCGTTTAACAAAACTTTTCGTTCCAAAAACTGGTCAGCCACATAGAAGGCCTGCCGGAGCTCAACCAGGGAGACCACAGCTTCTATGCTGGGTATTCATTGCGGGAGCAAAGGTATTTTCTGTGGCTGAAGTTCTGTCGAAATCGAGATTTTTACCGGTTTTGGTGGAAATTGTAGGGAAAACAAAACTTTTCGTTCCAAAAACTGGTCAGCCACATAGAAGGCCTGCCGTAGCTCAACCAGCGAGACCACAGCTTCCATGCTGTGTCTTCACTGCGAGAGCAAAGGTATTTTCTGTGGCTGAAGTTCTGTCGAAATCGAGATTTTTGCCGGTTTTTTTGAAAATTGTGGGGGAAAACAAAACTTTTCGTTCCAAAAACTGGTCAGCTACATAGAGGCCTGCCGGAGCAAACACGAGACCACAGCTTCCATGCTGTGTCTTCATTGCGAGAGCAAAGTTATTTTCTGTGGCTAAAATTCTGTCGAAATCGAGATTTTTGCCGGTTTTTTTGAAAATTGTGGGGGAAAACAAAACTTTTCGTTCCAAAAACTGGTCAGCCACATAGAAGGCCTGCCGGAGCTCATCCAGCGAGACCACAGCTTCCATGCTAAGTCTTCATTCCGGGAGCAAAGGTATTTTCTGTGCCCAAAAACTGGTCAGCCACATAGAAGGCCTGCCGGAGCCCCACCAGCGAGACCACTGCTTCCATGCTGTGTCTTTCTTGCGAGAGCAAAGGTATTTTCTGTGGCTGAAGTTCTGTCGAAATCGAGATTTTTACCGGTTTTTTTGAAAATTGTGGGGGAAAACAAAACTTTTCGTTCCAAAAACTGGTCAGCTACATAGAGGCCTGCGGGAGCTCAAACTCGAGACCACTTCTTTCATGCTGTGTCTTCATGGCGGGAGCAAAGGTATTTTCTGTGGCTGAATTTTGTCGAAATCGAGATTTTTACCGTTTTTGGTGGAAAATGGGGGAAAACAAAACTTTTCGTTCCGAAAACTAGTCAGCCACATAGAAGGCCTGACGGAGCTCTACCAGCGAGACCACAGCTTCCATGCTGTGTCTTCACTGCGAGAGCAAAGGTATTTTCTGTGGCTGAAGTTCTGTCGAAATCGAGATTTTTACCGTTTAACAAAACTTTTCGTTCCAAAAACTGGTCAGCCACAAAGAAGGCCTGCCGGAGCTCAACCAGCGAGACCACAGCTTCCATGCTGGTTCTTCATTCCGGGAGCAAAGGTATTTTCTGTGGCTGAATTTTGTCGAAATCGAGATTTTTACCATTTAACAAAACTTTTCGTTCCAAAAACTGGTCAGCCACATAGAAGGCCTGCCGGAGCTCATCCAGCGAGACCACAGCTTCCATGCTGGGTCTTCATTCCGGAAGCAAAGGTATTTTCTGTGCCCAAAAACTGGTCAGCCACATAGAAGGCCTGCCGGAGCTCAACCAGCGAGACCACAGCTTCCATGCTGTGTCTTCACTGCGAGAGCAAAGTATTTTCTGTGGCTGAAGTTCTGTCGAAATCGAGATTTTTACCGGTTTTGGTGAAAATTATGAGGTAAAACAAAACTTTTCGTTCCAAAAACTGGTCAGCCACATAGAAGGCCTGCCGGAGCTCATCCAGCGAGACCACAGCTTCCATGCTGGGTCTTCATTCCGGGAGCAAAGGTATTTTCTGTGCCCAAAAACTGGTCAGCCACATAGAAGGCCTGCCGGAGCCCCACCAGCGAGACCACTGCTTCCATGCTGTGTCTTCATTCAGGGAGCAATGGTATTTTCTGTGGCTGAAATTCTGTCGAAATCGAGATTTTTATCGTTTTTGGTGGAAATTGTGGGGGAAAAACAAAACTTTTTGTTCCAAAAACTGGTCAGCCACATAGAAGGCCTGCCGGAGCTCAAACTCGAGACCACTTCTTTCATGCTGTGTCTTCATGGCGGGAGCAAAGGTATTTTCTGTGGCTGAATTTTGTCGAAATCGAGATTTTTACCGTTTTTGGTGGAAAATGGGGGAAAACAAAACTTTTCGTTCCAAAAACTGGTCAGCCACATAGGAGGCCTGCCGGAGCTCAACCAGCGAGACCACAGCTTCCATGCAGGGTCTTCATTGCGGGAGCAAAGGTGTTTTCTGTGGCTGAATTCTTGTCAAAATCGAGGTTTTTACCGGTTTTGGTGGAAATTGTGGGGAAAAACAAAACTTTTCGTTCCAAAAACTGGTCAGCCACATAGAAGGCCTGCCGGAGCTCAACCAGGGAGACCACTGCTTCTATGCTGGGTATTCATTGCGGGAGCAAAGGTATTTTCTGTGGCTGAAGTTCTGTCGAAATCGAGATTTTTACCGGTTTTGGTGGAAATTGTAGGGAAAACAAAACTTTTCGTTCCAAAAACTGGTCAGCCACATAGAAGGCCTGCCGTGGCTCAACCAGCGAGACCACAGCTTCCATGCTGTGTCTTCACTGCGAGAGCAAAGGTATTTCCTGTGGCTGAAGTTCTGTCGAAATCGAGATTTTTGCCGGTTTTTTTGAAAATTGTGGGGGAAAACAAAACTTTTCGTTCCAAAAACTGGTCAGCTACATAGAGGCCTGCCGGAGCAAACACGAGACCACAGCTTCCATGCTGTGTCTTCATTGCGAGAGCAAAGGTATTTTCTGTGGCTAAAATTCTGTCGATATCGAGATTTTACCGTTTTTGGTGGAAATTGTGGGGGAAAAACAAAACTTTTCGTTCCATAAACTGGTCAGCCACATAGAAGGCCTGCCGGAGCTCAACCAGCGAGACCACAGCTTCCATGCTGTGTCTTCACTGCGAGAGCAAAGTATTTTCTGTGGCTGAAGTTCTGTCGAAATCGAGATTTTTACCGGTTTTGGTGAAAATTATGAGGTAAAACAAAACTTTTCGTTCCAAAAACTGGTCAGCCACATAGAAGGCCTGCCGGAGCTCATCCAGCGAGACCACAGCTTCCATGCTGGGTCTTCATTCCGGGAGCAAAGGTATTTTCTGTGCCCAAAAGCTGGTCAGCCACATAGAAGGCCTGCCGTAGCTCAACCAGCGAGACCACAGCTTCCATGCTGTGTCTTCACTGCGAGAGCAAAGGTATTTCCTCTGGCTGAAGTTCTGTCGAAATCGAGATTTTTGCCGGTTTTTTTGAAAATTGTGGGGGAAAACAAAACTTTTCGTTCCAAAAACTGGTCAGCTACATAGAGGCCTGCCGGAGCAAACACGAGACCACAGCTTCCATGCTGTGTCTTCATTGCGAGAGCAAAGGTATTTTCTGTGGCTGAAGTTCTGTCGAAATCGAGATTTTTACCGTTTTTTTTGAAAATTGTGGGGGAAAACAAAACTTTTCGTTCCAAAAACTGGTCAGCTACATAGAGGCCTGCGGGAGCTCAAACTCGAGACCACTTCTTTCATGCTGTGTCTTCATGGCGGGAGCAAAGGTATTTTCTGTGGCTGAATTTTGTCGAAATCGAGATTTTTACCGTTTTTGGTGGAAAATGGGGGAAAACAAAACTTTTCGTTCCGAAAACTAGTCAGCCACATAGAAGGCCTGACGGAGCTCATCCAGCGAGACCACAGCTTCCATGCTGGGTCTTCATTCCGGGAGCAAAGATATTTTCTGTGCCCAAAAACTGGTCAGCCACATAGAAGGCCTGCCGTAGCTCAACCAGCGAGACCACAGCTTCCATGCTGTGTCTTCACTGCGAGAGCAAAGGTATTTCCTCTGGCTGAAGTTCTGTCGAAATCGAGATTTTTGCCGGTTTTTTTGAAAATTGTGGGGGAAAACAAAACTTTTCGTTCCAAAAACTGGTCAGCTACATAGAGGCCTGCCGGAGCAAACACGAGACCACAGCTTCCATGCTGTGTCTTCATTGCGAGAGCAAAGTTATTTTCTGTGGCTAAAATTCTGTCGAAATCGAGATTTTTGCCGGTTTTTTTGAAAATTGTGGGGAAAACAAAACTTTTCGTTCCAAAAACTGGTCAGCCACATAGAAGGCCTGCCGGAGCTCATCCAGCGAGACCACAGCTTCCATGCTAAGTCTTCATTCCGGGAGCAAAGGTATTTTCTGTGCCCAAAAACTGGTCAGCCACATAGAAGGCCTGCCGGAGCCCCACCAGCGAGACCACTTCTTTCATGCTGTGTCTTCATGGCGGAAGCAAAGGTATTTTCTGTGGCTGAATTTTGTCGAAATCGAGATTTTTACCGTTTTTGGTGGAAAATGGGGGAAAACAAAACTTTTCGTTCCGAAAACTAGTCAGCCACATAGAAGGCCTGACGGAGCTCTACCAGCGAGACCACAGCTTCCATGCTGTGTCTTCACTGCGAGAGCAAAGGTATTTTCTGTGGCTGAAGTTCTGTCGAAATCGAGATTTTTACCGTTTAACAAAACTTTTCGTTCCAAAAACTGGTCAGCCACAAAGAAGGCCTGCCGGAGCTCAACCAGCGAGACCACAGCTTCCATGCTGGTTCTTCATTCCGGGAGCAAAGGTATTTTCTGTGGCTGAATTTTGTCGAAATCGAGATTTTTACCGTTTAACAAAACTTTTCGTTCCAAAAACTGGTCAGCCACATAGAAGGCCTGCCGGAGCTCATCCAGCGAGACCACAGCTTCCATGCTGGGTCTTCATTCCGGGAGCAAAGGTATTTTCTGTGCCCAAAAACTGGTCAGCCACATAGAAGGCCTGCCGGAGCTCAACCAGCGAGACCACAGCTTCCATGCTGTGTCTTCACTGCGAGAGCAAAGTATTTTCTGTGGCTGAAGTTCTGTCGAAATCGAGATTTTTACCGGTTTTGGTGAAAATTATGAGGTAAAACAAAACTTTTCGTTCCAAAAACTGGTCAGCCACATAGAAGGCCTGCCGGAGCTCATCCAGCGAGACCACAGCTTCCATGCTGGGTCTTCATTCCGGGAGCAAAGGTATTTTCTGTGCCCAAAAACTGGTCAGCCACATAGAAGGCCTGCCGGAGCCCCACCAGCGAGACCACTGCTTCCATGCTGTGTCTTTCTTGCGAGAGCAAAGGCATTTTCTGTGGCTGAAGTTCTGTCGAAATCGAGATTTTTACCGGTTTTTTTGAAAATTGTGGGGGAAAACAAAACTTTTCGTTCCAAAAACTGGTCAGCTACATAGAGGCCTGCGGGAGCTCAAACTCGAGACCACTTCTTTCATGCTGTGTCTTCATGGCGGGAGCAAAGGTATTTTCTGTGGCTGAATTTTGTCGAAATCGAGATTTTTACCGTTTTTGGTGGAAAATGGGGGAAAACAAAACTTTTCGTTCCGAAAACTAGTCAGCCACATAGAAGGCCTGACGGAGCTCTACCAGCGAGACCACAGCTTCCATGCTGTGTCTTCACTGCGAGAGCAAAGGTATTTTCTGTGGCTGAAGTTCTGTCGAAATCGAGATTTTTACCGTTTAACAAAACTTTTCGTTCCAAAAACTGGTCAGCCACATAGAAGGCCTGACGGAGCTCTACCAGCGAGACCACAGCTTCCATGCTGTGTCTTCATTGCGAGAGCAAAGGTATTTTCTGTGGCTGAAATTCTGTCGAAATCGAGATTTTTACCGTTTAACAAAACTTTTCGTTCCAAAAACTGGTGAGCCACATAGGAGGCCTGCCGGAGCTCAACCAGCGAGACCACAGCTTCCATGCAGGGTCTTCATTGCGGGAGCAAAGGTGTTTTCTGTGGCTGAATTCTTGTCAAAATCGAGGTTTTTACCGGTTTTGGTGGAAATTGTGGGGAAAAACAAAACTTTTCGTTCCAAAAACTGGTTAGCCACATAGAAGGCCTGCCGGAGCTCAACCAGGGAGACCACTGCTTCTATGCTGGGTATTCATTGCGGGAGCAAAGGTATTTTCTGTGGCTGAAGTTCTGTCGAAATCGAGATTTTTACCGGTTTTGGTGGAAATTGTAGGGAAAACAAAACTTTTCGTTCCAAAAACTGGTCAGCCACATAGAAGGCCTGCCGTAGCTCAACCAGCGAGACCACAGCTTCCATGCTGTGTCTTCACTGCGAGAGCAAAGGTATTTCCTGTGGCTGAAGTTCTGTCGAAATCGAGATTTTTGCCGGTTTTTTTGAAAATTGTGGGGGAAAACAAAACTTTTCGTTCCAAAAACTGGTCAGCTACATAGAGGCCTGCCGGAGCAAACACGAGACCACAGCTTCCATGCTGTGTCTTCATTGCGAGAGCAAAGGTATTTTCTGTGGCTAAAATTCTGTCGATATCGAGATTTTACCGTTTTTGGTGGAAATTGTGGGGGAAAAACAAAACTTTTCGTTCCATAAACTGGTCAGCCACATAGAAGGCCTGCCGGAGCTCAACCAGCGAGACCACAGCTTCCATGCTGTGTCTTCACTGCGAGAGCAAAGTATTTTCTGTGGCTGAAGTTCTGTCGAAATCGAGATTTTTACCGGTTTTGGTGAAAATTATAAGGTAAAACAAAACTTTTCGTTCCAAAAACTGGTCAGCCACATAGAAGGCCTGCCGGAGCTCATCCAGCGAGACCACAGCTTCCATGCTGTGTCTTCACTGCGAGAGCAAAGGTATTTCCTCTGGCTGAAGTTCTGTCGAAATCGAGATTTTTGCCGGTTTTTTTGAAAATTGTGGGGGAAAACAAAACTTTTCGTTCCAAAAACTGGTCAGCTACATAGAGGCCTGCCGGAGCAAACACGAGACCACAGCTTCCATGCTGTGTCTTCATTGCGAGAGCAAAGGTATTTTCTGTGGCTGAAGTTCTGTCGAAATCGAGATTTTTACCGGTTTTTTTGAAAATTGTGGGGGAAAACAAAACTTTTCGTTCCAAAAACTGGTCAGCTACATAGAGGCCTGCGGGAGCTCAAACTCGAGACCACTTCTTTCATGCTGTGTCTTCATGGCGGGAGCAAAGGTATTTTCTGTGGCTGAATTTTGTCGAAGTCGAGATTTTTACCGTTTTTGGTGGAAAATGGGGGAAAACAAAACTTTTCGTTCCGAAAACTAGTCAGCCACATAGAAGGCCTGACGGAGCTCATCCAGCGAGACCACAGCTTCCATGCTGGGTCTTCATTCCGGGAGCAAAGATATTTTCTGTGCCCAAAAACTGGTCAGCCACATAGAAGGCCTGCCGTAGCTCAACCAGCGAGACCACAGCTTCCATGCTGTGTCTTCACTGCGAGAGCAAAGGTATTTCCTCTGGCTGAAGTTCTGTCGAAATCGAGATTTTTGCCGGTTTTTTTGAAAATTGTGGGGGAAAACAAAACTTTTCGTTCCAAAAACTGGTCAGCTACATAGAGGCCTGCCGGAGCAAACACGAGACCACAGCTTCCATGCTGTGTCTTCATTGCGAGAGCAAAGGTATTTTCTGTGGCTGAAGTTCTGTCGAAATCGAGATTTTTGCCGGTTTTTTTGAAAATTGTGGGGGAAAACAAAACTTTTCGTTCCAAAAACTGGTCAGCTACATAGAGGCCTGCGGGAGCTCAAACTCGAGACCACTTCTTTCATGCTGTGTCTTCATGGCGGGAGCAAAGGTATTTTCTGTGGCTGAATTTTGTCGAAGTCGAGATTTTTACCGTTTTTGGTGGAAAATGGGGGAAAACAAAACTTTTCGTTCCGAAAACTAGTCAGCCACATAGAAGGCCTGACGGAGCTCATCCAGCGAGACCACAGCTTCCATGCTGGGTCTTCATTCCGGGAGCAAAGATATTTTCTGTGCCCAAAAACTGGTCAGCCACATAGAAGGCCTGCCGTAGCTCAACCAGCGAGACCACAGCTTCCATGCTGTGTCTTCACTGCGAGAGCAAAGGTATTTCCTCTGGCTGAAGTTCTGTCGAAATCGAGATTTTTGCCGGTTTTTTTGAAAATTGTGGGGGAAAACAAAACTTTTCGTTCCAAAAACTGGTCAGCTACATAGAGGCCTGCCGGAGCAAACACGAGACCACAGCTTCCATGCTGTGTCTTCATTGCGAGAGCAAAGGTATTTTCTGTGGCTGAAGTTCTGTCGAAATCGAGATTTTTACCGGTTTTTTTGAAAATTGTGGGGGAAAACAAAACTTTTCGTTCCAAAAACTGGTCAGCTACATAGAGGCCTGCGGGAGCTCAAACTCGAGACCACTTCTTTCATGCTGTGTCTTCATGGCGGGAGCAAAGGTATTTTCTGTGGCTGAATTTTGTCGAAATCGAGATTTTTACCGTTTTTGGTGGAAAATGGGGGAAAACAAAACTTTTCGTTCCGAAAACTAGTCAGCCACATAGAAGGCCTGACGGAGCTCTACCAGCGAGACCACAGCTTCCATGCTGTGTCTTCACTGCGAGAGCAAAGGTATTTTCTGTGGCTGAAGTTCTGTCGAAATCGAGATTTTTACCGTTTAACAAAACTTTTCGTTCCAAAAACTGGTCAGCCACATAGAAGGCCTGCCGGAGCTCAACCAGCGAGACCACAGCTTCCATGCAGGGTCTTCATTGCGGGAGCAAAGGTGTTTTCTGTGGCTGAATTCTTGTCAAAATCGAGGTTTTTACCGGTTTTGGTGGAAATTGTGGGGAAAAACAAAACTTTTCGTTCCAAAAACTGGTCAGCCACATAGAAGGCCTGCCGTAGCTCAACCAGCGAGACCACAGCTTCCATGCTGTGTCTTCACTGCGAGAGCAAAGGTATTTCCTGTGGCTGAAGTTCTGTCGAAATCGAGATTTTTGCCGGTTTTTTTGAAAATTGTGGGGGAAAACAAAACTTTTCGTTCCAAAAACTGGTCAGCTACATAGAGGCCTGCCGGAGCAAACACGAGACCACAGCTTCCATGCTGTGTCTTCATTGCGAGAGCAAAGGTATTTTCTGTGGCTAAAATTCTGTCGATATCGAGATTTTACCGTTTTTGGTGGAAATTGTGGGGGAAAAACAAAACTTTTCGTTCCATAAACTGGTCAGCCACATAGAAGGCCTGCCGGAGCTCAACCAGCGAGACCACAGCTTCCATGCTGTGTCTTCACTGCGAGAGCAAAGTATTTTCTGTGGCTGAAGTTCTGTCGAAATCGAGATTTTTACCGGTTTTGGTGAAAATTATGAGGTAAAACAAAACTTTTCGTTCCAAAAACTGGTCAGCCACATAGAAGGCCTGCCGGAGCTCATCCAGCGAGACCACAGCTTCCATGCTGGGTCTTCATTCCGGGAGCAAAGATATTTTCTGTGCCCAAAAGCTGGTCAGCCACATAGAAGGCCTGCCGTAGCTCAACCAGCGAGACCACAGCTTCCATGCTGTGTCTTCACTGCGAGAGCAAAGGTATTTCCTCTGGCTGAAGTTCTGTCGAAATCGAGATTTTTGCCGGTTTTTTTGAAAATTGTGGGGGAAAACAAAACTTTTCGTTCCAAAAACTGGTCAGCTACATAGAGGCCTGCCGGAGCAAACACGAGACCACAGCTTCCATGCTGTGTCTTCATTGCGAGAGCAAAGGTATTTTCTGTGGCTGAAGTTCTGTCGAAATCGAGATTTTTACCGGTTTTTTTGAAAATTGTGGGGGAAAACAAAACTTTTCGTTCCAAAAACTGGTCAGCTACATAGAGGCCTGCGGGAGCTCAAACTCGAGACCACTTCTTTCATGCTGTGTCTTCATGGCGGGAGCAAAGGTATTTTCTGTGGCTGAATTTTGTCGAAATCGAGATTTTTACCGTTTTTGGTGGAAAATGGGGGAAAACAAAACTTTTCGTTCCGAAAACTAGTCAGCCACATAGAAGGCCTGACGGAGCTCATCCAGCGAGACCACAGCTTCCATGCTGGGTCTTCATTCCGGGAGCAAAGATATTTTCTGTGCCCAAAAACTGGTCAGCCACATAGAAGGCCTGCCGTAGCTCAACCAGCGAGACCACAGCTTCCATGCTGTGTCTTCACTGCGAGAGCAAAGTATTTTCTGTGGCTGAAGTTCTGTCGAAATCGAGATTTTTACCGGTTTTGGTGAAAATTATGAGGTAAAACAAAACTTTTCGTTCCAAAAACTGGTCAGCCACATAGAAGGCCTGCCGGAGCTCATCCAGCGAGACCACAGCTTCCATGCTGGGTCTTCATTCCGGGAGCAAAGATATTTTCTGTGCCCAAAAGCTGGTCAGCCACATAGAAGGCCTGCCGTAGCTCAACCAGCGAGACCACAGCTTCCATGCTGTGTCTTCACTGCGAGAGCAAAGGTATTTCCTCTGGCTGAAGTTCTGTCGAAATCGAGATTTTTGCCGGTTTTTTTGAAAATTGTGGGGGAAAACAAAACTTTTCGTTCCAAAAACTGGTCAGCTACATAGAGGCCTGCCGGAGCAAACACGAGACCACAGCTTCCATGCTGTGTCTTCATTGCGAGAGCAAAGGTATTTTCTGTGGCTGAAGTTCTGTCGAAATCGAGATTTTTACCGGTTTTTTTGAAAATTGTGGGGGAAAACAAAACTTTTCGTTCCAAAAACTGGTCAGCTACATAGAGGCCTGCGGGAGCTCAAACTCGAGACCACTTCTTTCATGCTGTGTCTTCATGGCGGGAGCAAAGGTATTTTCTGTGGCTGAATTTTGTCGAAATCGAGATTTTTACCGTTTTTGGTGGAAAATGGGGGAAAACAAAACTTTTCGTTCCGAAAACTAGTCAGCCACATAGAAGGCCTGACGGAGCTCATCCAGCGAGACCACAGCTTCCATGCTGGGTCTTCATTCCGGGAGCAAAGATATTTTCTGTGCCCAAAAACTGGTCAGCCACATAGAAGGCCTGCCGTAGCTCAACCAGCGAGACCACAGCTTCCATGCTGTGTCTTCACTGCGAGAGCAAAGTATTTTCTGTGGCTGAAGTTCTGTCGAAATCGAGATTTTTACCGGTTTTGGTGAAAATTATGAGGTAAAACAAAACTTTTCGTTCCAAAAACTGGTCAGCCACATAGAAGGCCTGCCGGAGCTCATCCAGCGAGACCACAGCTTCCATGCTGGGTCTTCATTCCGGGAGCAAAGATATTTTCTGTGCCCAAAAGCTGGTCAGCCACATAGAAGGCCTGCCGTAGCTCAACCAGCGAGACCACAGCTTCCATGCTGTGTCTTCACTGCGAGAGCAAAGGTATTTCCTCTGGCTGAAGTTCTGTCGAAATCGAGATTTTTGCCGGTTTTTTTGAAAATTGTGGGGGAAAACAAAACTTTTCGTTCCAAAAACTGGTCAGCTACATAGAGGCCTGCCGGAGCAAACACGAGACCACAGCTTCCATGCTGTGTCTTCATTGCGAGAGCAAAGGTATTTTCTGTGGCTGAAGTTCTGTCGAAATCGAGATTTTTACCGGTTTTTTTGAAAATTGTGGGGGAAAACAAAACTTTTCGTTCCAAAAACTGGTCAGCTACATAGAGGCCTGCGGGAGCTCAAACTCGAGACCACTTCTTTCATGCTGTGTCTTCATGGCGGGAGCAAAGGTATTTTCTGTGGCTGAATTTTGTCGAAATCGAGATTTTTACCGTTTTTGGTGGAAAATGGGGGAAAACAAAACTTTTCGTTCCGAAAACTAGTCAGCCACATAGAAGGCCTGACGGAGCTCATCCAGCGAGACCACAGCTTCCATGCTGGGTCTTCATTCCGGGAGCAAAGATATTTTCTGTGCCCAAAAACTGGTCAGCCACATAGAAGGCCTGCCGTAGCTCAACCAGCGAGACCACAGCTTCCATGCTGTGTCTTCACTGCGAGAGCAAAGGTATTTCCTCTGGCTGAAGTTCTGTCGAAATCGAGATTTTTGCCGGTTTTTTTGAAAATTGTGGGGGAAAACAAAACTTTTCGTTCCAAAAACTGGTCAGCTACATAGAGGCCTGCCGGAGCAAACACGAGACCACAGCTTCCATGCTGTGTCTTCATTGCGAGAGCAAAGGTATTTTCTGTGGCTGAAGTTCTGTCGAAATCGAGATTTTTACCGGTTTTTTTGAAAATTGTGGGGGAAAACAAAACTTTTCGTTCCAAAAACTGGTCAGCTACATAGAGGCCTGCGGGAGCTCAAACTCGAGACCACTTCTTTCATGCTGTGTCTTCATGGCGGGAGCAAAGGTATTTTCTGTGGCTGAATTTTGTCGAAATCGAGATTTTTACCGTTTTTGGTGGAAAATGGGGGAAAACAAAACTTTTCGTTCCGAAAACTAGTCAGCCACATAGAAGGCCTGACGGAGCTCTACCAGCGAGACCACAGCTTCCATGCTGTGTCTTCACTGCGAGAGCAAAGGTATTTTCTGTGGCTGAAGTTCTGTCGAAATCGAGATTTTTACCGTTTAACAAAACTTTTCGTTCCAAAAACTGGTCAGCCACATAGAAGGCCTGCCGGAGCTCAACCAGCGAGACCACAGCTTCCATGCTGGTTCTTCATTCCGGGAGCAAAGGTATTTTCTGTGGCTGAATTTTGTCGAAATCGAGATTTTTACCGTTTTTGGTGGAAAATGGGGGAAAACAAAACTTTTCGTTCCGAAAACTAGTCAGCCACATAGAAGGCCTGACGGAGCTCTACCAGCGAGACCACAGCTTCCATGCTGTGTCTTCACTGCGAGAGCAAAGGTATTTTCTGTGGCTGAAGTTCTGTCGAAATCGAGATTTTTACCGGTTTTGGTGAAAATTGTGAGGTAAAACAAAACTTTTCGTTCCAAAAACTGGTCAGCCACATAGAAGGCCTGCCGGAGCTCATCCAGCGAGACCACAGCTTCCATGCTGGGTCTTCATTCCGGGAGCAAAGGTATTTTCTGTGGCTGAATTTTGTCGAAATCGAGATTTTTACCGGTTAACAAAACTTTTCGTTCCAAAAACTGGTCAGCCACATAGGAGGCCTGCCGGAGCTCAACCAGCGAGACCACAGCTTCCATGCTGGTTCTTCATTCCGGGAGCAAAGGTATTTTCTGTGGCTGAATTTTGTCGAAATCGAGATTTTTACCGTTTAACAAAACTTTTCGTTCCAAAAACTGGTCAGCCACATAGAAGGCCTGCCGGAGCTCAACCAGGGAGACCACAGCTTCTATGCTGGGTATTCATTGCGGGAGCAAAGGTATTTTCTGTGGCTGAAGTTCTGTCGAAATCGAGATTTTTACCGGTTTTGGTGGAAATTGTAGGGAAAACAAAACTTTTCGTTCCAAAAACTGGTCAGCCACATAGAAGGCCTGCCGTAGCTCAACCAGCGAGACCACAGCTTCCATGCTGTGTCTTCACTGCGAGAGCAAAGGTATTTTCTGTGGCTGAAGTTCTGTCGAAATCGAGATTTTTGCCGGTTTTTTTGAAAATTGTGGGGGAAAACAAAACTTTTCGTTCCAAAAACTGGTCAGCTACATAGAGGCCTGCCGGAGCAAACACGAGACCACAGCTTCCATGCTGTGTCTTCATTGCGAGAGCAAAGTTATTTTCTGTGGCTAAAATTCTGTCGAAATCGAAATTTTTACCGTTTTTGGTGGAAATTGTGGGGGGAAAACAAAACTTTTCGATCCAAAAACTGGTCAGCCACATAGAAGGCCTGCCGTAGCTCAACCAGCGAGACCACAGCTTCCATGCTGTGTCTTCACTGCGAGAGCAAAGTATTTTCTGTGGCTGAAGTTCTGTCGAAATCGAGATTTTTACCGGTTTTGGTGAAAATTATGAGGTAAAACAAAACTTTTCGTTCCAAAAACTGGTCAGCCACATAGAAGGCCTGCCGGAGCTCATCCAGCGAGACCACAGCTTCCATGCTAAGTCTTCATTCCGGGAGCAAAGGTATTTTCTGTGCCCAAAAACTGGTCAGCCACATAGAAGGCCTGCCGGAGCCCCACCAGCGAGACCACTGCTTCCATGCTGTGTCTTTCTTGCGAGAGCAAAGGTATTTTCTGTGGCTGAAGTTCTGTCGAAATCGAGATTTTTACCGGTTTTTTTGAAAATTGTGGGGGAAAACAAAACTTTTCGTTCCAAAAACTGGTCAGCTACATAGAGGCCTGCGGGAGCTCAAACTCGAGACCACTTCTTTCATGCTGTGTCTTCATGGCGGGAGCAAAGGTATTTTCTGTGGCTGAATTTTGTCGAAATCGAGATTTTTACCGTTTTTGGTGGAAAATGGGGGAAAACAAAACTTTTCGTTCCGAAAACTAGTCAGCCACATAGAAGGCCTGACGGAGCTCTACCAGCGAGACCACAGCTTCCATGCTGTGTCTTCACTGCGAGAGCAAAGGTATTTTCTGTGGCTGAAGTTCTGTCGAAATCGAGATTTTTACCGTTTAACAAAACTTTTCGTTCCAAAAACTGGTCAGCCACAAAGAAGGCCTGCCGGAGCTCAACCAGCGAGACCACAGCTTCCATGCTGGTTCTTCATTCCGGGAGCAAAGGTATTTTCTGTGGCTGAATTTTGTCGAAATCGAGATTTTTACCGTTTAACAAAACTTTTCGTTCCAAAAACTGGTCAGCCACATAGAAGGCCTGCCGGAGCTCATCCAGCGAGACCACAGCTTCCATGCTGGGTCTTCATTCCGGGAGCAAAGGTATTTTCTGTGCCCAAAAACTGGTCAGCCACATAGAAGGCCTGCCGGAGCTCAACCAGCGAGACCACAGCTTCCATGCTGTGTCTTCACTGCGAGAGCAAAGTATTTTCTGTGGCTGAAGTTCTGTCGAAATCGAGATTTTTACCGGTTTCGGTGAAAATTATGAGGTAAAACAAAACTTTTCGTTCCAAAAACTGGTCAGCCACATAGAAGGCCTGCCGGAGCTCATCCAGCGAGACCACAGCTTCCATGCTGGGTCTTCATTCCGGGAGCAAAGGTATTTTCTGTGCCCAAAAACTGGTCAGCCACATAGAAGGCCTGCCGGAGCCCCACCAGCGAGACCACTGCTTCCATGCTGTGTCTTTCTTGCGAGAGCAAAGGTATTTTCTGTGGCTGAAGTTCTGTCGAAATCGAGATTTTTACCGGTTTTTTTTGAAAATTGTGGGGGAAAACAAAACTTTTCGTTCCAAAAACTGGTCAGCTACATAGAGGCCTGCGGGAGCTCAAACTCGAGACCACTTCTTTCATGCTGTGTCTTCATGGCGGGAGCAAAGGTATTTTCTGTGGCTGAATTTTGTCGAAATCGAGATTTTTACCGTTTAACAAAACTTTTCGTTCCAAAAACTGGTCAGCCACATAGGAGGCCTGCCGGAGCTCAACCAGCGAGACCACAGCTTCCATGCTGGTTCTTCATTCCGGGAGCACAGGTATTTTCTGTGGCTGAATTTTGTCGAAATCGAGATTTTTACCGTTTTTGGTGGAAAATGGGGGAAAACAAAACTTTTCGTTCCGAAAACTAGTCAGCCACATAGAAGGCCTGACGGAGCTCTACCAGCGAGACCACAGCTTCCATGCTGTGTCTTCACTGCGAGAGCAAAGGTATTTTCTGTGGCTGAAGTTCTGTCGAAATCGAGATTTTTACCGTTTAACAAAACTTTTCGTTCCAAAAACTGGTCAGCCACATAGAAGGCCTGACGGAGCTCTACCAGCGAGACCACAGCTTCCATGCTGTGTCTTCATTGCGAGAGCAAAGGTATTTTCTGTGGCTGAAATTCTGTCGAAATCGAGATTTTTACCGTTTAACAAAACTTTTCGTTCCAAAAACTGGTCAGCCACATAGGAGGCCTGCCGGAGCTCAACCAGCGAGACCACAGCTTCCATGCAGGGTCTTCATTGCGGGAGCAAAGGTGTTTTCTGTGGCTGAATTCTTGTCAAAATCGAGGTTTTTACCGGTTTTGGTGGAAATTGTGGGGAAAAACAAAACTTTTCGTTCCAAAAACTGGTCAGCCACATAGAAGGCCTGCCGGAGCTCAACCAGGGAGACCACTGCTTCTATGCTGGGTATTCATTGCGGGAGCAAAGGTATTTTCTGTGGCTGAAGTTCTGTAGAAATCGGTTTTTACCGGTTTTGGTGGAAATTGTAGGGAAAACAAAACTTTTCGTTCCAAAAACTGGTCAGCCACATAGAAGGCCTGCCGTAGCTCAACCAGCGAGACCACAGCTTCCATGCTGTGTCTTCACTGCGAGAGCAAAGGTATTTCCTGTGGCTGAAGTTCTGTCGAAATCGAGATTTTTGCCGGTTTTTTTGAAAATTGTGGGGGAAAACAAAACTTTTCGTTCCAAAAACTGGTCAGCTACATAGAGGCCTGCCGGAGCAAACACGAGACCACAGCTTCCATGCTGTGTCTTCATTGCGAGAGCAAAGGTATTTTCTGTGGCTAAAATTCTGTCGATATCGAGATTTTACCGTTTTTGGTGGAAATTGTGGGGGAAAAACAAAACTTTTCGTTCCATAAACTGGTCAGCCACATAGAAGGCCTGCCGGAGCTCAACCAGCGAGACCACAGCTTCCATGCTGTGTCTTCACTGCGAGAGCAAAGTATTTTCTGTGGCTGAAGTTCTGTCGAAATCGAGATTTTTACCGGTTTTGGTGAAAATTATGAGGTAAAACAAAACTTTTCGTTCCAAAAACTGGTCAGCCACATAGAAGGCCTGCCGGAGCTCATCCAGCGAGACCACAGCTTCCATGCTGGGTCTTCATTCCGGGAGCAAAGATATTTTCTGTGCCCAAAAACTGGTCAGCCACATAGAAGGCCTGCCGTAGCTCAACCAGCGAGACCACAGCTTCCATGCTGTGTCTTCACTGCGAGAGCAAAGGTATTTCCTCTGGCTGAAGTTCTGTCGAAATCGAGATTTTTGCCGGTTTTTTTGAAAATTGTGGGGGAAAACAAAACTTTTCGTTCCAAAAACTGGTCAGCTACATAGAGGCCTGCCGGAGCAAACACGAGACCACAGCTTCCATGCTGTGTCTTCATTGCGAGAGCAAAGGTATTTTCTGTGGCTGAAGTTCTGTCGAAATCGAGATTTTTACCGGTTTTTTTGAAAATTGTGGGGGAAAACAAAACTTTTCGTTCCAAAAACTGGTCAGCTACATAGAGGCCTGCGGGAGCTCAAACTCGAGACCACTTCTTTCATGCTGTGTCTTCATGGCGGGAGCAAAGGTATTTTCTGTGGCTGAATTTTGTCGAAATCGAGATTTTTACCGTTTTTGGTGGAAAATGGGGGAAAACAAAACTTTTCGTTCCGAAAACTAGTCAGCCACATAGAAGGCCTGACGGAGCTCTACCAGCGAGACCACAGCTTCCATGCTGTGTCTTCACTGCGAGAGCAAAGGTATTTTCTGTGGCTGAAGTTCTGTCGAAATCGAGATTTTTACCGTTTAACAAAACTTTTCGTTCCAAAAACTGGTCAGCCACATAGAAGGCCTGCCGGAGCTCAACCAGCGAGACCACAGCTTCCATGCTGGTTCTTCATTCCGGGAGCAAAGGTATTTTCTGTGGCTGAATTTTGTCGAAATCGAGATTTTTACCGTTTAACAAAACTTTTCGTTCCAAAAACTGGTCAGCCACATAGAAGGCCTGCCGGAGCTCAACCAGCGAGAGCACAGCTTCCATGCAGGGTCTTCATTGCGGGAGCAAAGGTATTTTCTGTGCCCAAAAACTGGTCAGCCACATAGAAGGCCTGCCGGAGCTCAACCAGCGAGACCACAGCTTCCATGCTGTGTCTTCACTGCGAGAGCAAAGTATTTTCTGTGGCTGAATTCTTGTCAAAATCGAGGTTTTTACCGGTTTTGGTGGAAATTGTGGGGAAAAACAAAACTTTTCGTTCCAAAAACTGGTCAGCCACATAGAAGGCCTGCCGGAGCTCATCCAGCGAGACCACAGCTTCCATGCTGGGTCTTCATTCCGGGAGCAAAGGTATTTTCTGTGCCCAAAAACTGGTCAGCCACATAGAAGGCCTGCCGGAGCTCAACCAGCGAGACCACAGCTTCCATGCTGTGTCTTCACTGCGAGAGCAAAGTATTTTCTGTGGCTGAAGTTCTGTCGAAATCGAGATTTTTACCGGTTTTGGTGAAAATTATGAGGTAAAACAAAACTTTTCGTTCCAAAAATTGGTCAGCCACATAGAAGGCCTGCCGGAGCTCATCCAGCGAGACCACAGCTTCCATGCTGGGTCTTCATTCCGGGAGCAAAGGTATTTTCTGTGCCCAAAAACTGGTCAGCCACATAGAAGGCCTGCCGGAGCCCCACCAGCGAGACCACTGCTTCCATGCTGTGTCTTTCTTGCGAGAGCAAAGGTATTTTCTGTGGCTGAAGTTCTGTCGAAATCGAGATTTTTACCGGTTTTTTTGAAAATTGTGGGGGAAAACAAAACTTTTCGTTCCAAAAACTGGTCAGCTACATAGAGGCCTGCGGGAGCTCAAACTCGAGACCACTTCTTTCATGCTGTGTCTTCATGGCGGGAGCAAAGGTATTTTCTGTGGCTGAATTTTGTCGAAATCGAGATTTTTACCGTTTTTGGTGGAAAATGGGGGAAAACAAAACTTTTCGTTCCGAAAACTAGTCAGCCACATAGAAGGCCTGACGGAGCTCTACCAGCGAGACCACAGCTTCCATGCTGTGTCTTCACTGCGAGAGCAAAGGTATTTTCTGTGGCTGAAGTTCTGTCGAAATCGAGATTTTTACCGTTTAACAAAACTTTTCGTTCCAAAAACTGGTCAGCCACATAGGAGGCCTGCCGGAGCTCAACCAGCGAGAGCACAGCTTCCATGCAGGGTCTTCATTGCGGGAGCAAAGGTGTTTTCTGTGGCTGAATTCTTGTCAAAATCGAGGTTTTTACCGGTTTTGGTGGAAATTGTGGGGAAAAACAAAACTTTTCGTTCCAAAAACTGGTCAGCCACATAGAAGGCCTGCCGGAGCTCAACCAGGGAGACCACTGCTTCTATGCTGGGTATTCATTGCGGGAGCAAAGGTATTTTCTGTGGCTGAAGTTCTGTCGAAATCGAGATTTTTACCGGTTTTGGTGGAAATTGTAGGGAAAACAAAACTTTTCGTTCCAAAAACTGGTCAGCCACATAGAAGGCCTGCCGTAGCTCAACCAGCGAGACCACAGCTTCCATGCTGTGTCTTCACTGCGAGAGCAAAGGTATTTCCTGTGGCTGAAGTTCTGTCGAAATCGAGATTTTTGCCGGTTTTTTTGAAAATTGTGGGGGAAAACAAAACTTTTCGTTCCAAAAACTGGTCAGCTACATAGAGGCCTGCCGGAGCAAACACGAGACCACAGCTTCCATGCTGTGTCTTCATTGCGAGAGCAAAGGTATTTTCTGTGGCTAAAATTCTGTCGATATCGAGATTTTACCGTTTTTGGTGGAAATTGTGGGGGAAAAACAAAACTTTTCGTTCCATAAACTGGTCAGCCACATAGAAGGCCTGCCGGAGCTCAACCAGCGAGACCACAGCTTCCATGCTGTGTCTTCACTGCGAGAGCAAAGTATTTTCTGTGGCTGAAGTTCTGTCGAAATCGAGATTTTTACCGGTTTTGGTGAAAATTATGAGGTAAAACAAAACTTTTCGTTCCAAAAACTGGTCAGCCACATAGAAGGCCTGCCGGAGCTCATCCAGCGAGACCACAGCTTCCATGCTGGGTCTTCATTCCGGGAGCAAAGGTATTTTCTGTGCCCAAAAACTGGTCAGCCACATAGAAGGCCTGCCGTAGCTCAACCAGCGAGACCACAGCTTCCATGCTGTGTCTTCACTGCGAGAGCAAAGGTATTTCCTGTGGCTGAAGTTCTGTCGAAATCGAGATTTTTGCCGGTTTTTTTGAAAATTGTGGGGGAAAACAAAACTTTTCGTTCCAAAAACTGGTCAGCTACATAGAGGCCTGCCGGAGCAAACACGAGACCACAGCTTCCATGCTGTGTCTTCATTGCGAGAGCAAAGGTATTTTCTGTGGCTGAATTCTGTCGAAATCGAGATTTTTACCGGTTTTTTTGAAAATTGTGGGGGAAAACAAAACTTTTCGTTCCAAAAACTGGTCAGCTACATAGAGGCCTGCGGGAGCTCAAACTCGAGACCACTTCTTTCATGCTGTGTCTTCATGGCGGGAGCAAAGGTATTTTCTGTGGCTGAATTTTGTCGAAATCGAGATTTTTACCGTTTTTGGTGGAAAATGGGGGAAAACAAAACTTTTCGTTCCGAAAACTAGTCAGCCAGATAGAAGGCCTGACGGAGCTCTACCAGCGAGACCACAGCTTCCATGCTGTGTCTTCACTGCGAGAGCAAAGGTATTTTCTGTGGCTGAAGTTCTGTCGAAATCGAGATTTTTACCGTTTAACAAAACTTTTCGTTCCAAAAACTGGTCAGACACATAGAAGGCCTGCCGGAGCTCAACCAGCGAGACCACAGCTTCCATGCTGGTTCTTCATTCCGGGAGCAAAGGTATTTTCTGTGGCTGAATTTTGTCGAAATCGAGATTTTTACCGTTTAACAAAACTTTTCGTTCCAAAAACTGGTCAGCCACATAGAAGGCCTGCCGGAGCTCAACCAGCGAGAGCACAGCTTCCATGCAGGGTCTTCATTGCGGGAGCAAAGGTGTTTTCTGTGGCTGAATTCTTGTCAAAATCGAGGTTTTTACCGGTTTTGGTGGAAATTGTGGGAAAAACAAAACTTTTCGTTCCAAAAACTGGTCAGCCACATAGAAGGCCTGCCGGAGCTCATCCAGCGAGACCACAGCTTCCATGCTGGGTCTTCATTCCGGGAGCAAAGGTATTTTCTGTGCCCAAAAACTGGTCAGCCACATAGAAGGCCTGCCGGAGCTCAACCAGCGAGACCACAGCTTCCATGCTGTGTCTTCACTGCGAGAGCAAAGTATTTTCTGTGGCTGAAGTTCTGTCGAAATCGAGATTTTTACCGGTTTTGGTGAAAATTATGAGGTAAAACAAAACTTTTCGTTCCAAAAACTGGTCAGCCACATAGAAGGCCTGCCGGAGCTCATCCAGCGAGACTACAGCTTCCATGCTGGGTCTTCATTCCGGGAGCAAAGGTATTTTCTGTGCCCAAAAACTGGTCAGCCACATAGAAGGCCTGCCGGAGCCCCACCAGCGAGACCACTGCTTCCATGCTGTGTCTTTCTTGCGAGAGCAAAGGTATTTTCTGTGGCTGAAGTTCTGTCGAAATCGAGATTTTTACCGGTTTTTTTGAAAATTGTGGGGGAAAACAAAACTTTTCGTTCCAAAAACTGGTCAGCTACATAGAAGGCCTGCGGGAGCTCAAACTCGAGACCACTTCTTTCATGCTGTGTCTTCATGGCGGGAGCAAAGGTATTTTCTGTGGCTGAATTTTGTCGAAATCGAGATTTTTACCGTTTTTGGTGGAAAATGGGGGAAAACAAAACTTTTCGTTCCGAAAACTAGTCAGCCACATAGAAGGCCTGACGGAGCTCTACCAGCGAGACCACAGCTTCCATGCTGTGTCTTCACTGCGAGAGCAAAGGTATTTTCTGTGGCTGAAGTTCTGTCGAAATCGAGATTTTTACCGTTTAACAAAACTTTTCGTTCCAAAAACTGGTCAGCCACATAGAAGGCCTGCCGGAGCTCAACCAGCGAGACCACAGCTTCCATGCTGGTTCTTCATTCCGGGAGCAAAGGTATTTTCTGTGGCTGAATTTTGTCGAAATCGAGATTTTTACCGTTTAACAAAACTTTTCGTTCCAAAAACTGGTCAGCCACATAGAAGGCCTGCCGGAGCTCAACCAGCGAGAGCACAGCTTCCATGCAGGGTCTTCATTGCGGGAGCAAAGGTGTTTTCTGTGGCTGAATTCTTGTCAAAATCGAGGTTTTTACCGGTTTTGGTGGAAATTGTGGGGAAAAACAAAACTTTTCGTTCCAAAAACTGGTCAGCCACATAGAAGGCCTGCCGGAGCTCATCCAGCGAGACCACAGCTTCCATGCTGGGTCTTCATTCCGGGAGCAAAGGTATTTTCTGTGCCCAAAAACTGGTCAGCCACATAGAAGGCCTGCCGGAGCTCAATCAGCGAGACCACAGCTTCCATGCTGTGTCTTCACTGCGAGAGCAAAGTATTTTCTGTGGCTGAAGTTCTGTCGAAATCGAGATTTTTACCGGTTTTGGTGAAAATTATGAGGTAAAACAAAACTTTTCGTTCCAAAAACTGGTCAGCCACATAGAAGGTCTGCCGGAGCTCATCCAGCGAGACCACAGCTTCCATGCTGGGTCTTCATTCCGGGAGCAAAGGTATTTTCTGTGCCCAAAAACTGGTCAGCCACATAGAAGGCCTGCCGGAGCCCCACCAGCGAGACCACTGCTTCCATGCTGTGTCTTTCTTGCGAGAGCAAAGGTATTTTCTGTGGCTGAAGTTCTGTCGAAATCGAGATTTTTACCGGTTTTTTTGAAAATTGTGGGGGAAAACAAAACTTTTCGTTCCAAAAACTGGTCAGCTACATAGAGGCCTGCGGGAGCTCAAACTCGAGACCACTTCTTTCATGCTGTGTCTTCATGGCGGGAGCAAAGGTATTTTCTGTGGCTGAATTTTGTCGAAATCGAGATTTTTACCGTTTAACAAAACTTTTCGTTCCAAAAACTGGTCAGCCACATAGGAGGCCTGCCGGAGCTCAACCAGCGAGACCACAGCTTCCATGCTGGTTCTTCATTCCGGGAGCACAGGTATTTTCTGTGGCTGAATTTTGTCGAAATCGAGATTTTTACCGTTTTTGGTGGAAAATGGGGGAAAACAAAACTTTTCGTTCCGAAAACTAGTCAGCCACATAGAAGGCCTGACGGAGCTCTACCAGCGAGACCACAGCTTCCATGCTGTGTCTTCACTGCGAGAGCAAAGGTATTTTCTGTGGCTGAAGTTCTGTCGAAATCGAGATTTTTACCGTTTAACAAAACTTTTCGTTCCAAAAACTGGTCAGCCACATAGAAGGCCTGACGGAGCTCTACCAGCGAGACCACAGCTTCCATGCTGGTTCTTCATTCCGGGAGCAAAGGTATTTTCTGTGGCTGAATTTTGTCGAAATCGAGATTTTTACCGTTTAACAAAACTTTTCGTTCCAAAAACTGGTCAGCCACATAGAAGGCCTGCCGAAGCTCAACCAGCGAGACCACAGCTTCCATGCTGTGTCTTCATTGCGAGAGCAAAGGTATTTTCTGTGGCTGAAATTCTGTCGAAATCGAGATTTTTACCGTTTAACAAAACTTTTCGTTCCAAAAACTGGTCAGCCACATAGGAGGCCTGCCGGAGCTCAACCAGCGAGACCACAGCTTCCATGCTGGTTCTTCATTCCGGGAGCAAAGGTATTTTCTGTGGCTGAATTTTGTCGAAATCGAGATTTTTACCGTTTAACAAAACTTTTCGTTCCAAAAACTGGTCAGCCACATAGGAGGCCTGCCGGAGCTCAACCAGCGAGAGCACAGCTTCCATGCAGGGTCTTCATTGCGGGAGCAAAGGTGTTTTCTGTGGCTGAATTCTTGTCAAAATCGAGGTTTTCACCGGTTTTGGTGGAAATTGTGGGGAAAAACAAAACTTTTCGTTCCAAAAACTGGTCAGCCACATAGAAGGCCTGCCGGAGCTCAACCAGGGAGACCACTGCTTCTATGCTGGGTATTCATTGCGGGAGCAAAGGTATTTTCTGTGGCTGAAGTTCTGTCGAAATCGAGATTTTTACCGGTTTTGGTGGAAATTGTAGGGAAAACAAAACTTTTCGTTCCAAAAACTGGTCAGCCACATAGAAGGCCTGCCGTAGCTCAACCAGCGAGACCACAGCTTCCATGCTGTGTCTTCACTGCGAGAGCAAAGGTATTTCCTGTGGCTGAAGTTCTGTCGAAATCGAGATTTTTGCCGGTTTTTTTGAAAATTGTGGGGGAAAACAAAACTTTTCGTTCCAAAAACTGGTCAGCTACATAGAGGCCTGCCGGAGCAAACACGAGACCACAGCTTCCATGCTGTGTCTTCATTGCGAGAGCAAAGGTATTTTCTGTGGCTAAAATTCTGTCGATATCGAGATTTTACCGTTTTTGGTGGAAATTGTGGGGGAAAAACAAAACTTTTCGTTCCATAAACTGGTCAGCCACATAGAAGGCCTGCCGGAGCTCAACCAGCGAGACCACAGCTTCCATGCTGTGTCTTCACTGCGAGAGCAAAGTATTTTCTGTGGCTGAAGTTCTGTCGAAATCGAGATTTTTACCGGTTTTGGTGAAAATTATGAGGTAAAACAAAACTTTTCGTTCCAAAAACTGGTCAGCCACATAGAAGGCCTGCCGGAGCTCATCCAGCGAGACCACAGCTTCCATGCTGGGTCTTCATTCCGGGAGCAAAGGTATTTTCTGTGCCCAAAAACTGGTCAGCCACATAGAAGGCCTGCCGTAGCTCAACCAGCGAGACCACAGCTTCCATGCTGTGTCTTCACTGCGAGAGCAAAGGTATTTCCTGTGGCTGAAGTTCTGTCGAAATCGAGATTTTTGCCGGTTTTTTTGAAAATTGTGGGGGAAAACAAAACTTTTCGTTCCAAAAACTGGTCAGCTACATAGAGGCCTGCCGGAGCAAACACGAGACCACAGCTTCCATGCTGTGTCTTCATTGCGAGAGCAAAGGTATTTTCTGTGGCTAAAATTCTGTCGAAATCGAGATTTTTACCGGTTTTTTTGAAAATTGTGGGGGAAACAAAACTTTTCGTTCCAAAAACTGGTCAGCTACATAGAGGCCTGCGGGAGCTCAAACTCGAGACCACTTCTTTCATGCTGTGTCTTCATGGCGGGAGCAAAGGTATTTTCTGTGGCTGAATTTTGTCGAAATCGAGATTTTTACCGTTTAACAAAACTTTTCGTTCCAAAAACTGGTCAGCCACATAGGAGGCCTGCCGGAGCTCAACCAGCGAGACCACAGCTTCCATGCTGGTTCTTCATTCCGGGAGCACAGGTATTTTCTGTGGCTGAATTTTGTCGAAATCGAGATTTTTACCGTTTTTGGTGGAAAATGGGGGAAAACAAAACTTTTCGTTCCGAAAACTAGTCAGCCACATAGAAGGCCTGACGGAGCTCTACCAGCGAGACCACAGCTTCCATGCTGTGTCTTCACTGCGAGAGCAAAGGTATTTTCTGTGGCTGAAGTTCTGTCGAAATCGAGATTTTTACCGGTTTTGGTGAAAATTGTGAGGTAAAACAAAACTTTTCGTTCCAAAAACTGGTCAGCCACATAGAAGGCCTGCCGGAGCTCATCCAGCGAGACCACAGCTTCCATGCTGGGTCTTCATTCCGGGAGCAAAGGTATTTTCTGTGCCCAAAAACTGGTCAGCCACATAGAAGGCCTGCCGGAGCCCCACCAGCGAGACCACTGCTTCCATGCTGTGTCTTTATTGCGAGAGCAAAGGTATTTTCTGTGGCTGAAGTTCTGTCGAAATCGAGATTTTTACCGGTTTTTTTGAAAATTGTGGGGGAAAACAAAACTTTTCGTTCCAAAACCTGGTCAGCTACATAGAGGCCTGCGGGAACTCAAACTCGAGACCACTTCTTTCATGCTGTGTCTTCATGGCGGGAGCAAAGGTATTTTCTGTGGCTGAATTTTGTCGAAATCGAGATTTTTACCGTTTAACAAAACTTTTCGTTCCAAAAACTGGTCAGCCACATAGGAGGCCTGCCGGAGCTCAACCAGCGAGACCACAGCTTCCATGCTGGTTCTTCATTCCGGGAGCAAAGGTATTTTCTGTGGCTGAATTTTGTCGAAATCGAGATTTTTACCGTTTAACAAAACTTTTCGTTCCAAAAACTGGTCAGCCACATAGAAGGCCTGCCGAAGCTCAACCAGCGAGACCACAGCTTCCATGCTGTGTCTTCATTGCGAGAGCAAAGGTATTTTCTGTGGCTGAAATTCTGTCGAAATCGAGATTTTTACCGTTTAACAAAACTTTTCGTTCCAAAAACTGGTCAGCCACATAGGAGGCCTGCCGAAGCTCAACCAGCGAGACCACAGCTTCCATGCTGTGTCTTCATTTAGGGAGCAAAGGTATTTTCTGTGGCTGAATTTTGTCGAAATCGAGATTTTTACCGTTTTTGGTGGAAAATGGGGGAAAACAAAACTTTTCGTTCCGAAAACTAGTCAGCCACTTAGAAGGCCTGCCGGAGCTCTACCAGCGAGACCACAGCTTCCATGCTGTGTCTTCATTGCGGAAGCAAAGGTATTTTTTGTGGCTGAAATTCTGTCGAAATCGAGATTTTTACCGGTTTTGGTGAAAATGTGAGGTAAAACAAAACTTTTCATTCCAAAAACTGGTCAGCTACATAGAGGCCTGCCGGAGCTCAAACACGAGACCACGTGTTCCATGCTGTGTCTTCGCTGCGGGAGCAAAAGTATTTTCTGTGGCTAAACTTCTGTCGAAATCGAGATTTTTACCGCTTTTGGTGGAAGTTGTGGGAGAAAACAAAACTTTTCGTTCCAAAAACTGGTCAGCTACATAGAGGCCTGCCGGAGCTCAAACTCGAGACCACTTCTTTCATGCTGTGTCTTCATTGCGGGAGCAAAGGTATTTTCTGTGGCTGAATTTTGTCGAAATCGAGATTTTTACCGTTTAACAAAACTTTTCGTTCCAAAAACTGGTCAGCCACATAGGAGGCCTGCCGGAGCTCAACCAGCGAGCCCACAGCTTCCATGCTGGTTCTTCATTCCGGGAGCAAAGGTATTTTCTGTGGCTGAATTTTGTCGAAATCGAGATTTTTACCGTTTAACAAAACTTTTCGTTCCAAAAACTGGTCAGCCACATAGGAGGCCTGCCGGAGCTCAACCAGCGAGACCACAGCTTCCATGCTGTGTCTTCATTTAGGGAGCAAAGGTATTTTCTGTGGCTGAATTTTGTCGAAATCGAGATTTTTACCGTTTTTGGTGGAAAATGGGGGAAAACAAAACTTTTCGTTCCGAAAACTAGTCAGCCACTTAGAAGGCCTGCCGGAGCTCTACCAGCGAGACCACAGCTTCCATGCTGTGTCTTCATTGCGGAAGCAAAGGTATTTTTTGTGGCTGAAATTCTGTCGAAATCGAGATTTTTACCGGTTTTGGTGAAAATGTGAGGTAAAACAAAACTTTTCATTCCAAAAACTGGTCAGCTACATAGAGGCCTGCCGGAGCTCAAACACGAGACCACGTGTTCCATGCTGTGTCTTCGCTGCGGGAGCAAAAGTATTTTCTGTGGCTAAACTTCTGTCGAAATCGAGATTTTTACCGCTTTTGGTGGAAGTTGTGGGAGAAAACAAAACTTTTCGTTCCAAAAACTGGTCAGCTACATAGAGGCCTGCCGGAGCTCAAACTCGAGACCACTTCTTCCATGCTGTGTCTTCATTGCGGGAGCAAAGGTATTTTCTGTGGCTGAATTTTGTCGAAATCGAGATTTTTACCGTTTAACAAAACTTTTCGTTCCAAAAACTGGTCAGCCACATAGGAGGCCTGCCGGAGCTCAACCAGCGAGCCCACAGCTTCCATGCTGGTTCTTCATTCCGGGAGCAAAGGTATTTTCTGTGGCTGAATTTTGTCGAAATCGAGATTTTTACCGTTTAACAAAACTTTTCGTTCCAAAAACTGGTCAGCCACATAGGAGGCCTGCCGGAGCTCAACCAGCGAGACCACAGCTTCCATGCTGTGTCTTTACTGCGAGAGCAAAGGTATTTTCCGTGGCTGAATTTTGTCGAAATCGAGATTTTTACCGTTTAACAAAACTTTTCGTTCCAAAAACTGGTCAGCCACATAGGAGGCCTGCCGGAGCTCAACCAGCTAGACCACAGCTTCCATGCTGGTTCTTCATTCCGGGAGCAAAGGTATTTTCTGTGGCTGAATTTTGTCGAAATCGAGATTTTTACCGTTTAACAAAACTTTTCGTTCCAAAAACTGGTCAGCCACATAGAAGGCCTGCCGAAGCTCAACCAGCGAGACCACAGCTTCCATGCTGTGTCTTCATTGCGAGAGCAAAGGTATTTTCTGTGGCTGAAATTCTGTCGAAATCGAGATTTTTACCGTTTAACAAAACTTTTCGTTCCAAAAACTGGTCAGCCACATAGGAGGCCTGCCGGAGCTCAACCAGCGAGACCACAGCTTCCATGCTGGTTCTTCATTCCGGGAGCAAAGGTATTTTCTGTGGCTGAATTTTGTCGAAATCGAGATTTTTACCGTTTAACAAAACTTTTCGTTCCAAAAACTGGTCAGCCACATAGGAGGCCTGCCGGAGCTCAACCAGCGAGAGCACAGCTTCCATGCAGGGTCTTCATTGCGGGAGCAAAGGTGTTTTCTGTGGCTGAATTCTTGTCAAAATCGAGGTTTTTACCGGTTTTGGTGGAAATTGTGGGGAAAAACAAAACTTTTCGTTCCAAAAACTGGTCAGCCACATAGAAGGCCTGCCGGAGCTCAACCAGGGAGACCACTGCTTCTATGCTGGGTATTCATTGCGGGAGCAAAGGTATTTTCTGTGGCTGAAGTTCTGTCGAAATCGAGATTTTTACCGGTTTTGGTGGAAATTGTAGGGAAAACAAAACTTTTCGTTCCAAAAACTGGTCAGCCACATAGAAGGCCTGCCGTAGCTCAACCAGCGAGACCACAGCTTCCATGCTGTGTCTTCACTGCGAGAGCAAAGGTATTTCCTGTGGCTAAAGTTCTGTCGAAATCGAGATTTTTGCCGGTTTTTTTGAAAATTGTGGGGGAAAACAAAACTTTTCGTTCCAAAAACTGGTCAGCTACATAGAGGCCTGCCGGAGCAAACACGAGACCACAGCTTCCATGCTGTGTCTTCATTGCGAGAGCAAAGGTATTTTCTGTGGCTAAAATTCTGTCGATACCGAGATTTTACCGTTTTTGGTGGAAATTGTGGGGGAAAAACAAAACTTTTCGTTCCATAAACTGGTCAGCCACATAGAAGGCCTGCCGGAGCTCAACCAGCGAGACCACAGCTTCCATGCTGTGTCTTCACTGCGAGAGCAAAGTATTTTCTGTGGCTGAAGTTCTGTCGAAATCGAGATTTTTACCGGTTTTGGTGAAAATTGTGAGGTAAAACAAAACTTTTCGTTCCAAAAACTGGTCAGCCACATAGAAGGCCTGCCGGAGCTCATCCAGCGAGACCACAGCTTCCATGCTGGGTCTTCATTCCGGGAGCAAAGGTATTTTCTGTGCCCAAAAACTGGTCAGCCACATAGAAGGCCTGCCGTAGCTCAACCAGCGAGACCACAGCTTCCATGCTGTGTCTTCACTGCGAGAGCAAAGGTATTTCCTGTGGCTGAAGTTCTGTCGAAATCGAGATTTTTGCCGGTTTTTTTGAAAATTGTGGGGGAAAACAAAACTTTTCGTTCCAAAAACTGGTCAGCTACATAGAGGCCTGCCGGAGCAAACACGAGACCACAGCTTCCATGCTGTGTCTTCATTGCGAGAGCAAAGGTATTTTCTGTGGCTAAAATTCTGTCGAAATCGAGATTTTTACCGGTTTTTTTGAAAATTGTGGGGGAAACAAAACTTTTCGTTCCAAAAACTGGTCAGCTACATAGAGGCCTGCGGGAGCTCAAACTCGAGACCACTTCTTTCATGCTGTGTCTTCATGGCGGGAGCAAAGGTATTTTCTGTGGCTGAATTTTGTCGAAATCGAGATTTTTACCGTTTAACAAAACTTTTCGTTCCAAAAACTGGTCAGCCACATAGGAGGCCTGCCGGAGCTCAACCAGCGAGACCACAGCTTCCATGCTGGTTCTTCATTCCGGGAGCACAGGTATTTTCTGTGGCTGAATTTTGTCGAAATCGAGATTTTTACCGTTTTTGGTGGAAAATGGGGGAAAACAAAACTTTTCGTTCCGAAAACTAGTCAGCCACATAGAAGGCCTGACGGAGCTCTACCAGCGAGACCACAGCTTCCATGCTGTGTCTTCACTGCGAGAGCAAAGGTATTTTCTGTGGCTGAAGTTCTGTCGAAATCGAGATTTTTACCGGTTTTGGTGAAAATTGTGAGGTAAAACAAAACTTTTCGTTCCAAAAACTGGTCAGCCACATAGAAGGCCTGCCGGAGCTCATCCAGCGAGACCACAGCTTCCATGCTGGGTCTTCATTCCGGGAGCAAAGGTATTTTCTGTGCCCAAAAACTGGTCAGCCACATAGAAGGCCTGCCGGAGCCCCACCAGCGAGACCACTGCTTCCATGCTGTGTCTTTATTGCGAGAGCAAAGGTATTTTCTGTGGCTGAAGTTCTGTCGAAATCGAGATTTTTACCGGTTTTTTTGAAAATTGTGGGGGAAAACAAAACTTTTCGTTCCAAAACCTGGTCAGCTACATAGAGGCCTGCGGGAACTCAAACTCGAGACCACTTCTTTCATGCTGTGTCTTCATGGCGGGAGCAAAGGTATTTTCTGTGGCTGAATTTTGTCGAAATCGAGATTTTTACCGTTTAACAAAACTTTTCGTTCCAAAAACTGGTCAGCCACATAGGAGGCCTGCCGGAGCTCAACCAGCGAGACCACAGCTTCCATGCTGGTTCTTCATTCCGGGAGCAAAGGTATTTTCTGTGGCTGAATTTTGTCGAAATCGAGATTTTTACCGTTTTTGGCGGAAAATGGGGGAAAACAAAACTTTTCGTTCCGAAAACTAGTCAGCCACTTAGAAGGCCTGCCGGAGCTCTACCAGCGAGACCACAGCTTCCATGCTGTGTCTTCATTGCGGAAGCAAAGGTATTTTTTGTGGCTGAAATTCTGTCGAAATCGAGATTTTTACCGGTTTTGGTGAAAATGTGAGGTAAAACAAAACTTTTCATTCCAAAAACTGGTCAGCTACATAGAGGCCTGCCGGAGCTCAAACACGAGACCACGTGTTCCATGCTGTGTCTTCGCTGCGGGAGCAAAAGTATTTTCTGTGGCTAAACTTCTGTCGAAATCGAGATTTTTACCGCTTTTGGTGGAAGTTGTGGGAGAAAACAAAACTTTTCGTTCCAAAAACTGGTCAGCTACATAGAGGCCTGCCGGAGCTCAAACTCGAGACCACTTCTTTCATGCTGTGTCTTCATTGCGGGAGCAAAGGTATTTTCTGTGGCTGAATTTTGTCGAAATCGAGATTTTTACCGTTTAACAAAACTTTTCGTTCCAAAAACTGGTCAGCCACATAGGAGGCCTGCCGGAGCTCAACCAGCGAGCCCACAGCTTCCATGCTGGTTCTTCATTCCGGGAGCAAAGGTATTTTCTGTGGCTGAATTTTGTCGAAATCGAGATTTTTACCGTTTAACAAAACTTTTCGTTCCAAAAACTGGTCAGCCACATAGGAGGCCTGCCGGAGCTCAACCAGCGAGACCACAGCTTCCATGCTGTGTCTTCATTTAGGGAGCAAAGGTATTTTCTGTGGCTGAATTTTGTCGAAATCGAGATTTTTACCGTTTTTGGTGGAAAATGGGGGAAAACAAAACTTTTCGTTCCGAAAACTAGTCAGCCACTTAGAAGGCCTGCCGGAGCTCTACCAGCGAGACCACAGCTTCCATGCTGTGTCTTCATTGCGGAAGCAAAGGTATTTTTTGTGGCTGAAATTCTGTCGAAATCGAGATTTTTACCGGTTTTGGTGAAAATGTGAGGTAAAACAAAACTTTTCATTCCAAAAACTGGTCAGCTACATAGAGGCCTGCCGGAGCTCAAACACGAGACCACGTGTTCCATGCTGTGTCTTCGCTGCGGGAGCAAAAGTATTTTCTGTGGCTAAACTTCTGTCGAAATCGAGATTTTTACCGCTTTTGGTGGAAGTTGTGGGAGAAAACAAAACTTTTCGTTCCAAAAACTGGTCAGCTACATAGAGGCCTGCCGGAGCTCAAACTCGAGACCACTTCTTTCATGCTGTGTCTTCATTGCGGGAGCAAAGGTATTTTCTGTGGCTGAATTTTGTCGAAATCGAGATTTTTACCGTTTAACAAAACTTTTCGTTCCAAAAACTGGTCAGCCACATAGGAGGCCTGCCGGAGCTCAACCAGCGAGCCCACAGCTTCCATGCTGGTTCTTCATTCCGGGAGCAAAGGTATTTTCTGTGGCTGAATTTTGTCGAAATCGAGATTTTTACCGTTTAACAAAACTTTTCGTTCCAAAAACTGGTCAGCCACATAGGAGGCCTGCCGGAGCTCAACCAGCGAGACCACAGCTTCCATGCTGTGTCTTTACTGCGAGAGCAAAGGTATTTTCCGTGGCTGAATTTTGTCGAAATCGAGATTTTTACCGTTTAACAAAACTTTTCGTTCCAAAAACTGGTCAGCCACATAGGAGGCCTGCCGGAGCTCAACCAGCTAGACCACAGCTTCCATGCTGGTTCTTCATTTAGGGAGCAAAGGTATTTTCTGTGGCTGAATTTTGTCGAAATCGAGATTTTTACCGTTTTTGGTGGAAAATGGGGGAAAACAAAACTTTTCGTTCCGAAAACTAGTCAGCCACTTAGAAGGCCTGCCGGAGCTCTACCAGCGAGACCACAGCTTCCATGCTGTGTCTTCATTGCGGAAGCAAAGGTATTTTTTGTGGCTAAAATTCTGTCGAAATCGAGATTTTTACCGGTTTTGGTGAAAATTGTGAGGTAAAACAAAACTTTTCGTTCCAAAAACTGGTCAGCCACATAGAAGGCCTGCCGGAGCTCATCCAGCGAGACCACAGCTTCCATGCTGGGTCTTCATTCCGGGAGCAAAGGTATTTTCTGTGCCCAAAAACTGGTCAGCCACATAGAAGGCCTGCCGGAGCCCCACCAGCGAGACCACTGCTTCCATGCTGTGTCTTTATTGCGAGAGCAAAGGTATTTTCTGTGGCTGAAGTTCTGTCGAAATCGAGATTTTTACCGGTTTTTTTGAAAATTGTGGGGGAAAACAAAACTTTTCGTTCCAAAACCTGGTCAGCTACATAGAGGCCTGCGGGAACTCAAACTCGAGACCACTTCTTTCATGCTGTGTCTTCATGGCGGGAGCAAAGGTATTTTCTGTGGCTGAATTTTGTCGAAATCGAGATTTTTACCGTTTAACAAAACTTTTCGTTCTAAAAACTGGTCAGCCACATAGGAGGCCTGCCGGAGCTCAACCAGCGAGACCACAGCTTCCATGCTGGTTCTTCATTCCGGGAGCAAAGGTATTTTCTGTGGCTGAATTTTGTCGAAATCGAGATTTTTACCGTTTAACAAAACTTTTCGTTCCAAAAACTGGTCAGCCACATAGAAGGCCTGCCGAAGCTCAACCAGCGAGACCACAGCTTCCATGCTGTGTCTTCATTGCGAGAGCAAAGGTATTTTCTGTGGCTGAAATTCTGTCGAAATCGAGATTTTTACCGTTTAACAAAACTTTTCGTTCCAAAAACTGGTCAGCCACATAGGAGGCCTGCCGAAGCTCAACCAGCGAGACCACAGCTTCCATGCTGTGTCTTCATTTAGGGAGCAAAGGTATTTTCTGTGGCTGAATTTTGTCGAAATCGAGATTTTTACCGTTTTTGGCGGAAAATGGGGGAAAACAAAACTTTTCGTTCCGAAAACTAGTCAGCCACTTAGAAGGCCTGCCGGAGCTCTACCAGCGAGACCACAGCTTCCATGCTGTGTCTTCATTGCGGAAGCAAAGGTATTTTTTGTGGCTGAAATTCTGTCGAAATCGAGATTTTTACCGGTTTTGGTGAAAATGTGAGGTAAAACAAAACTTTTCATTCCAAAAACTGGTCAGCTACATAGAGGCCTGCCGGAGCTCAAACACGAGACCACGTGTTCCATGCTGTGTCTTCGCTGCGGGAGCAAAAGTATTTTCTGTGGCTAAACTTCTGTCGAAATCGAGATTTTTACCGCTTTTGGTGGAAGTTGTGGGAGAAAACAAAACTTTTCGTTCCAAAAACTGGTCAGCTACATAGAGGCCTGCCGGAGCTCAAACTCGAGACCACTTCTTTCATGCTGTGTCTTCATTGCGGGAGCAAAGGTATTTTCTGTGGCTGAATTTTGTCGAAATCGAGATTTTTACCGTTTAACAAAACTTTTCGTTCCAAAAACTGGTCAGCCACATAGGAGGCCTGCCGGAGCTCAACCAGCGAGCCCACAGCTTCCATGCTGGTTCTTCATTCCGGGAGCAAAGGTATTTTCTGTGGCTGAATTTTGTCGAAATCGAGATTTTTACCGTTTAACAAAACTTTTCGTTCCAAAAACTGGTCAGCCACATAGGAGGCCTGCCGGAGCTCAACCAGCGAGACCACAGCTTCCATGCTGTGTCTTCATTTAGGGAGCAAAGGTATTTTCTGTGGCTGAATTTTGTCGAAATCGAGATTTTTACCGTTTTTGGTGGAAAATGGGGGAAAACAAAACTTTTCGTTCCGAAAACTAGTCAGCCACTTAGAAGGCCTGCCGGAGCTCTACCAGCGAGACCACAGCTTCCATGCTGTGTCTTCACTGCGGAAGCAAAGGTATTTTTTGTGGCTGAAATTCTGTCGAAATCGAGATTTTTACCGGTTTTGGTGAAAATGTGAGGTAAAACAAAACTTTTCATTCCAAAAACTGGTCAGCTACATAGAGGCCTGCCGGAGCTCAAACACGAGACCACGTGTTCCATGCTGTGTCTTCGCTGCGGGAGCAAAAGTATTTTCTGTGGCTAAACTTCTGTCGAAATCGAGATTTTTACCGCTTTTGGTGGAAGTTGTGGGAGAAAACAAAACTTTTCGTTCCAAAAACTGGTCAGCTACATAGAGGCCTGCCGGAGCTCAAACTCGAGACCACTTCTTTCATGCTGTGTCTTCATTGCGGGAGCAAAGGTATTTTCTGTGGCTGAATTTTGTCGAAATCGAGATTTTTACCGTTTAACAAAACTTTTCGTTCCAAAAACTGGTCAGCCACATAGGAGGCCTGCCGGAGCTCAACCAGCGAGCCCACAGCTTCCATGCTGGTTCTTCATTCCGGGAGCAAAGGTATTTTCTGTGGCTGAATTTTGTCGAAATCGAGATTTTTACCGTTTAACAAAACTTTTCGTTCCAAAAACTGGTCAGCCACATAGGAGGCCTGCCGGAGCTCAACCAGCGAGACCACAGCTTCCATGCTGTGTCTTTACTGCGAGAGCAAAGGTATTTTCCGTGGCTGAATTTTGTCGAAATCGAGATTTTTACCGTTTAACAAAACTTTTCGTTCCAAAAACTGGTCAGCCACATAGGAGGCCTGCCGGAGCTCAACCAGCTAGACCACAGCTTCCATGCTGGTTCTTCATTTAGGGAGCAAAGGTATTTTCTGTGGCTGAATTTTGTCGAAATCGAGATTTTTACCGTTTTTGGTGGAAAATGGGGGAAAACAAAACTTTTCGTTCCGAAAACTAGTCAGCCACTTAGAAGGCCTGCCGGAGCTCTACCAGCGAGACCACAGCTTCCATGCTGTGTCTTCATTGCGGAAGCAAAGGTATTTTTTGTGGCTAAAATTCTGTCGAAATCGAGATATTTACCGGTTTTGGTGAAAATGTGAGGTAAAACAAAACTTTTCATTCCAAAAACTGGTCAGCTACATAGAGGCCTGCCGGAGCTCAAACACGAGACCACGTGTTCCATGCTGTGTCTTCGCTGCGGGAGCAAAAGTATTTTCTGTGGCTAAACTTCTGTCGAAATCGAGATTTTTACCGCTTTTGGTGGAAGTTGTGGGAGAAAACAAAACTTTTCGTTCCAAAAACTGGTCAGCTACATAGAGGCCTGCCGGAGCTCAAACTCGAGACCACTTCTTTCATGCTGTGTCTTCATTGCGGGAGCAAAGGTATTTTCTGTGGCTGAATTTTGTCGAAATCGAGATTTTTACCGTTTAACAAAACTTTTCGTTCCAAAAACTGGTCAGCCACATAGGAGGCCTGCCGGAGCTCAACCAGCGAGACCACAGCTTCCATGCTGGTTCTTCATTCCGGGAGCAAAGGTATTTTCTGTGGCTGAATTTTGTCGAAATCGAGATTTTTACCGTTTAACAAAACTTTTCGTTCCAAAAACTGGTCAGCCACATAGAAGGCCTGCCGAAGCTCAACCAGCGAGACCACAGCTTCCATGCTGTGTCTTCATTGCGAGAGCAAAGGTATTTTCTGTGGCTGAAATTCTGTCGAAATCGAGATTTTTACCGTTTAACAAAACTTTTCGTTCCAAAACTGGTCAGCCACATAGGAGGCCTGCCGGAGCTCAACCAGCGAGACCACAGCTTCCATGCTGGTTCTTCATTCCGGGAGCAAAGGTATTTTCTGTGGCTGAATTTTGTCGAAATCGATTTTACCGTTTAACAAAACTTTTCGTTCCAAAAACTGGTCAGCCACATAGGAGGCCTGCCGGAGCTCAACCAGCGAGACCACAGCTTCCATGCTGGTTCTTCATTCCGGGAGCAAAGGTATTTTCTGTGGCTGAAATTCTGTCGAAATCGAGATTTTTACCGGTTTTGGTGAAAATGTGAGGTAAAACAAAACTTTTCGTTCCAAAAATTGGTCAGCTACATAGAGGCCTGCCGGAGCTCAACCAGCGAGACCACAGCTTCCATGCTGGTTCTTCATTCCGGGAGCAAAGGTATTTTCTGTGGCTGAAATTCTGTCGAAATCGAGATTTTTACCGTTTAACAAAACTTTTCGTTCCAAAACTGGTCAGCCACATAGGAGGCCTGCCGGAGCTCAACCAGCGAGACCACAGCTTCCATGCTGGTTCTTCATTCCGGGAGCAAAGGTATTTTCTGTGGCTGAATTTTGTCGAAATCGAGATTTTTACCGTTTAACAAAACTTTTCGTTCCAAAAACTGGTCAGCCACATAGGAGGCCTGCCGGAGCTCAACCAGCGAGACCACAGCTTCCATGCTGTGTCTTTACTGCGAGAGCAAAGGTATTTTCCGTGGCTGAATTTTGTCGAAATCGAGATTTTTACCGTTTAACAAAACTTTTCGTTCCAAAACTGGTCAGCCACATAGGAGGCCTGCCGGAGCTCAACCAGCGAGACCACAGCTTCCATGCTGGTTCTTCATTGCAAGAGCAAAGGTATTTTCTGTGGCTGAATTTTGTCGAAATCGATTTTACCGTTTAACAAAACTTTTCGTTCCAAAAACTGGTCAGCCACATAGGAGGCCTGCCGGAGCTCAACCAGCGAGACCACAGCTTCCATGCTGGTTCTTCATTCCGGGAGCAAAGGTATTTTCTGTGGCTGAAATTCTGTCGAAATCGAGATTTTTACCGGTTTTGGTGAAAATGTGAGGTAAAACAAAACTTTTCGTTCCAAAAATTGGTCAGCTACATAGAGGCCTGCCGGAGCTCAACCAGCGAGACCACAGCTTCCATGCTGGTTCTTCATTCCGGGAGCAAAGGTATTTTCTGTGGCTGAAATTCTGTCGAAATCGAGATTTTTACCGTTTAACAAAACTTTTCGTTCCAAAACTGGTCAGCCACATAGGAGGCCTGCCGGAGCTCAACCAGCGAGACCACAGCTTCCATGCTGGTTCTTCATTCCGGGAGCAAAGGTATTTTCTGTGGCTGAATTTTGTCGAAATCGAGATTTTTACCGTTTAACAAAACTTTTCGTTCCAAAAACTGGTCAGCCACATAGGAGGCCTGCCGGAACTCAACCAGCGAGACCACAGCTTCCATGCTGTGTCTTTACTGCGAGAGCAAAGGTATTTTCCGTGGCTGAATTTTGTCGAAATCGAGATTTTTACCGTTTTTGATGGAAAATGGGGGAAAACAAAACTTTTCGTTCCGAAAACTAGTCAGCCACTTAGAAGGCCTGCCGGAGCTCAACCAGCGAGACCACAGCTTCCATGCTGTGTCTTTACTGCGAGAGCAAAGGTATTTTCTGTGGCTGAAGTTCTGTCGAAATCGAGATTTTTACCGGTTTTGGTGAAAATTGTGAGGTAAAACAAAACTTTTCGTTCCAAAAACTGGTCAGCTACATAGAGGCCTGCCGGAGCTCAAACACGAGACCACGTGTTCCATGCTGTGTTTTCGTTGCGGGAGCAAAAGTATTTTCTGTGGCTAAAATTCTGTCGAAATCGAGATTTTTACCGCTTTTGGTGGAAGTTGTGGGAGAAAACAAAACTTTTCGTTTCGAAAACTGGTCAGCCACATAGGAGGCCTGCCGGAGCTCAACCAGCGAGACCACAGCTTCCATGCTGGTTCTTCATTGCAAGAGCAAAGGTATTTTCTGTGGCTGAAGTTCTGTCGAAATCAGATTTTTACCGGTTTTGGTGAAAATGTGAGGTAAAACAAAACTTTTCGTTCCAAAAATTGGTCAGCTACATAGAGGCCTGCCGGAGCTCAACCAGCGAGACCACAGCTTCCATGCTGGTTCTTCATTCCGGGAGCAAAGGTATTTTCTGTGGCTGAAATTCTGTCGAAATCGAGATTTTTACCGGTTTTGGTGAAAATGTGAGGTAAAACAAAACTTTTCGTTCCAAAAATTGGTCAGCTACATAGAGGCCTGCCGGAGCTCAACCAGCGAGACCACAGCTTCCATGCTGGTTCTTCATTCCGGGAGCAAAGGTATTTTCTGTGGCTGAAATTCTGTCGAAATCGAGATTTTTACCGTTTAACAAAACTTTTCGTTCCAAAACTGGTCAGCCACATAGGAGGCCTGCCGGAGCTCAACCAGCGAGACCACAGCTTCCATGCTGGTTCTTCATTCCGGGAGCAAAGGTATTTTCTGTGGCTGAATTTTGTCGAAATCGAGATTTTTACCGTTTAACAAAACTTTTCGTTCCAAAAACTGGTCAGTCACATAGGAGGCCTGCCGGAGCTCAACCAGCGAGACCACAGCTTCCATGCTGTGTCTTTACTGCGAGAGCAAAGGTATTTTCCGTGGCTGAATTTTGTCGAAATCGAGATTTTTACCGTTTTTGATGGAAAATGGGGGAAAACAAAACTTTTCGTTCCGAAAACTAGTCAGCCACTTAGAAGGCCTGCCGGAGCTCAACCAGCGAGACCACAGCTTCCATGCTGTGTCTTTACTGCGAGAGCAAAGGTATTTTCTGTGGCTGAAGTTCTGTCGAAATCGAGATTTTTACCGGTTTTGGTGAAAATTGTGAGGTAAAACAAAACTTTTCGTTCCAAAAACTGGTCAGCTACATAGAGGCCTGCCGGAGCTCAAACACGAGACCACGTGTTCCATGCTGTGTTTTCGTTGCGGGAGCAAAAGTATTTTCTGTGGCTAAAATTCTGTCGAAATCGAGATTTTTACCGCTTTTGGTGGAAGTTGTGGGAGAAAACAAAACTTTTCGTTTCGAAAACTGGTCAGCCACATAGGAGGCCTGCCGGAGCTCAACCAGCGAGACCACAGCTTCCATGCTGGTTCTTCATTGCAAGAGCAAAGGTATTTTCTGTGGCTGAAGTTCTGTCGAAATCAGATTTTTACCGGTTTTTTTGAAAATTGTGGGGGAAAACAAAACTTTTCGTTCCAAAAACTGGTCAGCTACATAGAGGCCTGCCGGAGCTCAACCAGCGAGACCACAGCTTCTATGCTGGTTCTTCATTGCGAGAGCAAAGGTATTTTCTGTGGCTGAAATTCTGTCGACGAGATTTTTACCGTTTAACAAAACTTTTCGTTCCAAAAACTGGTCAGCCACATAGGAGGCCTGCCGGTGCTCAACCAGCGAGACCACAGCTTCCATGCTGGTTCTTCATTCCGGGAGCAAAGGTATTTTCTGTGGCTGAAATTCTGTCGACGAGATTTTTACCGTTTAACAAAACTTTTCGTTCCAAAAACTGGTCAGCCACATAGGAGGCCTGCCGGAGCTCAACCAGCGAGACCACAGCTTCCATGCTGTGTCTTCATTGCGGAAGCAAAGGTATTTTCTGTGGCTAAAATTCTGTCGAAATCGAGATTTTTACCGCTTTTGGTGGAAGTTGTGGGAGAAAACAAAACTTTTCGTTTCGAAAACTGGTCAGCTACATAGAGGCCTGCCGGAGCTCAACCAGCGAGACCACAGCTTCCATGCTGGTTCTTCATTCCGGGAGCAAAGGTATTTTCTGTGGCTGAATTTTGTCGAAATCGAGATTTTTACCGTTTAACAAAACTTTTCGTTCCAAAAACTGGTCAGCCACATAGGAGGCCTGCCGGAGCTCAACCAGCGAGACCACAGCTTCCATGATGGTTCTTCATTGCGAGAGCAAAGGTATTTTCTGTGGCTGAATTTTGTCGAAATCGAGATTTTTACCGTTTAACAAAACTTTTCGTTCCAAAAACTGGTCAGCCACATAGAAGGCCTGCCGAAGCTCAACCAGCGAGACCACAGCTTCCATGCTGTGTCTTCATTGCGAGAGCAAAGGTATTTTCTGTGGCTGAAATTCTGTCGAAATCGAGATTTTTACCGTTTAACAAAACTTTTCGTTCCAAAACTGGTCAGCCACATAGGAGGCCTGCCGGAGCTCAACCAGCGAGACCACAGCTTCCATGATGGTTCTTCATTCCGGGAGCAAAGGTATTTTCTGTGGCTGAATTTTGTCGAAATCGAGATTTTTACCGTTTAACAAAACTTTTCGTTCCAAAAACTGGTCAGCCACATAGAAGGCCTGCCGAAGCTCAACCAGCGAGACCACAGCTTCCATGCTGTGTCTTCATTGCGAGAGCAAAGGTATTTTCTGTGGCTGAAATTCTGTCGAAATCGAGATTTTTACCATTTAACAAAACTTTTCGTTCCAAAACTGGTCAGCCACATAGGAGGCCTGCCGGAGCTCAACCAGCGAGACCACAGCTTCCATGCTGGTTCTTCATTCCGGGAGCAAAGGTATTTTCTGTGGCTGAATTTTGTCGAAATCGATTTTACCGTTTAACAAAACTTTTCGTTCCAAAAACTGGTCAGCCACATAGGAGGCCTGCCGGAGCTCAACCAGCGAGACCACAGCTTCCATGCTGGTTCTTCATTCCGGGAGCAAAGGTATTTTCTGTGGCTGAAATTCTGTCGAAATCGAGATTTTTACCGGTTTTGGTGAAAATGTGAGGTAAAACAAAACTCTTCGTTCCAAAAATTGGTCAGCTACATAGAGGCCTGCCGGAGCTCAACCAGCGAGACCACAGCTTCCATGCTGGTTCTTCATTCCGGGAGCAAAGGTATTTTCTGTGGCTGAAATTCTGTCGAAATCGAGATTTTTACCGGTTTTGGTGAAAATGTGAGGTAAAACAAAACTTTTCGTTCCAAAAATTGGTCAGCTACATAGAGGCCTGCCGGAGCTCAACCAGCGAGACCACAGCTTCCATGCTGGTTCTTCATTCCGGGAGCAAAGGTATTTTCTGTGGCTTAAATTCTGTCGAAATCGAGATTTTTACCGTTTAACAAAACTTTTCGTTCCAAAACTGGTCAGCCACATAGGAGGCCTGCCGGAGCTCAACCAGCGAGACCACAGCTTCCATGCTGGTTCTTCATTCCGGGAGCAAAGGTATTTTCTGTGGCTGAAATTCTGTCGAAATCGAGATTTTTACCGGTTTTGGTGAAAATGTGAGGTAAAACAAAACTTTTCGTTCCAAAAATTGGTCAGCTACATAGAGGCCTGCCGGAGCTCAACCAGCGAGACCACAGCTTCCATGCTGGTTCTTCATTCCGGGAGCAAAGGTATTTTCTGTGGCTGAATTTTGTCGAAATCGAGATTTTTACCGTTTAACAAAACTTTTCGTTCCAAAAACTGGTCAGCCACATAGAAGGCCTGCCGAAGCTCAACCAGCGAGACCACAGCTTCCATGCTGTGTCTTCATTGCGAGAGCAAAGGTATTTTCTGTGGCTGAAATTCTGTCGAAATCGAGATTTTTACCATTTAACAAAACTTTTCGTTCCAAAACTGGTCAGCCACATAGGAGGCCTGCCGGAGCTCAACCAGCGAGACCACAGCTTCCATGCTGGTTCTTCATTCCGGGAGCAAAGGTATTTTCTGTGGCTGAATTTTGTCGAAATCGATTTTACCGTTTAACAAAACTTTTCGTTCCAAAAACTGGTCAGCCACATAGGAGGCCTGCCGGAGCTCAACCAGCGAGACCACAGCTTCCATGCTGGTTCTTCATTCCGGGAGCAAAGGTATTTTCTGTGGCTGAAATTCTGTCGAAATCGAGATTTTTACCGGTTTTGGTGAAAATGTGAGGTAAAACAAAACTCTTCGTTCCAAAAATTGGTCAGCTACATAGAGGCCTGCCGGAGCTCAACCAGCGAGACCACAGCTTCCATGCTGGTTCTTCATTCCGGGAGCAAAGGTATTTTCTGTGGCTGAAATTCTGTCGAAATCGAGATTTTTACCGGTTTTGGTGAAAATGTGAGGTAAAACAAAACTTTTCGTTCCAAAAATTGGTCAGCTACATAGAGGCCTGCCGGAGCTCAACCAGCGAGACCACAGCTTCCATGCTGGTTCTTCATTCCGGGAGCAAAGGTATTTTCTGTGGCTTAAATTCTGTCGAAATCGAGATTTTTACCGTTTAACAAAACTTTTCGTTCCAAAACTGGTCAGCCACATAGGAGGCCTGCCGGAGCTCAACCAGCGAGACCACAGCTTCCATGCTGGTTCTTCATTCCGGGAGCAAAGGTATTTTCTGTGGCTGAAATTCTGTCGAAATCGAGATTTTTACCGTTTAACAAAACTTTTCGTTCCAAAAACTGGTCAGCCACATAGAAGGCCTGCCGAAGCTCAACCAGCGAGACCACAGCTTCCATGCTGGTTCTTCATTCCGGGAGCAAAGGTATTTTCTGTGGCTGAATTTTGTCGAAATCGAGATTTTTACCGTTTAACAAAACTTTTCGTTCCAAAAACTGGTCAGCCACATAGAAGGCCTGCCGAAGCTCAACCAGCGAGACCACAGCTTCCATGCTGTGTCTTCATTGCGAGAGCAAAGGTATTTTCTGTGGCTGAAATTCTGTCGAAATCGAGATTTTTACCATTTAACAAAACTTTTCGTTCCAAAACTGGTCAGCCACATAGGAGGCCTGCCGGAGCTCAACCAGCGAGACCACAGCTTCCATGCTGGTTCTTCATTCCGGGAGCAAAGGTATTTTCTGTGGCTGAATTTTGTCGAAATCGATTTTACCGTTTAACAAAACTTTTCGTTCCAAAAACTGGTCAGCCACATAGGAGGCCTGCCGGAGCTCAACCAGCGAGACCACAGCTTCCATGCTGGTTCTTCATTCCGGGAGCAAAGGTATTTTCTGTGGCTGAAATTCTGTCGAAATCGAGATTTTTACCGGTTTTGGTGAAAATGTGAGGTAAAACAAAACTCTTCGTTCCAAAAATTGGTCAGCTACATAGAGGCCTGCCGGAGCTCAACCAGCGAGACCACAGCTTCCATGCTGGTTCTTCATTCCGGGAGCAAAGGTATTTTCTGTGGCTGAAATTCTGTCGAAATCGAGATTTTTACCGGTTTTGGTGAAAATGTGAGGTAAAACAAAACTTTTCGTTCCAAAAATTGGTCAGCTACATAGAGGCCTGCCGGAGCTCAACCAGCGAGACCACAGCTTCCATGCTGGTTCTTCATTCCGGGAGCAAAGGTATTTTCTGTGGCTTAAATTCTGTCGAAATCGAGATTTTTACCGTTTAACAAAACTTTTCGTTCCAAAACTGGTCAGCCACATAGGAGGCCTGCCGGAGCTCAACCAGCGAGACCACAGCTTCCATGCTGGTTCTTCATTCCGGGAGCAAAGGTATTTTCTGTGGCTGAAATTCTGTCGAAATCGAGATTTTTACCGTTTAACAAAACTTTTCGTTCCAAAAACTGGTCAGCCACATAGAAGGCCTGCCGAAGCTCAACCAGCGAGACCACAGCTTCCATGCTGTGTCTTCATTGCGAGAGCAAAGGTATTTTCTGTGGCTGAAATTCTGTCGAAATCGAGATTTTTACCATTTAACAAAACTTTTCGTTCCAAAACTGGTCAGCCACATAGGAGGCCTGCCGGAGCTCAACCAGCGAGACCACAGCTTCCATGCTGGTTCTTCATTCCGGGAGCAAAGGTATTTTCTGTGGCTTAAATTCTGTCGAAATCGAGATTTTTACCGTTTAACAAAACTTTTCGTTCCAAAACTGGTCAGCCACATAGGAGGCCTGCCGGAGCTCAACCAGCGAGACCACAGCTTCCATGCTGGTTCTTCATTCCGGGAGCAAAGGTATTTTCTGTGGCTGAAATTCTGTCGAAATCGAGATTTTTACCGGTTTTGGTGAAAATGTGAGGTAAAACAAAACTTTTCGTTCCAAAAATTGGTCAGCTACATAGAGGCCTGCCGGAGCTCAACCAGCGAGACCACAGCTTCCATGCTGGTTCTTCATTCCGGGAGCAAAGGTATTTTCTGTGGCTGAATTTTGTCGAAATCGAGATTTTTACCGTTTAACAAAACTTTTCGTTCCAAAAACTGGTCAGCCACATAGAAGGCCTGCCGAAGCTCAACCAGCGAGACCACAGCTTCCATGCTGTGTCTTCATTGCGAGAGCAAAGGTATTTTCTGTGGCTGAAATTCTGTCGAAATCGAGATTTTTACCATTTAACAAAACTTTTCGTTCCAAAACTGGTCAGCCACATAGGAGGCCTGCCGGAGCTCAACCAGCGAGACCACAGCTTCCATGCTGGTTCTTCATTCCGGGAGCAAAGGTATTTTCTGTGGCTGAATTTTGTCGAAATCGATTTTACCGTTTAACAAAACTTTTCGTTCCAAAAACTGGTCAGCCACATAGGAGGCCTGCCGGAGCTCAACCAGCGAGACCACAGCTTCCATGCTGGTTCTTCATTCCGGGAGCAAAGGTATTTTCTGTGGCTGAAATTCTGTCGAAATCGAGATTTTTACCGGTTTTGGTGAAAATGTGAGGTAAAACAAAACTCTTCGTTCCAAAAATTGGTCAGCTACATAGAGGCCTGCCGGAGCTCAACCAGCGAGACCACAGCTTCCATGCTGGTTCTTCATTCCGGGAGCAAAGGTATTTTCTGTGGCTGAAATTCTGTCGAAATCGAGATTTTTACCGGTTTTGGTGAAAATGTGAGGTAAAACAAAACTTTTCGTTCCAAAAATTGGTCAGCTACATAGAGGCCTGCCGGAGCTCAACCAGCGAGACCACAGCTTCCATGCTGGTTCTTCATTCCGGGAGCAAAGGTATTTTCTGTGGCTTAAATTCTGTCGAAATCGAGATTTTTACCGTTTAACAAAACTTTTCGTTCCAAAACTGGTCAGCCACATAGGAGGCCTGCCGGAGCTCAACCAGCGAGACCACAGCTTCCATGCTGGTTCTTCATTCCGGGAGCAAAGGTATTTTCTGTGGCTGAAATTCTGTCGAAATCGAGATTTTTACCGTTTAACAAAACTTTTCGTTCCAAAAACTGGTCAGCCACATAGAAGGCCTGCCGAAGCTCAACCAGCGAGACCACAGCTTCCATGCTGTGTCTTCATTGCGAGAGCAAAGGTATTTTCTGTGGCTGAAATTCTGTCGAAATCGAGATTTTTACCATTTAACAAAACTTTTCGTTCCAAAACTGGTCAGCCACATAGGAGGCCTGCCGGAGCTCAACCAGCGAGACCACAGCTTCCATGCTGGTTCTTCATTCCGGGAGCAAAGGTATTTTCTGTGGCTGAATTTTGTCGAAATCGATTTTACCGTTTAACAAAACTTTCGTTCCAAAAACTGGTCAGCCACATAGGAGGCCTGCCGGAGCTCAACCAGCGAGACCACAGCTTCCATGCTGGTTCTTCATTCCGGGAGCAAAGGTATTTTCTGTGGCTGAAATTCTGTCGAAATCGAGATTTTTACCGGTTTTGGTGAAAATGTGAGGTAAAACAAAACTCTTCGTTCCAAAAATTGGTCAGCTACATAGAGGCCTGCCGGAGCTCAACCAGCGAGACCACAGCTTCCATGCTGGTTCTTCATTCCGGGAGCAAAGGTATTTTCTGTGGCTGAAATTCTGTCGAAATCGAGATTTTTACCGGTTTTGGTGAAAATGTGAGGTAAAACAAAACTTTTCGTTCCAAAAATTGGTCAGCTACATAGAGGCCTGCCGGAGCTCAACCAGCGAGACCACAGCTTCCATGCTGGTTCTTCATTCCGGGAGCAAAGGTATTTTCTGTGGCTTAAATTCTGTCGAAATCGAGATTTTTACCGTTTAACAAAACTTTTCGTTCCAAAACTGGTCAGCCACATAGGAGGCCTGCCGGAGCTCAACCAGCGAGACCACAGCTTCCATGCTGGTTCTTCATTCCGGGAGCAAAGGTATTTTCTGTGGCTGAAATTCTGTCGAAATCGAGATTTTTACCGGTTTTGGTGAAAATGTGAGGTAAAACAAAACTTTTCGTTCCAAAAATTGGTCAGCTACATAGAGGCCTGCCGGAGCTCAACCAGCGAGACCACAGCTTCCATGCTGGTTCTTCATTCCGGGAGCAAAGGTATTTTCTGTGGCTGAATTTTGTCGAAATCGAGATTTTTACCGTTTAACAAAACTTTTCGTTCCAAAAACTGGTCAGCCACATAGAAGGCCTGCCGAAGCTCAACCAGCGAGACCACAGCTTCCATGCTGTGTCTTCATTCCGGAAGCAAAGGTATTTTCTGTGGCTGAATTTTGTCGAAATCGATTTTACCGTTTAACAAAACTTTTCGTTCCAAAAACTGGTCAGCCACATAGGAGGCCTGCCGGAGCTCAACCAGCGAGACCACAGCTTCCATGCTGGTTCTTCATTCCGGGAGCAAAGGTATTTTCTGTGGCTGAAATTCTGTCGAAATCGAGATTTTTACCGTTTAACAAAACTTTTCGTTCCAAAACTAGTCAGCCACATAGGAGGTCTGCCGGAGCTCAACCAGCGAGACCACAGCTTCCATGCTGGTTCTTCATTCCGGGAGCAAAGGTATTTTCTGTGGCTGAATTTTGTCGAAATCGATTTTACCGTTTAACAGAACTTTTCGTTCCAAAAACTGGTCAGCCACATAGGAGGCCTGCCGGAGCTCAACCAGCGAGACCACAGCTTCCATGCTGGTTCTTCATTCCGGGAGCAAAGGTATTTTCTGTGGCTGAAATTCTGTCGAAATCGAGATTTTTACCGGTTTTGGTGAAAATGTGAGGTAAAACAAAACTTTTCGTTCCAAAAATTGGTCAGCTACATAGAGGCCTGCCGGAGCTCAACCAGCGAGACCACAGCTTCCATGCTGGTTCTTCATTCCGGGAGCAAAGGTATTTTCTGTGGCTGAAATTCTGTCGAAATCGAGATTTTTACCGGTTTTGGTGAAAATGTGAGGTAAAACAAAACTTTTCGTTCCAAAAATTGGTCAGCTACATAGAGGCCTGCCGGAGCTCAACCAGCGAGACCACAGCTTCCATGCTGGTTCTTCATTCCGGGAGCAAAGGTATTTTCTGTGGCTGAAATTCTGTCGAAATCGAGATTTTTACCGTTTAACAAAACTTTTCGTTCCAAAACTGGTCAGCCACATAGGAGGCCTGCCGGAGCTCAACCAGCGAGACCACAGCTTCCATGCTGGTTCTTCATTCCGGGAGCAAAGGTATTTTCTGTGGCTGAAATTCTGTCGAAATCGAGATTTTTACCGGTTTTGGTGAAAATGTGAGGTAAAACAAAACTTTTCGTTCCAAAAATTGGTCAGCTACATAGAGGCCTGCCGGAGCTCAACCAGCGAGACCACAGCTTCCATGCTGGTTCTTCATTCCGGGAGCAAAGGTATTTTCTGTGGCTGAATTTTGTCGAAATCGATTTTACCGTTTAACAAAACTTTTCGTTCCAAAAACTGGTCAGCCACATAGGAGGCCTGCCGGAGCTCAACCAGCGAGACCACAGCTTCCATGCTGGTTCTTCATTCCGGGAGCAAAGGTATTTTCTGTGGCTGAAATTCTGTCGAAATCGAGATTTTTACCGGTTTTGGTGAAAATGTGAGGTAAAACAAAACTTTTCGTTCCAAAAATTGGTCAGCTACATAGAGGCCTGCCGGAGCTCAACCAGCGAGACCACAGCTTCCATGCTGTGTCTTCAATGCGAGAGCAAAGGTATTTTCTGTGGCTGAAATTCTGTCGAAATCGAGATTTTTACCGTTTAACAAAACTTTTCGTTCCAAAAACTGGTCAGCCACATAGGAGGCCTGCCGGAGCTCAACCAGCGAGACCACAGCTTCCATGCTGGTTCTTCATTCCGGGAGCAAAGGTATTTTCTGTGGCTGAAATTCTGTCGAAATCGAGATTTTTACCGGTTTTGGTGAAAATGTGAGGTAAAACAAAACTTTTCGTTCCAAAAATTGGTCAGCTACATAGAGGCCTGCCGGAGCTCAACCAGCGAGACCACAGCTTCCATGCTGTGTCTTCAATGCGAGAGCAAAGGTATTTTCTGTGGCTGAAATTCTGTCGAAATCGAGATTTTTACCGTTTAACAAAACTTTTCGTTCCAAAAACTGGTCAGCCACATAGGAGGCCTGCCGGAGCTCAACCAGCGAGACCACAGCTTCCATGCTGGTTCTTCATTCCGGGAGCAAAGGTATTTTCTGTGGCTGAAATTCTGTCGAAATCGAGATTTTTACCGTTTAACAAAACTTTTCGTTCCAAAAACTGGTCAGCCACATAGGAGGCCTGCCGGAGCTCAACCAGCGAGACCACAGCTTCCATGCTGGTTCTTCATTCCGGGAGCAAAGGTATTTTCTGTGGCTGAAATTCTGTCGAAATCGAGATTTTTACCGTTTAACAAAACTTTTCGTTCCAAAAACTGGTCAGCCACATAGGAGGCCTGCCGGAGCTCAACCAGCGAGACCACAGCTTCCATGCTGGTTCTTCATTCCGGGAGCAAAGGTATTTTCTGTGGCTGAAATTCTGTCGAAATCGAGATTTTTACCGGTTTTGGTGAAAATGTGAGGTAAAACAAAACTTTTCGTTCCAAAAATTGGTCAGCTACATAGAGGCCTGCCGGAGCTCAACCAGCGAGACCACAGCTTCCATGCTGGTTCTTCATTCCGGGAGCAAAGGTATTTTCTGTGGCTGAAATTCTGTCGAAATCGAGATTTTTACCGTTTAACAAAACTTTTCGTTCCAAAACTGGTCAGCCACATAGGAGGCCTGCCGGAGCTCAACCAGCGAGACCACAGCTTCCATGCTGGTTCTTCATTCCGGGAGCAAAGGTATTTTCTGTGGCTGAAATTCTGTCGAAATCGAGATTTTTACCGGTTTTGGTGAAAATGTGAGGTAAAACAAAACTTTTCGTTCCAAAAATTGGTCAGCTACATAGAGGCCTGCCGGAGCTCAACCAGCGAGACCACAGCTTCCATGCTGTGTCTTCAATGCGAGAGCAAAGGTATTTTCTGTGGCTGAAATTCTGTCGAAATCGAGATTTTTACCGTTTAACAAAACTTTTCGTTCCAAAAACTGGTCAGCCACATAGGAGGCCTGCCGGAGCTCAACCAGCGAGACCACAGCTTCCATGCTGGTTCTTCATTCCGGGAGCAAAGGTATTTTCTGTGGCTGAATTTTGTCGAAATCGATTTTACCGTTTAACAAAACTTTTCGTTCCAAAAACTGGTCAGCCACATAGGAGGCCTGCCGGAGCTCAACCAGCGAGACCACAGCTTCCATGCTGGTTCTTCATTCCGGGAGCAAAGGTATTTTCTGTGGCTGAAATTCTGTCGAAATCGAGATTTTTACCGTTTAACAAAACTTTTCGTTCCAAAACTGGTCAGCCACATAGGAGGCCTGCCGGAGCTCAACCAGCGAGACCACAGCTTCCATGCTGGTTCTTCATTCCGGGAGCAAAGGTATTTTCTGTGGCTGAATTTTGTCGAAATCGATTTTACCGTTTAACAAAACTTTCCGTTCCAAAAACTGGTCAGCCACATAGGAGGCCTGCCGGAGCTCAACCAGCGAGACCACAGCTTCCATGCTGGTTCTTCATTCCGGGAGCAAAGGTATTTTCTGTGGCTGAAATTCTGTCGAAATCGAGATTTTTAACGGTTTTGGTGAAAATGTGAGGTAAAACAAAACTTTTCGTTCCAAAAATTGGTCAGCTACATAGAGGCCTGCCGGAGCTCAACCAGCGAGACCACAGCTTCCATGCTGTGTCTTCATTGCGAGAGCAAAGGTATTTTCTGTGGCTGAAATTCTGTCGAAATCGAGATTTTTACCGTTTAACAAAACTTTTCGTTCCAAAAACTGGTCAGCCACATAGGAGGCCTGCCGGAGCTCAACCAGCGAGACCACAGCTTCCATGCTGTGTCTTCATTGCGGAAGCAAAGGTATTTTCTGTGGCTGAAGTTCTGTCGAAATCAGATTTTTACCGGTTTTTTTGAAAATTGTGGGGGAAAACAAAACTTTTCGTTCCAAAAACTGGTCAGCTACATAGAGGCCTGCCGGAGCTCAAACTCGAGACCACTTCTTTCATGCTGTGTCTTCATTGCGGGAGCAAAGGTATTTTCTGTGGCTGAATTTTTTCGAAATCGAGATTTTTACCGTTTAACAAAACTTTTCGTTCCAAAAACTGGTCAGCCACATGGGAGGCCTGCCGGAGCTCAACCAGCGAGACCACAGCTTCCATGCTGGTTCTTCATTCCGGGAGCAAAGGTATTTTCTGTGGCTGAAATTCTGTCGAAATCGAGATTTTTACCGGTTTTGGTGAAAATGTGAGGTAAAACAAAACTTTTCGTTCCAAAAATTGGTCAGCTACATAGAGGCCTGCCGGAGCTCAACCAGCGAGACCACAGCTTCCATGCTGTGTCTTCAATGCGAGAGCAAAGGTATTTTCTGTGGCTGAAATTCTGTCGAAATCGAGATTTTTACCGTTTAACAAAACTTTTCGTTCCAAAAACTGGTCAGCCACATAGGAGGCCTGCCGGAGCTCAACCAGCGAGACCACAGCTTCCATGCTGGTTCTTCATTCCGGGAGCAAAGGTATTTTCTGTGGCTGAATTTTGTCGAAATCGATTTTACCGTTTAACAAAACTTTTCGTTCCAAAAACTGGTCAGCCACATAGGAGGCCTGCCGGAGCTCAACCAGCGAGACCACAGCTTCCATGCTGGTTCTTCATTCCGGGAGCAAAGGTATTTTCTGTGGCTGAAATTCTGTCGAAATCGAGATTTTTACCGTTTAACAAAACTTTTCGTTCCAAAACTAGTCAGCCACATAGGAGGCCTGCCGGAGCTCAACCAGCGAGACCACAGCTTCCATGCTGGTTCTTCATTCCGGGAGCAAAGGTATTTTCTGTGGCTGAATTTTGTCGAAATCGATTTTACCGTTTAACAGAACTTTTCGTTCCAAAAACTGGTCAGCCACATAGGAGGCCTGCCGGAGCTCAACCAGCGAGACCACAGCTTCCATGCTGGTTCTTCATTCCGGGAGCAAAGGTATTTTCTGTGGCTGAAATTCTGTCGAAATCGAGATTTTTACCGGTTTTGGTGAAAATGTGAGGTAAAACAAAACTTTTCGTTCCAAAAATTGGTCAGCTACATAGAGGCCTGCCGGAGCTCAACCAGCGAGACCACAGCTTCCATGCTGGTTCTTCATTCCGGGAGCAAAGGTATTTTCTGTGGCTGAAATTCTGTCGAAATCGAGATTTTTACCGGTTTTGGTGAAAATGTGAGGTAAAACAAAACTTTTCGTTCCAAAAATTGGTCAGCTACATAGAGGCCTGCCGGAGCTCAACCAGCGAGACCACAGCTTCCATGCTGGTTCTTCATTCCGGGAGCAAAGGTATTTTCTGTGGCTGAAATTCTGTCGAAATCGAGATTTTTACCGTTTAACAAAACTTTTCGTTCCAAAACTGGTCAGCCACATAGGAGGCCTGCCGGAGCTCAACCAGCGAGACCACAGCTTCCATGCTGGTTCTTCATTCCGGGAGCAAAGGTATTTTCTGTGGCTGAAATTCTGTCGAAATCGAGATTTTTACCGGTTTTGGTGAAAATGTGAGGTAAAACAAAACTTTTCGTTCCAAAAATTGGTCAGCTACATAGAGGCCTGCCGGAGCTCAACCAGCGAGACCACAGCTTCCATGCTGGTTCTTCATTCCGGGAGCAAAGGTATTTTCTGTGGCTGAATTTTGTCGAAATCGATTTTACCGTTTAACAAAACTTTTCGTTCCAAAAACTGGTCAGCCACATAGGAGGCCTGCCGGAGCTCAACCAGCGAGACCACAGCTTCCATGCTGGTTCTTCATTCCGGGAGCAAAGGTATTTTCTGTGGCTGAAATTCTGTCGAAATCGAGATTTTTACCGGTTTTGGTGAAAATGTGAGGTAAAACAAAACTTTTCGTTCCAAAAATTGGTCAGCTACATAGAGGCCTGCCGGAGCTCAACCAGCGAGACCACAGCTTCCATGCTGTGTCTTCAATGCGAGAGCAAAGGTATTTTCTGTGGCTGAAATTCTGTCGAAATCGAGATTTTTACCGTTTAACAAAACTTTTCGTTCCAAAAACTGGTCAGCCACATAGGAGGCCTGCCGGAGCTCAACCAGCGAGACCACAGCTTCCATGCTGGTTCTTCATTCCGGGAGCAAAGGTATTTTCTGTGGCTGAAATTCTGTCGAAATCGAGATTTTTACCGGTTTTGGTGAAAATGTGAGGTAAAACAAAACTTTTCGTTCCAAAAATTGGTCAGCTACACAGAGGCCTGCCGGAGCTCAACCAGCGAGACCACAGCTTCCATGCTGTGTCTTCAATGCGAGAGCAAAGGTATTTTCTGTGGCTGAAATTCTGTCGAAATCGAGATTTTTACCGTTTAACAAAACTTTTCGTTCCAAAAACTGGTCAGCCACATAGGAGGCCTGCCGGAGCTCAACCAGCGAGACCACAGCTTCCATGCTGGTTCTTCATTCCGGGAGCAAAGGTATTTTCTGTGGCTGAAATTCTGTCGAAATCGAGATTTTTACCGTTTAACAAAACTTTTCGTTCCAAAAACTGGTCAGCCACATAGGAGGCCTGCCGGAGCTCAACCAGCGAGACCACAGCTTCCATGCTGGTTCTTCATTCCGGGAGCAAAGGTATTTTCTGTGGCTGAAATTCTGTCGAAATCGAGATTTTTACCGTTTAACAAAACTTTTCGTTCCAAAAACTGGTCAGCCACATAGGAGGCCTGCCGGAGCTCAACCAGCGAGACCACAGCTTCCATGCTGGTTCTTCATTCCGGGAGCAAAGGTATTTTCTGTGGCTGAAATTCTGTCGAAATCGAGATTTTTACCGGTTTTGGTGAAAATGTGAGGTAAAACAAAACTTTTCGTTCCAAAAATTGGTCAGCTACATAGAGGCCTGCCGGAGCTCAACCAGCGAGACCACAGCTTCCATGCTGGTTCTTCATTCCGGGAGCAAAGGTATTTTCTGTGGCTGAAATTCTGTCGAAATCGAGATTTTTACCGTTTAACAAAACTTTTCGTTCCAAAACTGGTCAGCCACATAGGAGGCCTGCCGGAGCTCAACCAGCGAGACCACAGCTTCCATGCTGGTTCTTCATTCCGGGAGCAAAGGTATTTTCTGTGGCTGAAATTCTGTCGAAATCGAGATTTTTACCGGTTTTGGTGAAAATGTGAGGTAAAACAAAACTTTTCGTTCCAAAAATTGGTCAGCTACATAGAGGCCTGCCGGAGCTCAACCAGCGAGACCACAGCTTCCATGCTGTGTCTTCAATGCGAGAGCAAAGGTATTTTCTGTGGCTGAAATTCTGTCGAAATCGAGATTTTTACCGTTTAACAAAACTTTTCGTTCCAAAAACTGGTCAGCCACATAGGAGGCCTGCCGGAGCTCAACCAGCGAGACCACAGCTTCCATGCTGGTTCTTCATTCCGGGAGCAAAGGTATTTTCTGTGGCTGAAATTCTGTCGAAATCGAGATTTTTACCGGTTTTGGTGAAAATGTGAGGTAAAACAAAACTTTTCGTTCCAAAAATTGGTCAGCTACATAGAGGCCTGCCGGAGCTCAACCATCGAGACCACAGCTTCCATGCTGTGTCTTCAATGCGAGAGCAAAGGTATTTTCTGTGGCTGAAATTCTGTCGAAATCGAGATTTTTACCGTTTAACAAAACTTTTCGTTCCAAAAACTGGTCAGCCACATAGGAGGCCTGCCGGAGCTCAACCAGCGAGACCACAGCTTCCATGCTGGTTCTTCATTCCGGGAGCAAAGGTATTTTCTGTGGCTGAATTTTGTCGAAATCGATTTTACCGTTTAACAAAACTTTTCGTTCCAAAAACTGGTCAGCCACATAGAAGGCCTGCCGGAGCTCAACCAGCGAGACCACAGCTTCCATGCTGGTTCTTCATTCCGGGAGCAAAGGTATTTTCTGTGGCTGAAATTCTGTCGAAATCGAGATTTTTACCGTTTAACAAAACTTTTCGTTCCAAAACTGGTCAGCCACATAGGAGGCCTGCCGGAGCTCAACCAGCGAGACCACAGCTTCCATGCTGGTTCTTCATTCCGGGAGCAAAGGTATTTTCTGTGGCTGAATTTTGTCGAAATCGATTTTACCGTTTAACAAAACTTTCCGTTCCAAAAACTGGTCAGCCACATAGGAGGCCTGCCGGAGCTCAACCAGCGAGACCACAGCTTCCATGCTGGTTCTTCATTCCGGGAGCAAAGGTATTTTCTGTGGCTGAAATTCTGTCGAAATCGAGATTTTTAACGGTTTTGGTGAAAATGTGAGGTAAAACAAAACTTTTCGTTCCAAAAATTGGTCAGCTACATAGAGGCCTGCCGGAGCTCAACCAGCGAGACCACAGCTTCCATGCTGTGTCTTCATTGCGAGAGCAAAGGTATTTTCTGTGGCTGAAATTCTGTCGAAATCGAGATTTTTACCGTTTAACAAAACTTTTCGTTCCAAAAACTGGTCAGCCACATAGGAGGCCTGCCGGAGCTCAACCAGCGAGACCACAGCTTCCATGCTGTGTCTTCATTGCGGAAGCAAAGGTATTTTCTGTGGCTGAAGTTCTGTCGAAATCAGATTTTTACCGGTTTTTTTGAAAATTGTGGGGGAAAACAAAACTTTTCGTTCCAAAAACTGGTCAGCTACATAGAGGCCTGCCGGAGCTCAAACTCGAGACCACTTCTTTCATGCTGTGTCTTCATTGCGGGAGCAAAGGTATTTTCTGTGGCTGAATTTTTTCGAAATCGAGATTTTTACCGTTTAACAAAACTTTTCGTTCCAAAAACTGGTCAGCCACATGGGAGGCCTGCCGGAGCTCAACCAGCGAGACCACAGCTTCCATGCTGTGTCTTCATTGCGAGAGCAAAGGTATTTTCTGTGGCTGAAATTCTGTCGAAATCGAGATTTTTACCGTTTAACAAAACTTTTCGTTCCAAAAACTGGTCAGCCACATAGGAGGCCTGCCGGAGCTCAACCAGCGAGACCACAGCTTCCATGCTGTGTCTTCATTGCGGAAGCAAAGGTATTTTCTGTGGCTGAAGTTCTGTCGAAATCAGATTTTTACCGGTTTTTTTGAAAATTGTGGGGGAAAACAAAACTTTTCGTTCCAAAAACTGGTCAGCTACATAGAGGCCTGCCGGAGCTCAAACTCGAGACCACTTCTTTCATGCTGTGTCTTCATTGCGGGAGCAAAGGTATTTTCTGTGGCTGAATTTTTTCGAAATCGAGATTTTTACCGTTTAACAAAACTTTTCGTTCCAAAAACTGGTCAGCCACATGGGAGGCCTGCCGGAGCTCAACCAGCGAGACCACAGCTTCCATGCTGTGTCTTCATTGCGAGAGCAAAGGTATTTTCTGTGGCTGAAATTCTGTCGAAATCGAGATTTTTACCGTTTAACAAAACTTTTCGTTCCAAAAACTGGTCAGCCACATAGGAGGCCTGCCGGAGCTCAACCAGCGAGACCACAGCTTCCATGCTGTGTCTTCATTGCGGAAGCAAAGGTATTTTCTGTGGCTGAAGTTCTGTCGAAATCAGATTTTTACCGGTTTTTTTGAAAATTGTGGGGGAAAACAAAACTTTTCGTTCCAAAAACTGGTCAGCTACATAGAGGCCTGCCGGAGCTCAAACTCGAGACCACTTCTTTCATGCTGTGTCTTCATTGCGGGAGCAAAGGTATTTTCTGTGGCTGAATTTTTTCGAAATCGAGATTTTTACCGTTTAACAAAACTTTTCGTTCCAAAAACTGGTCAGCCACATGGGAGGCCTGCCGGAGCTCAACCAGCGAGACCACAGCTTCCATGCTGTGTCTTCACTGCGGAAGCAAAGGTATTTTCTGTGGCTGAATTTTGTCGAAATCGAGATTTTTACCGTTTAACAAAACTTTTCGTTCCAAAAACTGGTCAGCCACATAGGAGGCCTGCCGGAGCTCAACCAGCGAGACCACAGCTTCCATGCTGTGTCTTCATTGCGGAAGCAAAGGTATTTTCTGTGGCTGAAGTTCTGTCGAAATCAGATTTTTACCGGTTTTTTTGAAAATTGTGGGGGAAAACAAAACTTTTCGTTCCAAAAACTGGTCAGCTACATAGAGGCCTGCCGGAGCTCAAACTCGAGACCACTCCTTTCATGCTGGTTCTTCATTCCGGGAGCAAAGGTATTTTCTGTGGCTGAATTTTGTCGAAATCGAGATTTTTACCGTTTTTGGTGGAAAATGGGGGAAAACAAAACTTTTCGTTCCGAAAACTAGTCAGCCACTTAGAAGGCCTGTCGGAGCTCTACCAGCGAGACCACAGCTTCCATCCTGTGTCTTCAATGCGGAAGCAAAGGTATTTTTTGTGGCTAAAATTCTGTCGAAATCGAGATTTTTACCGCTTTTGGTGGAAGTTGTGGGAGAAAACAAAACTTTTCGTTTCGAAAACTGGTCAGCCACATAGGAGGCCCGCCGGAGCTCAACCAGCGAGACCACAGCTTCCATGCTGTGTCTTTACTGCGAGAGCAAAGGTATTTTCTGCGGCTGAAGTTCTGTCGAAATCAGATTTTTACCGGTTTTTTTGAAAATTGTGAAGGAAAACAAAACTTTTCGTTCCAAAAACTGGTCAGCCACATAGAAGGCCTGCCGAAGCTCAACCAGCGAGACCACAGCTTCCATGCTGTGTCTTCATTGCGAGAGCAAAGGTATTTTCTGTGGCTGAAATTCTGTCGAAATCGAGATTTTTACCGTTTAACAAAACTTTTCGTTCCAAAACTGGTCAGCCACATAGGAGGCCTGCCGGAGCTCAACCAGCGAGACCACAGCTTCCATGCTGGTTCTTCATTCCGGGAGCAAAGGTATTTTCTGTGGCTGAATTTTGTCGAAATCGATTTTACCGTTTAACAAAACTTTTCGTTCCAAAAACTGGTCAGCCACATAGGAGGCCTGCCGGAGCTCAACCAGCGAGACCACAGCTTCCATGCTGGTTCTTCATTCCGGGAGCAAAGGTATTTTCTGTGGCTGAAATTCTGTCGAAATCGAGATTTTTACCGGTTTTGGTGAAAATGTGAGGTAAAACAAAACTTTTCGTTCCAAAAATTGGTCAGCTACATAGAGGCCTGCCGGAGCTCAACCAGCGAGACCACAGCTTCCATGCTGGTTCTTCATTCCGGGAGCAAAGGTATTTTCTGTGGCTGAAATTCTGTCGAAATCGAGATTTTTACCGGTTTTGGTGAAAATGTGAGGTAAAACAAAACTTTTCGTTCCAAAAATTGGTCAGCTACATAGAGGCCTGCCGGAGCTCAACCAGCGAGACCACAGCTTCCATGCTGGTTCTTCATTCCGGGAGCAAAGGTATTTTCTGTGGCTGAAATTCTGTCGAAATCGAGATTTTTACCGGTTTTGGTGAAAATGTGAGGTAAAACAAAACTTTTCGTTCCAAAAATTGGTCAGCTACATAGAGGCCTGCCGGAGCTCAACCAGCGAGACCACAGCTTCCATGCTGGTTCTTCATTCCGGGAGCAAAGGTATTTTCTGTGGCAGAAATTCTGTCGAAATCGAGATTTTTACCGTTTAACAAAACTTTTCGTTCCAAAACTGGTCAGCCACATAGGAGGCCTGCCGGAGCTCAACCAGCGAGACCACAGCTTCCATGCTGGTTCTTCATTCCGGGAGCAAAGGTATTTTCTGTGGCTGAAATTCTGTCGAAATCGAGATTTTTACCGGTTTTGGTGAAAATGTGAGGTAAAACAAAACTTTTCGTTCCAAAAATTGGTCAGCTACATAGAGGCCTGCCGGAGCTCAACCAGCGAGACCACAGCTTCCATGCTGGTTCTTCATTCCGGGAGCAAAGGTATTTTCTGTGGCTGAAATTCTGTCGAAATCGAGATTTTTACCGGTTTTGGTGAAAATGTGAGGTAAAACAAAACTTTTCGTTCCAAAAATTGGTCAGCTACATAGAGGCCTGCCGGAGCTCAACCAGCGAGACCACAGCTTCCATGCTGGTTCTTCATTCCGGGAGCAAAGGTATTTTCTGTGGCTGAAATTCTGTCGAAATCGAGATTTTTACCGGTTTTGGTGAAAATGTGAGGTAAAACAAAACTTTTCGTTCCAAAAATTGGTCAGCTACATAGAGGCCTGCCGGAGCTCAACCAGCGAGACCACAGCTTCCATGCTGGTTCTTCATTCCGGGAGCAAAGGTATTTTCTGTGGCTGAAATTCTGTCGAAATCGAGATTTTTACCGGTTTTGGTGAAAATGTGAGGTAAAACAAAACTTTTCGTTCCAAAAATTGGTCAGCTACATAGAGGCCTGCCGGAGCTCAACCAGCGAGACCACAGCTTCCATGCTGGTTCTTCATTCCGGGAGCAAAGGTATTTTCTGTGGCTGAAATTCTGTCGAAATCGAGATTTTTACCGTTTAACAAAACTTTTCGTTCCAAAACTGGTCAGCCACATAGGAGGCCTGCCGGAGCTCAACCAGCGAGACCACAGCTTCCATGCTGGTTCTTCATTCCGGGAGCAAAGGTATTTTCTGTGGCTGAATTTTGTCGAAATCGATTTTACCGTTTAACAAAACTTTTCGTTCCAAAAACTGGTCAGCCACATAGGAGGCCTGCCGGAGCTCAACCAGCGAGACCACAGCTTCCATGCTGGTTCTTCATTCCGGGAGCAAAGGTATTTTCTGTGGCTGAAATTCTGTCGAAATCGAGATTTTTACCGTTTAACAAAACTTTTCGTTCCAAAACTGGTCAGCCACATAGGAGGCCTGCCGGAGCTCAACCAGCGAGACCACAGCTTCCATGCTGGTTCTTCATTCCGGGAGCAAAGGTATTTTCTGTGGCTGAATTTTGTCGAAATCGATTTTACCGTTTAACAAAACTTTTCGTTCCAAAAACTGGTCAGCCACATAGGAGGCCTGCCGGAGCTCAACCAGCGAGACCACAGCTTCCATGCTGGTTCTTCATTCCGGGAGCAAAGGTATTTTCTGTGGCTGAAATTCTGTCGAAATCGAGATTTTTAACGGTTTTGGTGAAAATGTGAGGTAAAACAAAACTTTTCGTTCCAAAAATTGGTCAGCTACATAGAGGCCTGCCGGAGCTCAACCAGCGAGACCACAGCTTCCATGCTGTGTCTTCATTGCGAGAGCAAAGGTATTTTCTGTGGCTGAAATTCTGTCGAAATCGAGATTTTTACCGTTTAACAAAACTTTTCGTTCCAAAAACTGGTCAGCCACATAGGAGGCCTGCCGGAGCTCAACCAGCGAGACCACAGCTTCCATGCTGGTTCTTCACTCCGGGAGCAAAGGTATTTTCTGTGGCTGAATTTTGTCGAAATCGAGATTTTTACCGTTTAACAAAACTTTTCGTTCCAAAAACTGGTCAGCCACATGGGAGGCCTGCCGGAGCTCAACCAGCGAGACCACAGCTTCCATGCTGTGTCTTCACTGCGGAAGCAAAGGTATTTTCTGTGGCTGAATTTTGTCGAAATCGAGATTTTTACCGTTTAACAAAACTTTTCGTTCCAAAAACTGGTCAGCCACATAGGAGGCCTGCCGGAGCTCAACCAGCGAGACCACAGCTTCCATGCTGTGTCTTCATTGCGGAAGCAAAGGTATTTTCTGTGGCTGAAGTTCTGTCGAAATCAGATTTTTACCGGTTTTTTTGAAAATTGTGGGGGAAAACAAAACTTTTCGTTCCAAAAACTGGTCAGCTACATAGAGGCCTGCCGGAGCTCAAACTCGAGACCACTCCTTTCATGCTGGTTCTTCATTCCGGGAGCAAAGGTATTTTCTGTGGCTGAATTTTGTCGAAATCGAGATTTTTACCGTTTTTGGTGGAAAATGGGGGAAAACAAAACTTTTCGTTCCGAAAACTAGTCAGCCACTTAGAAGGCCTGTTGGAGCTCTACCAGCGAGACCACAGCTTCCATCCTGTGTCTTCAATGCGGAAGCAAAGGTATTTTTTGTGGCTAAAATTCTGTCGAAATCGAGATTTTTACCGCTTTTGGTGGAAGTTGTGGGAGAAAACAAAACTTTTCGTTTCGAAAACTGGTCAGCCACATAGGAGGCCTGCCGGAGCTCAACCAGCGAGACCACAGCTTCCATGCTGTGTCTTTACTGCGAGAGCAAAGGTATTTTCTGCGGCTGAAGTTCTGTCGAAATCAGATTTTTACCGGTTTTTTTAAAAATTGTGAAGGAAAACAAAACTTTTCGTTCCAAAAACTGGTCAGCTACATAGAGGCCTGCCGGAGCTCAACCAGCGAGACCACAGCTTCCATGCTGGTTCTTCATTGCGAGAGCGAAGGTATTTTCTGTGGCTGAAATTCTGTCGACGAGATTTTTACCGTTTAACAAAACTTTTCGTTCCAAAAACTGGTCAGCCACATAGGAGGCCTGCCGGAGCTCAACCAGCGAGACCACAGCTTCCATGCTGGTTCTTCATTCCGGGAGCAAAGGTATTTTCTGTGGCTGAATTTTGTCGAAATCGAGATTTTTACCGTTTAACAAAACTTTTCGTTCCAAAAACTGGTCAGCCACATAGGAGGCCTGCCGGAGCTCAACCAGCGAGACCACAGCTTCCATGCTGTGTCTTCATTGCGGAAGCAAAGGTATTTTTTGTGGCTGAAATTCTGTCGAAATCGAGATTTTTACCGGTTTTGGTGAAAATTGTGAGGTAAAACAAAACTTTTCGCTCCAAAAACTGGTCAGCTACATAGAGGCCTGCCGGAGCTCAAACACGAGACCACGTGTTCCATGCTGTGTTTTCGTTGCGGGAGCAAAAGTATTTTCTGTGGCTAAAATTCTGTCGAAATCGAGATTTTTACGCTTTTGGTGGAAGTTGTGGGAGAAAACAAAACTTTTCGTTTCGAAAACTGGTCAGCCACATAGGAGGCCTGCCAGAGCTCAACCAGCGAGACCACAGCTTCCATGCTGGTTCTTCATTGCGGGAGCAAAGGTATTTTCTGTGGCTGAAATTCTGTCGAAATCGAGATTTTTACCGTTTAACAAAACTTTTCGTTCCAAAAACTGGTCAGCCACATAGGAGGCCTGCCGGAGCTCAACCAGCGAGACCACAGCTTCCATGCTGTGTCTTCATTGCGGAAGCAAAGGTATTTTTTGTGGCTGAAATTCTGTCGAAATCGAGATTTTTACCGGTTTTGGTGAAAATGTGAGGTAAAACAAAACTTTTCGTTCCAAAAACTGGTCAGCTACATAGAGGCCTGCCGGAGCTCAACCAGCGAGACCACAGCTTCCATGCTGGTTCTTCATTCCGGGAGCAAAGGTATTTTCTGTGGCTGAATTTTGTCGAAATTGAGATTTTTACCGTTTAACAAAACTTTTCGTTCCAAAAACTGGTCAGCCACATAGGAGGCCTGCCGGAGCTCAACCAGCGAGACCACAGCTTCCATGCTGGTTCTTCATTCCGGGAGCAAAGGTATTTTCTGTGGCTGAATTTTCTCGAAATCGAGATTTTTACCGTTCAACAAAACTTTTCGTTCCAAAAACTGGTCAGCCACATAGAAGGCCTGCCGAAGCTCAACCAGCGAGACCACAGCTTCCATGCTGTGTCTTCATTGTGAGAGCAAAGGTATTTTCTGTGGCTGAAATTCTGTCGAAATAGAGATTTTTACCGTTTAACAAAACTTTTCGTTCCAAAAACTGGTCAGCCACATAGGAGGCCTGCCGGAGCTCAACCAGCGAGACCACAGCTTCCATGCTGGTTCTTCATTCCGGGAGCAAAGGTATTTTCTGTGGCTGAATTTTGTCGAAATCGATTTTACCGTTTAACAAAACTTTTCGTTCCAAAAACTGGTCAGCCACATAGGAGGCCTGCCGGAGCTCAACCAGCGAGACCACAGCTTCCATGCTGTGTCTTCATTGCGGAAGCAAAGGTATTTTTTGTGGCTGAAATTCTGTCGAAATCGAGATTTTTACCGGTTTTGGTGAAAATGTGAGGTAAAACAAAACTTTTCGTTCCAAAAACTGGTCAGCTACATAGAGGCCTGCCGGAGCTCAACCAGCGAGACCACAGCTTCCATGCTGGTTCTTCATTCCGGGAGCAAAGGTATTTTCTGTGGCTGAATTTTGTCGAAATTGAGATTTTTACCGTTTAACAAAACTTTTCGTTCCAAAAACTGGTCAGCCACATAGAAGGCCTGCCGAAGCTCAACCAGCGAGACCACAGCTTCCATGCTGTGTCTTCATTGCGAGAGCAAAGGTATTTTCTGTGGCTGAAATTCTGTCGAAATAGAGATTTTTACCGTTTAACAAAACTTTTCGTTCCAAAAACTGGTCAGCCACATAGGAGGCCTGCCGGAGCTCAACCAGCGAGACCACAGCTTCCATGCTGGTTCTTCATTCCGGGAGCAAAGGTATTTTCTGTGGCTGAATTTTGTCGAAATCGATTTTACCGTTTAACAAAACTTTTCGTTCCAAAAACTGGTCAGCCACATAGGAGGCCTGCCGGAGCTCAACCAGCGAGACCACAGCTTCCATGCTGTGTCTTCATTGCGAGAGCAAAGGTATTTTCTGTGGCTGAATTTTGTCGAAATCGAGATTTTTACCGGTTTTGGTGAAAATGTGAGGTAAAACAAAACTTTTCGTTCCAAAAACTGGTCAGCTACATAGGAGGCCTGCCGGAGCTCAACCAGCGAGACCACAGCTTCCATGCTGGTTCTTCATTCCGGGAGCAAAGGTATTTTCTGTGGCTGAATTTTGTCGAAATCGATTTTACCGTTTAACAAAACTTTTCGTTCCAAAAACTGGTCAGCCACATAGGAGGCCTGCCGGAGCTCAACCAGCGAGACCACAGCTTCCATGCTGTGTCTTCATTGCGGAAGCAAAGGTATTTTTTGTGGCTGAAATTCTGTCGAAATCGAGATTTTTACCGGTTTTGGTGAAAATGTGAGGTAAAACAAAACTTTTCATTCCAAAAACTGGTCAGCTACATAGAGGCCTGCCGGAGCTCAACCAGCGAGACCACTCCTTTCATGCTGGTTCTTCATTCCGGGAGCAAAGGTATTTTCTGTGGCTGAATTTTGTCGAAATCGAGATTTTTACCGTTTTTGGTGGAAAATGGGGGAAAACAAAACTTTTCGTTCCGAAAACTAGTCAGCCACTTAGAAGGCCTGTTGGAGCTCTACCAGCGAGACCACAGCTTCCATCCTGTGTCTTCAATGCGGAAGCAAAGGTATTTTTTGTGGCTAAAATTCTGTCGAAATCGAGATTTTTACCGCTTTTGGTGGAAGTTGTGGGAGAAAACAAAACTTTTCGTTTCGAAAACTGGTCAGCCACATAGGAGGCCTGCCGGAGCTCAACCAGCGAGACCACAGCTTCCATGCTGTGTCTTTACTGCGAGAGCAAAGGTATTTTCTGCGGCTGAAGTTCTGTCGAAATCAGATTTTTACCGGTTTTTTTAAAAATTGTGAAGGAAAACAAAACTTTTCGTTCCAAAAACTGGTCAGCTACATAGAGGCCTGCCGGAGCTCAACCAGCGAGACCACAGCTTCCATGCTGGTTCTTCATTGCGAGAGCGAAGGTATTTTCTGTGGCTGAAATTCTGTCGACGAGATTTTTACCGTTTAACAAAACTTTTCGTTCCAAAAACTGGTCAGCCACATAGGAGGCCTGCCGGAGCTCAACCAGCGAGACCACAGCTTCCATGCTGGTTCTTCATTCCGGGAGCAAAGGTATTTTCTGTGGCTGAATTTTGTCGAAATCGAGATTTTTACCGTTTAACAAAACTTTTCGTTCCAAAAACTGGTCAGCCACATAGGAGGCCTGCCGGAGCTCAACCAGCGAGACCACAGCTTCCATGCTGTGTCTTCATTGCGGAAGCAAAGGTATTTTTTGTGGCTGAAATTCTGTCGAAATCGAGATTTTTACCGGTTTTGGTGAAAATTGTGAGGTAAAACAAAACTTTTCGCTCCAAAAACTGGTCAGCTACATAGAGGCCTGCCGGAGCTCAAACACGAGACCACGTGTTCCATGCTGTGTTTTCGTTGCGGGAGCAAAAGTATTTTCTGTGGCTAAAATTCTGTCGAAATCGAGATTTTTACGCTTTTGGTGGAAGTTGTGGGAGAAAACAAAACTTTTCGTTTCGAAAACTGGTCAGCCATATAGGAGGCCTGCCAGAGCTCAACCAGCGAGACCACAGCTTCCATGCTGGTTCTTCATTGCGGGAGCAAAGGTATTTTCTGTGGCTGAAATTCTGTCGAAATCGAGATTTTTACCGTTTAACAAAACTTTTCGTTCCAAAAACTGGTCAGCCACATAGGAGGCCTGCCGGAGCTCAACCAGCGAGACCACAGCTTCCATGCTGTGTCTTCATTGCGGAAGCAAAGGTATTTTTTGTGGCTGAAATTCTGTCGAAATCGAGATTTTTACCGGTTTTGGTGAAAATGTGAGGTAAAACAAAACTTTTCGTTCCAAAAACTGGTCAGCTACATAGAGGCCTGCCGGAGCTCAACCAGCGAGACCACAGCTTCCATGCTGGTTCTTCATTCCGGGAGCAAAGGTATTTTCTGTGGCTGAATTTTGTCGAAATTGAGATTTTTACCGTTTAACAAAACTTTTCGTTCCAAAAACTGGTCAGCCACATAGGAGGCCTGCCGGAGCTCAACCAGCGAGACCACAGCTTCCATGCTGGTTCTTCATTCCGGGAGCAAAAATATTTTCTGTGGCTGAATTTTCTCGAAATCGAGATTTTTACCGTTCAACAAAACTTTTCGTTCCAAAAACTGGTCAGCCACATAGAAGGCCTGCCGAAGCTCAACCAGCGAGACCACAGCTTCCATGCTGTGTCTTCATTGCGAGAGCAAAGGTATTTTCTGTGGCTGAAATTCTGTCGAAATAGAGATTTTTACCGTTTAACAAAACTTTTCGTTCCAAAAACTGGTCAGCCACATAGGAGGCCTGCCGGAGCTCAACCAGCGAGACCACAGCTTCCATGCTGGTTCTTCATTCCGGGAGCAAAGGTATTTTCTGTGGCTGAATTTTGTCGAAATCGATTTTACCGTTTAACAAAACTTTTCGTTCCAAAAACTGGTCAGCCACATAGGAGGCCTGCCGGAGCTCAACCAGCGAGACCACAGCTTCCATGCTGTGTCTTCATTGCGGAAGCAAAGGTATTTTTTGTGGCTGAAATTCTGTCGAAATCGAGATTTTTACCGGTTTTGGTGAAAATGTGAGGTAAAACAAAACTTTTCGTTCCAAAAACTGGTCAGCTACATAGAGGCCTGCCGGAGCTCAACCAGCGAGACCACAGCTTCCATGCTGGTTCTTCATTCCGGGAGCAAAGGTATTTTCTGTGGCTGAATTTTGTCGAAATTGAGATTTTTACCGTTTAACAAAACTTTTCGTTCCAAAAACTGGTCAGCCACATAGGAGGCCTGCCGGAGCTCAACCAGCGAGACCACAGCTTCCATGCTGGTTCTTCATTGCGAGAGCAAAGGTATTTTCTGTGGCTGAAATTCTGTCGAAATAGAGATTTTTACCGTTTAACAAAACTTTTCGTTCCAAAAACTGGTCAGCCACATAGGAGGCCTGCCGGAGCTCAACCAGCGAGACCACAGCTTCCATGCTGGTTCTTCATTCCGGGAGCAAAGGTATTTTCTGTGGCTGAATTTTGTCGAAATCGATTTTACCGTTTAACAAAACTTTTCGTTCCAAAAACTGGTCAGCCACATAGGAGGCCTGCCGGAGCTCAACCAGCGAGACCACAGCTTCCATGCTGTGTCTTCATTGCGAGAGCAAAGGTATTTTCTGTGGCTGAATTTTGTCGAAATCGAGATTTTTACCGGTTTTGGTGAAAATGTGAGGTAAAACAAAACTTTTCGTTCCAAAAACTGGTCAGCTACATAGGAGGCCTGCCGGAGCTCAACCAGCGAGACCACAGCTTCCATGCTGGTTCTTCATTCCGGGAGCAAAGGTATTTTCTGTGGCTGAATTTTGTCGAAATCGATTTTACCGTTTAACAAAACTTTTCGTTCCAAAAACTGGTCAGCCACATAGGAGGCCTGCCGGAGCTCAACCAGCGAGACCACAGCTTCCATGCTGTGTCTTCATTGCGGAAGCAAAGGTATTTTTTGTGGCTGAAATTCTGTCGAAATCGAGATTTTTACCGGTTTTGGTGAAAATGTGAGGTAAAACAAAACTTTTCATTCCAAAAACTGGTCAGCTACATAGAGGCCTGCCGGAGCTCAACCAGCGAGACCACAGCTTCCATGCTGTGTCTTCATTGCGAGAGCAAAGGTATTTTCTGTGGCTGAATTTTGTCGAAATCGAGATTTTTACCGGTTTTGGTGAAAATGTGAGGTAAAACAAAACTTTTCGTTCCAAAAACTGGTCAGCTACATAGAGGCCTGCCGGAGCTCAACCAGCGAGACCACAGCTTCCATGCTGGTTCTTCATTCCGGGAGCAAAGGTATTTTCTGTGGCTGAATTTTGTCGAAATCGATTTTACCGTTTAACAAAACTTTTCGTTCCAAAAACTGGTCAGCCACATAGGAGGCCTGCCGGAGCTCAACCAGCGAGACCACAGCTTCCATGCTGGTTCTTCATTCCGGGAGCAAAGGTATTTTCTGTGGCTGAATTTTGTCGAAATCGATTTTACCGTTTAACAAAACTTTTCGTTCCAAAAACTTGTCAGCCACATAGGAGGCCTGCCGGAGCTCAACCAGCGAGACCACAGCTTCCATGCTGGTTCTTCTTGCGGAAGCAAAGGTATTTTCTGTGGCTGAAATTCTGTCGAAATCGAGATTTTTACCGTTTAACAAAACTTTTCGTTCCAGAAACTGGCCAGCCACATAGGAGGCCTGCCGGGGCTCAACCAGCGAGAACACAGCTTCCATGCTGTATCTTCATTGCGGAAGCAAAGGTATTTTTTGTGGCTAAAATTCTGTCGAAATCGAGATTTTTACCGCTTTTGGTGAAAATGTGAGGTAAAACAAAACTTTTCGTTCCAAAAACTGGTCAGCTACATAGAGGCCTGCCGGAGCTCAACCAGCGAGACCACAGCTTCCATGCTGTGTCTTCATTGCGAGAGCAAAGGTATTTTCTGTGGCTGAATTTTGTCGAAATCGAGATTTTTACCGGTTTTGGTGAAAATGTGAGGTAAAACAAAACTTTTCGTTCCAAAAACTGGTCAGCTACATAGAGGCCTGCCGGAGCTCAACCAGCGAGACCACAGCTTCCATGCTGGTTCTTCATTCCGGGAGCAAAGGTATTTTCTGTGGCTGAATTTTGTCGAAATCGATTTTACCGTTTAACAAAACTTTTCGTTCCAAAAACTGGTCAGCCACATAGGAGGCCTGCCGGAGCTCAACCAGCGAGACCACAGCTTCCATGCTGGTTCTTCATTCCGGGAGCAAAGGTATTTTCTGTGGCTGAATTTTGTCGAAATCGATTTTACCGTTTAACAAAACTTTTCGTTCCAAAAACTTGTCAGCCACATAGGAGGCCTGCCGGAGCTCAACCAGCGAGACCACAGCTTCCATGCTGGTTCTTCTTGCGGAAGCAAAGGTATTTTCTGTGGCTGAAATTCTGTCGAAATCGAGATTTTTACCGTTTAACAAAACTTTTCGTTCCAGAAACTGGCCAGCCACATAGGAGGCCTGCCGGGGCTCAACCAGCGAGAACACAGCTTCCATGCTGTATCTTCATTGCGGAAGCAAAGGTATTTTTTGTGGCTAAAATTCTGTCGAAATCGAGATTTTTACCGCTTTTGGTGAAAATGTGAGGTAAAACAAAACTTTTCGTTCCAAAAACTGGTCAGCTACATAGAGGCCTGCCGGAGCTCAACCAGCGAGACCACAGCTTCCATGCTGTGTCTTCATTGCGAGAGCAAAGGTATTTTCTGTGGCTGAATTTTGTCGAAATCGAGATTTTTACCGGTTTTGGTGAAAATGTGAGGTAAAACAAAACTTTTCGTTCCAAAAACTGGTCAGCTACATAGAGGCCTGCCGGAGCTCAACCAGCGAGACCACAGCTTCCATGCTGGTTCTTCATTCCGGGAGCAAAGGTATTTTCTGTGGCTGAATTTTGTCGAAATCGATTTTACCGTTTAACAAAACTTTTCGTTCCAAAAACTGGTCAGCCACATAGGAGGCCTGCCGGAGCTCAACCAGCGAGACCACAGCTTCCATGCTGGTTCTTCATTCCGGGAGCAAAGGTATTTTCTGTGGCTGAATTTTGTCGAAATCGATTTTACCGTTTAACAAAACTTTTCGTTCCAAAAACTTGTCAGCCACATAGGAGGCCTGCCGGAGCTCAACCAGCGAGACCACAGCTTCCATGCTGGTTCTTCTTGCGGAAGCAAAGGTATTTTCTGTGGCTGAAATTCTGTCGAAATCGAGATTTTTACCGTTTAACAAAACTTTTCGTTCCAGAAACTGGCCAGCCACATAGGAGGCCTGCCGGGGCAGGGCACAACCAGCGAAAACACAGCTTCCATGCTGTATCTTCATTGCGGAAGCAAAGGTATTTTTTGTGGCTAAAATTCTGTCGAAATCGAGATTTTTACCGCTTTTGGTGAAAATGTGAGGTAAAACAAAACTTTTCGTTCCAAAAACTGGTCAGCTACATAGAGGCCTGCCGGAGCTCAACCAGCGAGACCACAGCTTCCATGCTGGTTCTTCATTGCGAGAGCGAAGGTATTTTCTGTGGCTGAAATTCTGTCGACGAGATTTTTACCGTTTAACAAAACATTTCGTTCCAAAAACTGGTCAGCCACATAGGAGGCCTGCCGGATCTCAACCAGCGAGACCACAGCTTCCATGCTGGTTCTTCATTCCGGGAGCAAAGGTATTTTCTGTGGCTGAATTTTGTCGAAATCGAGATTTTTACCGTTTAACAAAACTTTTCGTTCCAAAAACTGGTCAGCCACATAGGAGGCCTGCCGGAGCTCAACCAGCGAGACCACAGCTTCCATGCTGTGTCTTCATTGCGGAAGCAAAGGTATTTTTTGTGGCTGAAATTCTGTCGAAATCGAGATTTTTACCGGTTTTGGTGAAAATTGTGAGGTAAAACAAAACTTTTCGTTCCAAAAACTGGTCAGCTACATAGAGGCCTGCCGGAGCTCAAACACGAGACCACGTGTTCCATGCTGTGTTTTCGTTGCGGGAGCAAAAGTATTTTCTGTGGCAAAAAATTCTGTCGAAATCGAGATTTTTACGCTTTTGGTGGAAGTTGTGGGAGAAAACAAAACTTTTCGTTTCGAAAACTGGTCAGCCACGTAGGAGGCCTGCCGGAGCTCAACCAGCGAGACCACAGCTTCCATGCTGGTTCTTCATTGCAAAAGCAAAGGTATTTTCTGTGGCTAAAATTCTGTCGAAATCGAGATTTTTACCGCTTTTGGTGGAAGTTGTGGGAGAAAACAAAACTTTTCGTTTCGAAAACTGGTCAGCCACATAGGAGGCCTGCCGGAGCTCAACCAGCGAGACCACAGCTTCCATGCTGTGTCTTTACTGCGAGAGCAAAGGTATTTTCTGTGGCTGAAGTTCTGTCGAAATCAGATTTTTACCGGTTTTTTTGAAAATTGTGAAGGAAAACAAAACTTTTCGTTCCAAAAACTGGTCAGCTACATAGAGGCCTGCCGGAGCTCAAACAAGAGACCACGTGTTCCATGCTGTGTTTTCGTTGCGGGAGCAAAAGTATTTTCTGTGGCTAAAATTCTGTCGAAATCGAGATTTTTACGCTTTTGGTGGAAGTTGTGGGAGAAAACAAAACTTTTCGTTTCGAAAACTGGTCAGCCACATAGGAGGCCTGCCGGAGCTCAACCAGCGAGACCACAGCTTCCATGCTGGTTCTTCATTGCGGAAGCAAAGGTATTTTCTGTGGCTGAAGTTCTGTCGAAATCAGATTTTTACCGGTTTTTTGAAAATTGTGAAGGAAAACAAAACTTTTCGTTCCAAAAACTGGTCAGCTACATAGAGGCCTGCCGGAGCTCAACCAGCGAGACCACAGCTTCCATGCTGGTTCTTCATTGCGGGAGCAAAGGTATTTTCTGTGGCTGAAATTCTGTCGAAATCGAGATTTTTACCGTTTAACAAAACTTTTCGTTCCAAAAACTGGTCAGCCACATAGGAGGCCTGCCGGAGCTCAACCAGCGAGACCACAGCTTCCATGCTGTGTCTTCATTGCGGAAGCAAAGGTATTTTTTGTGGCTGAAATTCTGTCGAAATCGAGATTTTTACCGGTTTTGGTGAAAATGTGAGGTAAAACAAAACTTTTCGTTCCAAAAACTGGTCAGCTACATAGAGGCCTGCCGGAGCTCAACCAGCGAGACCACAGCTTCCATGCTGGTTCTTCATTCCGGGAGCAAAGGTATTTTCTGTGGCTGAATTTTGTCGAAATTGAGATTTTTACCGTTTAACAAAACTTTTCGTTCCAAAAACTGGTCAGCCACATAGGAGGCCTGCCGGAGCTCAACCAGCGAGACCACAGCTTCCATGCTGGTTCTTCATTCCGGGAGCAAAGGTATTTTCTGTGGCTGAATTTTCTCGAAATCGAGATTTTTACCGTTTAACAAAACTTTTCGTTCCAAAAACTGGTCAGCCACATAGAAGGCCTGCCGAAGCTCAACCAGCGAGACCACAGCTTCCATGCTGTGTCTTCATTGCGAGAGCAAAGGTATTTTCTGTGGCTGAAATTCTGTCGAAATAGAGATTTTTACCGTTTAACAAAACTTTTCGTTCCAAAAACTGGTCAGCCACATAGGAGGCCTGCCGGAGCTCAACCAGCGAGACCACAGCTTCCATGCTGGTTCTTCATTCCGGGAGCAAAGGTATTTTCTGTGGCTGAATTTTGTCGAAATCGATTTTACCGTTTAACAAAACTTTTCGTTCCAAAAACTGGTCAGCCACATAGGAGGCCTGCCGGAGCTCAACCAGCGAGACCACAGCTTCCATGCTGTGTCTTCATTGCGAGAGCAAAGGTATTTTCTGTGGCTGAAATTCTGTCGAAATAGAGATTTTTACCGTTTAACAAAACTTTTCGTTCCAAAAACTGGTCAGCCACATAGGAGGCCTGCCGGAGCTCAACCAGCGAGACCACAGCTTCCATGCTGGTTCTTCATTCCGGGAGCAAAGGTATTTTCTGTGGCTGAATTTTGTCGAAATCGATTTTACCGTTTAACAAAACTTTTCGTTCCAAAAACTGGTCAGCCACATAGGAGGCCTGCCGGAGCTCAACCAGCGAGACCACAGCTTCCATGCTGTGTCTTCATTGCGGAAGCAAAGGTATTTTTTGTGGCTGAAATTCTGTCGAAATCGAGATTTTTACCGGTTTTGGTGAAAATGTGAGGTAAAACAAAACTTTTCGTTCCAAAAACTGGTCAGCTACATAGAGGCCTGCCGGAGCTCAACCAGCGAGACCACAGCTTCCATGCTGGTTCTTCATTCCGGGAGCAAAGGTATTTTCTGTGGCTGAATTTTGTCGAAATTGAGATTTTTACCGTTTAACAAAATTTTTCGTTCCAAAAACTGGTCAGCCACATAGGAGGCCTGCCGGAGCTCAACCAGCGAGACCACAGCTTCCATGCTGGTTCTTCATTCCGGGAGCAAAGGTATTTTCTGTGGCTGAATTTTCTCGAAATCGAGATTTTTACCGTTTAACAAAACTTTTCGTTCCAAAAACTGGTCAGCCACATAGAAGGCCTGCCGAAGCTCAACCAGCGAGACCACAGCTTCCATGCTGGTTCTTCATTCCGGGAGCAAAGGTATTTTCTGTGGCTGAATTTTCTCGAAATCGAGATTTTTACCGTTTAACAAAACTTTTCGTTCCAAAAACTGGTCAGCCACATAGAAGGCCTGCCGAAGCTCAACCAGCGAGACCACAGCTTCCATGCTGTGTCTTCATTGCGAGAGCAAAGGTATTTTCTGTGGCTGAAATTCTGTCGAAATAGAGATTTTTACCGTTTAACAAAACTTTTCGTTCCAAAAACTGGTCAGCCACATAGGAGGCCTGCCGGAGCTCAACCAGCGAGACCACAGCTTCCATGCTGGTTCTTCATTCCGGGAGCAAAGGTATTTTCTGTGGCTGAATTTTGTCGAAATCGATTTTACCGTTTAACAAAACTTTTCGTTCCAAAAACTGGTCAGCCACATAGGAGGCCTGCCGGAGCTCAACCAGCGAGACCACAGCTTCCATGCTGTGTCTTCATTGCGGAAGCAAAGGTATTTTTTGTGGCTGAAATTCTGTCGAAATCGAGATTTTTACCGGTTATGGTGAAAATGTGAGGTAAAACAAAACTTTTCGTTCCAAAAACTGGTCAGCTACATAGAGGCCTGCCGGAGCTCAACCAGCGAGACCACAGCTTCCATGCTGGTTCTTCATTCCGGGAGCAAAGGTATTTTCTGTGGCTGAATTTTGTCGAAATTGAGATTTTTACCGTTTAACAAAATTTTTCGTTCCAAAAACTGGTCAGCCACATAGGAGGCCTGCCGGAGCTCAACCAGCGAGACCACAGCTTCCATGCTGGTTCTTCATTCCGGGAGCAAAGGTATTTTCTGTGGCTGAATTTTCTCGAAATCGAGATTTTTACCGTTTAACAAAACTTTTCGTTCCAAAAACTGGTCAGCCACATAGAAGGCCTGCCGAAGCTTAACCAGCGAGACCACAGCTTCCATGCTGGTTCTTCATTCCGGGAGCAAAGGTATTTTCTGTGGCTGAATTTTCTCGAAATCGAGATTTTTACCGTTTAACAAAACTTTTCGTTCCAAAAACTGGTCAGCCACATAGAAGGCCTGCCGAAGCTCAACCAGCGAGACCACAGCTTCCATGCTGTGTCTTCATTGCGAGAGCAAAGGTATTTTCTGTGGCTGAAATTCTGTCGAAATAGAGATTTTTACCGTTTAACAAAACTTTTCGTTCCAAAAACTGGTCAGCCACATAGGAGGCCTGCCGGAGCTCAACCAGCGAGACCACAGCTTCCATGCTGGTTCTTCATTCCGGGAGCAAAGGTATTTTCTGTGGCTGAATTTTGTCGAAATCGATTTTACCGTTTAACAAAACTTTTCGTTCCAAAAACTGGTCAGCCACATAGGAGGCCTGCCGGAGCTCAACCAGCGAGACCACAGCTTCCATGCTGTGTCTTCATTGCGGAAGCAAAGGTATTTTTTGTGGCTGAAATTCTGTCGAAATCGAGATTTTTACCGGTTTTGGTGAAAATGTGAGGTAAAACAAAACTTTTCGTTCCAAAAACTGGTCAGCTACATAGAGGCCTGCCGGAGCTCAACCAGCGAGACCACAGCTTCCATGCTGGTTCTTCATTCCGGGAGCAAAGGTATTTTCTGTGGCTGAATTTTGTCGAAATTGAGATTTTTACCGTTTAACAAAATTTTTCGTTCCAAAAACTGGTCAGCCACATAGGAGGCCTGCCGGAGCTCAACCAGCGAGACCACAGCTTCCATGCTGGTTCTTCATTCCGGGAGCAAAGGTATTTTCTGTGGCTGAATTTTCTCGAAATCGAGATTTTTACCGTTTAACAAAACTTTTCGTTCCAAAAACTGGTCAGCCACATAGAAGGCCTGCCGAAGCTCAACCAGCGAGACCACAGCTTCCATGCTGTGTCTTCATTGCGAGAGCAAAGGTATTTTCTGTGGCTGAAATTCTGTCGAAATAGAGATTTTTACCGTTTAACAAAACTTTTCGTTCCAAAAACTGGTCAGCCACATAGGAGGCCTGCCGGAGCTCAACCAGCGAGACCACAGCTTCCATGCTGGTTCTTCATTCCGGGAGCAAAGGTATTTTCTGTGGCTGAATTTTGTCGAAATCGATTTTACCGTTTAACAAAACTTTTCGTTCCAAAAACTGGTCAGCCACATAGGAGGCCTGCCGGAGCTCAACCAGCGAGACCACAGCTTCCATGCTGTGTCTTCATTGCGGAAGCAAAGGTATTTTTTGTGGCTGAAATTCTGTCGAAATCGAGATTTTTACCGGTTTTGGTGAAAATGTGAGGTAAAACAAAACTTTTCATTCCAAAAACTGGTCAGCTACATAGAGGCCTGCCGGAGCTCAACCAGCGAGACCACAGCTTCCATGCTGTGTCTTCATTGCGAGAGCAAAGGTATTTTCTGTGGCTGAATTTTGTCGAAATCGATTTTACCGTTTAACAAAACTTTTCGTTCCAAAAACTGGTCAGCCACATAGGAGGCCTGCCGGAGCTCAACCAGCGAGACCACAGCTTCCATGCTGGTTCTTCATTCCGGGAGCAAAGGTTTTTTCTGTGGCTGAATTTTGTCGAAATCGATTTTACCGTTTAACAAAACTTTTCGTTCCAAAAACTTGTCAGCCACATAGGAGGCCTGCCGGAGCTCAACCAGCGAGACCACAGCTTCCATGCTGGTTCTTCATTCCGGGAGCAAAGGTATTTTCTGTGGCTGAATTTTGTCGAAATCGATTTTACCGTTTAACAAAACTTTTCGTTCCAAAAACTGGTCAGCCACATAGGAGGCCTGCCGGAGCTCAACCAGCGAGACCACAGCTTCCATGCTGTGTCTTCATTGCGGAAACAAAGGTATTTTTTGTGGCTGAAATTCTGTCGAAATCGAGATTTTTACCGGTTTTGGTGAAAATGTGAGGTAAAACAAAACTTTTCATTCCAAAAACTGGTCAGCTACATAGAGGCCTGCCGGAGCTCAACCAGCGAGACCACAGCTTCCATGCTGTGTCTTCATTGCGAGAGCAAAGGTATTTTCTGTGGCTGAATTTTGTCGAAATCGATTTTACCGTTTAACAAAACTTTTCGTTCCAAAAACTGGTCAGCCACATAGGAGGCCTGCCGGAGCTCAACCAGCGAGACCACAGCTTCCATGCTGGTTCTTCATTCCGGGAGCAAAGGTATTTTCTGTGGCTGAATTTTGTCGAAATCGATTTTACCGTTTAACAAAACTTTTCGTTCCAAAAACTTGTCAGCCACATAGGAGGCCTGCCGGAGCTCAACCAGCGAGACCACAGCTTCCATGCTGGTTCTTCATTCCGGGAGCAAAGGTATTTTCTGTGGCTGAATTTTGTCGAAATCGATTTTACCGTTTAACAAAACTTTTCGTTCCAAAAACTGGTCAGCCACATAGGAGGCCTGCCGGAGCTCAACCAGCGAGACCACAGCTTCCATGCTGTGTCTTCATTGCGGAAGCAAAGGTATTTTTTGTGGCTGAAATTCTGTCGAAATCGAGATTTTTACCGGTTTTGGTGAAAATGTGAGGTAAAACAAAACTTTTCATTCCAAAAACTGGTCAGCTACATAGAGGCCTGCCGGAGCTCAACCAGCGAGACCACAGCTTCCATGCTGTGTCTTCATTGCGAGAGCAAAGGTATTTTCTGTGGCTGAATTTTGTCGAAATCGAGATTTTTACCGGTTTTGGTGAAAATGTGAGGTAAAACAAAACTTTTCGTTCCAAAAACTGGTCAGCTACATAGAGGCCTGCCGGAGCTCAACCAGCGAGACCACAGCTTCCATGCTGGTTCTTCATTCCGGGAGCAAAGGTATTTTCTGTGGCTGAATTTTGTCGAAATCGATTTTACCGTTTAACAAAACTTTTCGTTCCAAAAACTGGTCAGCCACATAGGAGGCCTGCCGGAGCTCAACCAGCGAGACCACAGCTTCCATGCTGGTTCTTCATTCCGGGAGCAAAGGTATTTTCTGTGGCTGAATTTTGTCGAAATCGATTTTACCGTTTAACAAAACTTTTCGTTCCAAAAACTGGTCAGCCACATAGGAGGCCTGCCGGAGCTCAACCAGCGAGACCACAGCTTCCATGCTGTGTCTTCATTGCGGAAGCAAAGGTATTTTTTGTGGCTGAAATTCTGTCGAAATCGAGATTTTTACCGGTTTTGGTGAAAATGTGAGGTAAAACAAAACTTTTCATTCCAAAAACTGGTCAGCTACATAGAGGCCTGCCGGAGCTCAACCAGCGAGACCACAGCTTCCATGCTGTGTCTTCATTGCGAGAGCAAAGGTATTTTCTGTGGCTGAATTTTGTCGAAATCGAGATTTTTACCGGTTTTGGTGAAAATGTGAGGTAAAACAAAACTTTTCGTTCCAAAAACTGGTCAGCTACATAGAGGCCTGCCGGAGCTCAACCAGCGAGACCACAGCTTCCATGCTGGTTCTTCATTCCGGGAGCAAAGGTATTTTCTGTGGCTGAATTTTGTCGAAATCGATTTTACCGTTTAACAAAACTTTTCGTTCCAAAAACTGGTCAGCTACATAGAGGCCTGCCGGAGCTCAACCAGCGAGACCACAGCTTCCATGCTGGTTCTTCATTCCGGGAGCAAAAATATTTTCTGTGGCTGAATTTTGTCGAAATCGATTTTACCGTTTAACAAAACTTTTCGTTCCAAAAACTGGTCAGCCACATAGGAGGCCTGCCGGAGCTCAACCAGCGAGACCACAGCTTCCATGCTGGTTCTTCATTCCGGGAGCAAAGGTATTTTCTGTGGCTGAATTTTGTCGAAATCGATTTTACCGTTTAACAAAACTTTTCGTTCCAAAAACTTGTCAGCCACATAGGAGGCCTGCCGGAGCTCAACCAGCGAGACCACAGCTTCCATGCTGGTTCTTCATTGCGGAAGCAAAGGTATTTTCTGTGGCTGAAATTCTGTCGAAATCGAGATTTTTACCGTTTAACAAAACTTTTCGTTCCAGAAACTGGTCAGCCACATAGGAGGCCTGCCGGGGCTCAACCAGCGAGACCACAGCTTCCATGCTGTGTCTTCATTGCGGAAGCAAAGGTATTTTTTGTGGCTAAAATTCTGTCGAAATCGAGATTTTTACCGCTTTTGGTGGAAGTTGTGGGAGAAAACAAAACTTTTCGTTTCGAAAACTGGTCAGCCACATAGGAGGCCTGCCGGAGCTCAACCAGCGAGACCACAGCTTCCATGCTGTGTCTTTACTGCGAGAGCAAAGGTATTTTCTGTGGCTGAAGTTCTGTCGAAATCAGATTTTTACCGGTTTTTTTGAAAATTGTGAAGGAAAACAAAACTTTTCGTTCCAAAAACTGGTCAGCTACATAGAGGCCTGCCGGAGCTCAACCAGCGAGACCACAGCTTCCATGCTGGTTCTTCATTGCGAGAGCGAAGGTATTTTCTGTGGCTGAAATTCTGTCGACGAGATTTTTACCGTTTAACAAAACTTTTCGTTCCAAAAACTGGTCAGCCACATAGGAGGCCTGCCGGAGCTCAACCAGCGAGACCACAGCTTCCATGCTGGTTCTTCATTCCGGGAGCAAAGGTATTTTCTGTGGCTGAATTTTGTCGAAATCGAGATTTTTACCGTTTAACAAAACTTTTCGTTCCAAAAACTGGTCAGCCACATAGGAGGCCTGCCGGAGCTCAACCAGCGAGACCACAGCTTCCATGCTGTGTCTTCATTGCGGAAGCAAAGGTATTTTTTGTGGCTGAAATTCTGTCGAAATCGAGATTTTTACCGGTTTTGGTGAAAATTGTGAGGTAAAACAAAACTTTTCGTTCCAAAAACTGATCAGCTACATAGAGGCCTGCCGGAGCTCAAACACGAGACCACGTGTTCCATGCTGTGTTTTCGTTGCGGGAGCAAAAGTATTTTCTGTGGCTAAAATTCTGTCGAAATCGAGATTTTTACGCTTTTGGTGGAAGTTGTGGGAGAAAACAAAACTTTTTGTTTCGAAAACTGGTCAGCCACATAGGAGGCCTGCCGGAGCTCAACCAGCGAGACCACAGCTTCCATGCTGGTTCTTCATTCCGGGAGCAAAGGTATTTTCTGTGGCTGAATTTTGTCGAAATTGAGATTTTTACCGTTTAACAAAACTTTTCGTTCCAAAAACTGGTCAGCCACATAGGAGGCCTGCCGGAGCTCAACCAGCGAGACCACAGCTTCCATGCTGGTTCTTCATTCCGGGAGCAAAGGTATTTTCTGTGGCTGAATTTTCTCGAAATCGAGATTTTTACCGTTTAACAAAACTTTTCGTTCCAAAAACTGGTCAGCCACATAGAAGGCCTGCCGAAGCTCAACCAGCGAGACCACAGCTTCCATGCTGTGTCTTCATTGCGAGAGCAAAGGTATTTTCTGTGGCTGAAATTCTGTCGAAATAGAGATTTTTACCGTTTAACAAAACTTTTCGTTCCAAAAACTGGTCAGCCACATAGGAGGCCTGCCGGAGCTCAACCAGCGAGACCACAGCTTCCATGCTGGTTCTTCATTCCGGGAGCAAAGGTATTTTCTGTGGCTGAATTTTGTCGAAATCGATTTTACCGTTTAACAAAACTTTTCGTTCCAAAAACTGGTCAGCCACATAGGAGGCCTGCCGGAGCTCAACCAGCGAGACCACAGCTTCCATGCTGTGTCTTCATTGCGGAAGCAAAGGTATTTTTTGTGGCTGAAATTTTGTCGAAATCGAGATTTTTACCGGTTTTGGTGAAAATGTGAGGTAAAACAAAACTTTTCATTCCAAAAACTGGTCAGCTACATAGAGGCCTGCCGGAGCTCAACCAGCGAGACCACAGCTTCCATGCTGTGTCTTCATTGCGAGAGCAAAGGTATTTTCTGTGGCTGAATTTTGTCGAAATCGAGATTTTTACCGGTTTTGGTGAAAATGTGAGGTAAAACAAAACTTTTCGTTCCAAAAACTGGTCAGCTACATAGAGGCCTGCCGGAGCTCAACCAGCGAGACCACAGCTTCCATGCTGGTTCTTCATTCCGGGAGCAAAGGTATTTTCTGTGGCTGAATTTTGTCGAAATCGATTTTACCGTTTAACAAAACTTTTCGTTCCAAAAACTGGTCAGCCACATAGGAGGCCTGCCGGAGCTCAACCAGCGAGACCACAGCTTCCATGCTGGTTCTTCATTCCGGGAGCAAAGGTATTTTCTGTGGCTGAATTTTGTCGAAATCGATTTTACCGTTTAACAAAACTTTTCGTTCCAAAAACTTGTCAGCCACATAGGAGGCCTGCCGGAGCTCAACCAGCGAGACCACAGCTTCCATGCTGGTTCTTCATTGCGGAAGCAAAGGTATTTTCTGTGGCTGAAATTCTGTCGAAATCGAGATTTTTACCGTTTAACAAAACTTTTCGTTCCAGAAACTGGTCAGCCACATAGGAGGCCTGCCGGGGCTCAACCAGCGAGACCACAGCTTCCATGCTGTGTTTTCGTTGCGGGAGCAAAAGTATTTTCTGTGGCTAAAATTCTGTCGAAATCGAGATTTTTACGCTTTTGGTGGAAGTTGTGGGAGAAAACAAAACTTTTCGTTTCGAAAACTGGTCAGCCACATAGGAGGCCTGCCGGAGCTCAACCAGCGAGACCACAGCTTCCATGCTGGTTCTTCATTGCGAGAGCAAAGGTATTTTCTGTGGCTGAAAATTCTGTCGAAATCGAGATTTTTACCGTTTAACAAAACTTTTCGTTCCAGAAACTGGTCAGCCACATAGGAGGCCTGCCGGAGCTCAACCAGCGAGACCACAGCTTCCATGTTGGTTCTTCATTCCGGGAGCAAAGGTATTTTCTGTGGCTGAATTTTGTCGAAATCGAGATTTTTACCGTTTAACAAAACTTTTCGTTCCAAAAACTGGTCAGCCACATAGGAGGCCTGCCGGAGCTCAACCAGCGAGACCACAGCTTCCATGCTGTGTCTTCATTGCGGAAGCAAAGGTATTTTTTGTGGCTGAAATTCTGTCGAAATTGAGATTTTTACCGGTTTTGGTGAAAATGTGAGGTAAAACAAAACTTTTCGTTCCAAAAACTGGTCAGCTACATAGAGGCCTGCCGGAGCTCAACCAGCGAGACCACAGCTTCCATGCTGTGTCTTCATTGCGGAAGCAAAGGTATTTTTTGTGGCTGAAATTTTGTCGAAATCGAGATTTTTACCGGTTTTGGTGAAAATGTGAGGTAAAACAAAACTTTTCATTCCAAAAACTGGTCAGCTACATAGAGGCCTGCCGGAGCTCAACCAGCGAGACCACAGCTTCCATGCTGTGTCTTCATTGCGAGAGCAAAGGTATTTTCTGTGGCTGAATTTTGTCGAAATCGAGATTTTTACCGGTTTTGGTGAAAATGTGAGGTAAAACAAAACTTTTCGTTCCAAAAACTGGTCAGCTACATAGAGGCCTGCCGGAGCTCAACCAGCGAGAACACAGCTTCCATGCTGGTTCTTCATTCCGGGAGCAAAGGTATTTTCTGTGGCTGAATTTTGTCGAAATCGATTTTACCGTTTAACAAAACTTTTCGTTCCAAAAACTGGTCAGCCACATAGGAGGCCTGCCGGAGCTCAACCAGCGAGACCACAGCTTCCATGCTGGTTCTTCATTCCGGGAGCAAAGGTATTTTCTGTGGCTGAATTTTGTCGAAATCGATTTTACCGTTTAACAAAACTTTTCGTTCCAAAAACTTGTCAGCCACATAGGAGGCCTGCCGGAGCTCAACCAGCGAGACCACAGCTTCCATGCTGGTTCTTCATTGCGGAAGCAAAGGTATTTTCTGTGGCTGAAATTCTGTCGAAATCGAGATTTTTACCGTTTAACAAAACTTTTCGTTCCAGAAACTGGTCAGCCACATAGGAGGCCTGCCGGGGCTCAACCAGCGAGACCACAGCTTCCATGCTGTGTCTTCATTGCGGAAGCAAAAATATTTTTTGTGGCTAAAATTCTGTCGAAATCGAGATTTTTACCGCTTTTGGTGGAAGTTGTGGGAGAAAACAAAACTTTTCGTTTCGAAAACTGGTCAGCCACATAGGAGGCCTGCCGGAGCTCAACCAGCGAGACCACAGCTTCCATGCTGTGTCTTTACTGCGAGAGCAAAGGTATTTTCTGTGGCTGAAGTTCTGTCGAAATCAGATTTTTACCGGTTTTTTTTGAAAATTGTGAAGGAAAACAAAACTTTTCGTTCCAAAAACTGGTCAGCTACATAGAGGCCTGCCGGAGCTCAACCAGCGAGACCACAGCTTCCATGCTGTGTTTTCGTTGCGGGAGCAAAAGTATTTTCTGTGGCTAAAATTCTGTCGAAATCGAGATTTTTACGCTTTTGGTGGAAGTTGTGGGAGAAAACAAAACTTTTCGTTTCGAAAACTGGTCAGCCACATAGGAGGCCTGCCGGAGCTCAACCAGCGAGACCACAGCTTCCATGCTGGTTCTTCATTGCGAGAGCAAAGGTATTTTCTGTGGCTGAAATTCTGTCGAAATCGAGATTTTTACCGTTTAACAAAACTTTTCGTTCCAGAAACTGGTCAGCCACATAGGAGGCCTGCCGGAGCTCAACCAGCGAGACCACAGCTTCCATGTTGGTTCTTCATTCCGGGAGCAAAGGTATTTTCTGTGGCTGAATTTTGTCGAAATCGAGATTTTTACCGGTTTTGGTGAAAATGTGAGGTAAAACAAAACTTTTCGTTCCAAAAACTGGTCAGCTACATAGAGGCCTGCCGGAGCTCAACCAGCGAGAACACAGCTTCCATGCTGTGTCTTCATTGCGAGAGCAAAGGTATTTTCTGTGGCTGAATTTTGTCGAAATCGAGATTTTTACCGTTTAACAAAACTTTTCGTTCCAAAAACTGGTCAGCCACATAGGAGGCCTGCCGGAGCTCAACCAGCGAGACCACAGCTTCCATGCTGTGTCTTCATTGCGAGAGCAAAGGTATTTTCTGTGGCTGAATTTTGTCGAAATCGAGATTTTTACCGGTTTTGGTGAAAATGTGAGGTAAAACAAAACTTTTCGTTCCAAAAACTGGTCAGCTACATAGAGGCCTGCCGGAGCTCAACCAGCGAGAACACAGCTTCCATGCTGGTTCTTCATTCCGGGAGCAAAGGTATTTTCTGTGGCTGAATTTTGTCGAAATCGATTTTACCGTTTAACAAAACTTTTCGTTCCAAAAACTGGTCAGCCACATAGGAGGCCTGCCGGAGCTCAACCAGCGAGACCACAGCTTCCATGCTGGTTCTTCATTCCGGGAGCAAAGGTATTTTCTGTGGCTGAATTTTGTCGAAATCGATTTTACCGTTTAACAAAACTTTTCGTTCCAAAAACTTGTCAGCCACATAGGAGGCCTGCCGGAGCTCAACCAGCGAGACCACAGCTTCCATGCTGGTTCTTCATTGCGGAAGCAAAGGTATTTTCTGTGGCTGAAATTCTGTCGAAATCGAGATTTTTACCGTTTAACAAAACTTTTCGTTCCAGAAACTGGTCAGCCACATAGGAGGCCTGCCGGGGCTCAACCAGCGAGACCACAGCTTCCATGCTGTGTCTTCATTGCGGAAGCAAAAATATTTTTTGTGGCTAAAATTCTGTCGAAATCGAGATTTTTACCGCTTTTGGTGGAAGTTGTGGGAGAAAACAAAACTTTTCGTTTCGAAAACTGGTCAGCCACATAGGAGGCCTGCCGGAGCTCAACCAGCGAGACCACAGCTTCCATGCTGTGTCTTTACTGCGAGAGCAAAGGTATTTTCTGTGGCTGAAGTTCTGTCGAAATCAGATTTTTACCGGTTTTTTTTGAAAATTGTGAAGGAAAACAAAACTTTTCGTTCCAAAAACTGGTCAGCTACATAGAGGCCTGCCGGAGCTCAACCAGCGAGACCACAGCTTCCATGCTGTGTTTTCGTTGCGGGAGCAAAAGTATTTTCTGTGGCTAAAATTCTGTCGAAATCGAGATTTTTACGCTTTTGGTGGAAGTTGTGGGAGAAAACAAAACTTTTCGTTTCGAAAACTGGTCAGCCACATAGGAGGCCTGCCGGAGCTCAACCAGCGAGACCACAGCTTCCATGCTGGTTCTTCATTGCGAGAGCAAAGGTATTTTCTGTGGCTGAAATTCTGTCGAAATCGAGATTTTTACCGTTTAACAAAACTTTTCGTTCCAGAAACTGGTCAGCCACATAGGAGGCCTGCCGGAGCTCAACCAGCGAGACCACAGCTTCCATGTTGGTTCTTCATTCCGGGAGCAAAGGTATTTTCTGTGGCTGAATTTTGTCGAAATCGAGATTTTTACCGTTTAACAAAACTTTTCGTTCCAAAAACTGGTCAGCCACATAGGAGGCCTGCCGGAGCTCAACCAGCGAGACCACAGCTTCCATGCTGTGTCTTCATTGCGGAAGCAAAGGTATTTTTTGTGGCTGAAATTCTGTCGAAATTGAGATTTTTACCGGTTTTGGTGAAAATGTGAGGTAAAACAAAACTTTTCGTTCCAAAAACTGGTCAGCTACATAGAGGCCTGCCGGAGCTCAACCAGCGAGACCACAGCTTCCATGCTGTGTCTTCATTGCGGAAGCAAAGGTATTTTTTGTGGCTGAAATTTTGTCGAAATCGAGATTTTTACCGGTTTTGGTGAAAATGTGAGGTAAAACAAAACTTTTCATTCCAAAAACTGGTCAGCTACATAGAGGCCTGCCGGAGCTCAACCAGCGAGACCACAGCTTCCATGCTGTGTCTTCATTGCGAGAGCAAAGGTATTTTCTGTGGCTGAATTTTGTCGAAATCGAGATTTTTACCGGTTTTGGTGAAAATGTGAGGTAAAACAAAACTTTTCGTTCCAAAAACTGGTCAGCTACATAGAGGCCTGCCGGAGCTCAACCAGCGAGACCACAGCTTCCATGCTGGTTCTTCATTCCGGGAGCAAAGGTATTTTCTGTGGCTGAATTTTGTCGAAATCGATTTTACCGTTTAACAAAACTTTTCGTTCCAAAAACTTGTCAGCCACATAGGAGGCCTGCCGGAGCTCAACCAGCGAGACCACAGCTTCCATGCTGGTTCTTCATTGCGGAAGCAAAGGTATTTTCTGTGGCTGAAATTCTGTCGAAATCGAGATTTTTACCGTTTAACAAAACTTTTCGTTCCAGAAACTGGTCAGCCACATAGGAGGCCTGCCGGGGCTCAACCAGCGAGACCACAGCTTCCATGCTGTGTCTTCATTGCGGAAGCAAAAATATTTTTTGTGGCTAAAATTCTGTCGAAATCGAGATTTTTACCGCTTTTGGTGGAAGTTGTGGGAGAAAACAAAACTTTTCGTTTCGAAAACTGGTCAGCCACATAGGAGGCCTGCCGGAGCTCAACCAGCGAGACCACAGCTTCCATGCTGTGTCTTTACTGCGAGAGCAAAGGCATTTTCTGTGGCTGAAGTTCTGTCGAAATCAGATTTTTACCGGTTTTTTTTTGAAAATTGTGAAGGAAAACAAAACTTTTCGTTCCAAAAACTGGTCAGCTACATAGAGGCCTGCCGGAGCTCAACCAGCGAGACCACAGCTTCCATGCTGTGTTTTCGTTGCGGGAGCAAAAGTATTTTCTGTGGCTAAAATTCTGTCGAAATCGAGATTTTTACGCTTTTGGTGGAAGTTGTGGGAGAAAACAAAACTTTTCGTTTCGAAAACTGGTCAGCCACATAGGAGGCCTGCCGGAGCTCAACCAGCGAGACCACAGCTTCCATGCTGGTTCTTCATTGCGAGAGCAAAGGTATTTTCTGTGGCTGAAATTCTGTCGAAATCGAGATTTTTACCGTTTAACAAAACTTTTCGTTCCAGAAACTGGTCAGCCACATAGGAGGCCTGCCGGAGCTCAACCAGCGAGACCACAGCTTCCATGTTGGTTCTTCATTCCGGGAGCAAAGGTATTTTCTGTGGCTGAATTTTGTCGAAATCGAGATTTTTACCGTTTAACAAAACTTTTCGTTCCAAAAACTGGTCAGCCACATAGGAGGCCTGCCGGAGCTCAACCAGCGAGACCACAGCTTCCATGCTGTGTCTTCATTGCGGAAGCAAAGGTATTTTTTGTGGCTGAAATTCTGTCGAAATTGAGATTTTTACCGGTTTTGGTGAAAATGTGAGGTAAAACAAAACTTTTCGTTCCAAAAACTGGTCAGCTACATAGAGGCCTGCCGGAGCTCAACCAGCGAGACCACAGCTTCCATGCTGTGTCTTCATTGCGGAAGCAAAGGTATTTTTTGTGGCTGAAATTTTGTCGAAATCGAGATTTTTACCGGTTTTGGTGAAAATGTGAGGTAAAACAAAACTTTTCATTCCAAAAACTGGTCAGCTACATAGAGGCCTGCCGGAGCTCAACCAGCGAGACCACAGCTTCCATGCTGTGTCTTCATTGCGAGAGCAAAGGTATTTTCTGTGGCTGAATTTTGTCGAAATCGAGATTTTTACCGGTTTTGGTGAAAATGTGAGGTAAAACAAAACTTTTCGTTCCAAAAACTGGTCAGCTACATAGAGGCCTGCCGGAGCTCAACCAGCGAGAACACAGCTTCCATGCTGGTTCTTCATTCCGGGAGCAAAGGTATTTTCTGTGGCTGAATTTTGTCGAAATCGATTTTACCGTTTAACAAAACTTTTCGTTCCAAAAACTGGTCAGCCACATAGGAGGCCTGCCGGAGCTCAACCAGCGAGACCACAGCTTCCATGCTGGTTCTTCATTCCGGGAGCAAAGGTATTTTCTGTGGCTGAATTTTGTCGAAATCGATTTTACCGTTTAACAAAACTTTTCGTTCCAAAAACTTGTCAGCCACATAGGAGGCCTGCCGGAGCTCAACCAGCGAGACCACAGCTTCCATGCTGGTTCTTCATTGCGGAAGCAAAGGTATTTTCTGTGGCTGAAATTCTGTCGAAATCGAGATTTTTACCGTTTAACAAAACTTTTCGTTCCAGAAACTGGTCAGCCACATAGGAGGCCTGCCGGGGCTCAACCAGCGAGACCACAGCTTCCATGCTGTGTCTTCATTGCGGAAGCAAAAATATTTTTTGTGGCTAAAATTCTGTCGAAATCGAGATTTTTACCGCTTTTGGTGGAAGTTGTGGGAGAAAACAAAACTTTTCGTTTCGAAAACTGGTCAGCCACATAGGAGGCCTGCCGGAGCTCAACCAGCGAGACCACAGCTTCCATGCTGTGTCTTTACTGCGAGAGCAAAGGTATTTTCTGTGGCTGAAGTTCTGTCGAAATCAGATTTTTACCGGTTTTTTTTGAAAATTGTGAAGGAAAACAAAACTTTTCGTTCCAAAAACTGGTCAGCTACATAGAGGCCTGCCGGAGCTCAACCAGCGAGACCACAGCTTCCATGCTGTGTTTTCGTTGCGGGAGCAAAAGTATTTTCTGTGGCTAAAATTCTGTCGAAATCGAGATTTTTACGCTTTTGGTGGAAGTTGTGGGAGAAAACAAAACTTTTCGTTTCGAAAACTGGTCAGCCACATAGGAGGCCTGCCGGAGCTCAACCAGCGAGACCACAGCTTCCATGCTGGTTCTTCATTGCGAGAGCAAAGGTATTTTCTGTGGCTGAAATTCTGTCGAAATCGAGATTTTTACCGTTTAACAAAACTTTTCGTTCCAGAAACTGGTCAGCCACATAGGAGGCCTGCCGGAGCTCAACCAGCGAGACCACAGCTTCCATGTTGGTTCTTCATTCCGGGAGCAAAGGTATTTTCTGTGGCTGAATTTTGTCGAAATCGAGATTTTTACCGTTTAACAAAACTTTTCGTTCCAAAAACTGGTCAGCCACATAGGAGGCCTGCCGGAGCTCAACCAGCGAGACCACAGCTTCCATGCTGTGTCTTCATTGCGGAAGCAAAGGTATTTTTTGTGGCTGAAATTCTGTCGAAATTGAGATTTTTACCGGTTTTGGTGAAAATGTGAGGTAAAACAAAACTTTTCGTTCCAAAAACTGGTCAGCTACATAGAGGCCTGCCGGAGCTCAACCAGCGAGACCACAGCTTCCATGCTGGTTCTTCATTCCGGGAGCAAAGGTATTTTCTGTGGCTGAATTTTGTCGAAATTGAGATTTTTACCGTTTAACAAAACTTTTCGTTCCAAAAACTGGTCAGCCACATAGGAGGCCTGCCGTAGCTCAACCAGCAAGACCACAGCTTCCATGCTGGTTCTTCATTCCGGGAGCAAAGGTATTTTCTGTGGCTGAATTTTCTCGAAATCGAGATTTTTACCGTTTAACAAAACTTTTCGTTCCAAAAACTGGTCAGCCACATAGGAGGCCTGCCGGAGCTCAACCAGCGAGACCACAGCTTCCATGCTGTGTCTTCATTGCGGAAGCAAAGGTATTTTTTGTGGCTGAAATTCTGTCGAAATCGAGATTTTTACCGGTTTTGGTGAAAATGTGAGGTAAAACAAAACTTTTCGTTCCAAAAACTGGTCAGCTACATAGAGGCCTGCCGGAGCTCAACCAGCGAGACCACAGCTTCCATGCTGGTTCTTCATTCCGGGAGCAAAGGTATTTTCTGTGGCTGAATTTTGTCGAATTCGATTTTACCGTTTAACAAAACTTTTCGTTCCAAAAACTGGTCAGCCACATAGGAGGCCTGCCGGAGCTCAACCAGCGAGACCACAGCTTCCATGCTGGTTCTTCATTCCGGGAGCAAAGGTATTTTCTGTGGCTGAATTTTGTCGAAATCGATTTTACCGTTTAACAAAACTTTTCGTTCCAAAAACTTGTCAGCCACATAGGAGGCCTGCCGGAGCTCAACCAGCGAGACCACAGCTTCCATGCTGTGTCTTCATTGCGGAAGCAAAGGTATTTTTGTGGCTGAAATTCTGTCGAAATCGAGATTTTTACCGGTTTTGGTGAAAATTGTGAGGTAAAACAAAACTTTTCGTTCCAAAAACTGGTCAGCTACATAGAGGCCTGCCGGAGCTCAAACACGAGACCACGTGTTCCATGCTGTGTTTTCGTTGCGGGAGCAAAAGTATTTTCTGTGGCTAAAATTCTGTCGAAATCGAGATTTTTACGCTTTTGGTGGAAGTTGTGGGAGAAAACAAAACTTTTCGTTCCAAAAACTGGTCAGCTACATAGAGGCCTGCCGGAGCTCAACCAGCGAGACCACAGCTTCCATGCTGGTTCTTCATTCCGGGAGCAAAGGTATTTTCTGTGGCTGAATTTTGTCGAAATTGAGATTTTTACCGTTTAACAAAACTTTTCGTTCCAAAAACTGGTCAGCCACATAGGAGGCCTGCCGGAGCTCAACCAGCGAGACCACAGCTTCCATGCTGGTTCTTCATTCCGGGAGCAAAGGTATTTTCTGTGGCTGAATTTTCTCGAAATCGAGATTTTTACCGTTTAACAAAACTTTTCGTTCCAAAAACTGGTCAGCCACATAGAAGGCCTGCCGAAGCTCAACCAGCGAGACCACAGCTTCCATGCTGTGTCTTCATTGCGAGAGCAAAGGTATTTTCTGTGGCTGAAATTCTGTCGAAATAGAGATTTTTACCGTTTAACAAAACTTTTCGTTCCAAAAACTGGTCAGCCACATGGGAGGCCTGCCGGAGCTCAACCAGCGAGACCACAGCTTCCATGCTGGTTCTTCATTCCGGGAGCAAAGGTATTTTCTGTGGCTGAATTTTGTCGAAATCGATTTTACCGTTTAACAAAACTTTTCGTTCCACAAACTGGTCAGCCACATAGGAGGCCTGCCGGAGCTCAACCAGCGAGACCACAGCTTCCATGCTGGTTCTTCATTCCGGGAGCAAAGGTATTTTCTGTGGCTGAATTTTGTCGAAATCGATTTTACCGTTTAACAAAACTTTTCGTTCCAAAAACTTGTCAGCCACATAGGAGGCCTGCCGGAGCTCAACTAGCGAGACCACAGCTTCCATGCTGTGTCTTCATTGCGGAAGCAAAGGTATTTTTTGTGGCTGAAATTCTGTCGAAATCGAGATTTTTACCGGTTTTGGTGAAAATGTGAGGTAAAACAAAACTTTTCATTCCAAAAACTGGTCAGCTACGTAGAGGCCTGCCGGAGCTCAAACACGAGACCACGTGTTCCATGCTGTGTCTTCGTTGCGGGAGCAAAAGTATTTTCTGTGGCTAAAATTCTGTCGAAATCGAGATTTTTACCGCTTTTGGTGGAAGTTGTGGGAGAAAACAAAACTTTTCGTTTCAAAAACTGGTCAGCCACATAGGAGGCCTGCCGGAGCTCAACCAGCGAGACCACAGCTTCCATGCTGTGTCTTCATTGCGAGAGCAAAGGTATTTTCTGTGGCTGAAATTCTGTCGAAATCGAGTTTTTTACCGTTTAACAAAACTTTTCGTTCCTAAAACTGGTCAGCCACATAGGAGGCCTGCCGGAGCTCAACCAGCGAGACCACAGCTTCCATGCTGGTTCTTCATTCCGGGAGCAAAGGTATTTTCTGTGGCTGAATTTTGTCGAAATCGAGATTTTTACCGTTTAACAAAACTTTTCGTTCCAAAAACTGGTCAGCCACATAGGAGGCCTGCCGGAGCTCAACCAGCGAGACCACAGCTTCCATGCTGTGTCTTCATTGCGGAAGCAAAGGTATTTTTTGTGGCTGAAATTCTGTCGAAATCGAGATTTTTACCGGTTTGGTGAAAATGTGAGGTAAAACAAAACTTTTCGTTCCAAAAACTGGTCAGCTACATAGAGGCCTGCCGGAGCTCAACCAGCGAGACCACAGCTTCCATGCTGGTTCTTCATTCCGGGAGCAAAGGTATTTTCTGTGGCTGAATTCGAAATCGATTTTACCGTTTAACAAAACTTTTCGTTCCAAAAACTTGTCAGCCACATAGGAGGCCTGCCGGAGCTCAACTAGCGAGACCACAGCTTCCATGCTGTGTCTTCATTGCGGAAGCAAAGGTATTTTTTGTGGCTGAAATTCTGTCGAAATCGAGATTTTTACCGGTTTTGGTGAAAATGTGAGGTAAAACAAAACTTTTCATTCCAAAAACTGGTCAGCTACGTAGAGGCCTGCCGGAGCTCAAACACGAGACCACGTGTTCCATGCTGTGTCTTCGTTGCGGGAGCAAAAGTATTTTCTGTGGCTAAAATTCTGTCGAAATCGAGATTTTTACCGCTTTTGGTGGAAGTTGTGGGAGAAAACAAAACTTTTCGTTTCAAAAACTGGTCAGCCACATAGGAGGCCTGCCGGAGCTCAACCAGCGAGACCACAGCTTCCATGCTGTGTCTTCATTGCGAGAGCAAAGGTATTTTCTGTGGCTGAAATTCTGTCGAAATCGAGTTTTTTACCGTTTAACAAAACTTTTCGTTCCTAAAACTGGTCAGCCACATAGGAGGCCTGCCGGAGCTCAACCAGCGAGACCACAGCTTCCATGCTGGTTCTTCATTCCGGGAGCAAAGGTATTTTCTGTGGCTGAATTTTGTCGAAATCGAGATTTTTACCGTTTAACAAAACTTTTCGTTCCAAAAACTGGTCAGCCACATAGGAGGCCTGCCGGAGCTCAACCAGCGAGACCACAGCTTCCATGCTGTGTCTTCATTGCGGAAGCAAAGGTATTTTTTGTGGCTGAAATTCTGTCGAAATCGAGATTTTTACCGGTTTGGTGAAAATGTGAGGTAAAACAAAACTTTTCGTTCCAAAAACTGGTCAGCTACATAGAGGCCTGCCGGAGCTCAACCAGCGAGACCACAGCTTCCATGCTGGTTCTTCATTCCGGGAGCAAAGGTATTTTCTGTGGCTGAATTTTGTCGAAATCGAGATTTTTACCGTTTAACAAAACTTTTCGTTCCAAAAACTGGTCAGCCACATAGGAGGCCTGCCGGAGCTCAACCAGCGAGACCACAGCTTCCATGCTGGTTCTTCATTCCGGGAGCAAAGGTATTTTCTGTGGCTGAATTTTGTCGAAATCGATTTTACCGTTTAACAAAATTTTCGTTCCAAAAACTTGTCAGCCACATAGGAGGCCTGCCGGAGCTCAACCAGCGAGACCACGTGTTCCATGCTGTGTCTTCGTTGCGGGAGCAAAAGTATTTTCTGTGGCTAAAATTCTGTCGAAATCGAGATTTTTACCGCTTTTGGTGGAAGTTGTGGGAGAAAACAAAACTTTTCGTTTCAAAAACTGGTCAGCCACATAGGAGGCCTGCCGGAGCTCAACCAGCGAGACCACGGCTTCCATGCTGTGTCTTCATTGCGAGAGCAAAGGTATTTTCTGTGGCTGAAATTCTGTCGAAATCGAGATTTTTACCGTTTAACAAAACTTTTCGTTCCAAAAACTGGTCAGCCACATAGGAGGCCTGCCGGAGCTCAACCAGCGAGACCACAGCTTCCATGCTGTGTCTTCATTGCGGAAGCAAAGGTATTTTTTGTGGCTGAAATTCTGTCGAAATCGAGATTTTTACCGGTTTTGGTGAAAATGTGAGGTAAAACAGAACTTTTCGTTCCAAAAACTGGTCAGCTACATAGAGGCCTGCCGGAGCTCAACCAGCGAGACCACAGCTTCCATGCTGTGTCTTCATTGCGGAAGCAAAGGTATTTTTTGTGGCTGAAATTCTGTCGAAATCGAGATTTTTACCGGTTTTGGTGAAAATGTGAGGTAAAACAAAACTTTTCGTTCCAAAAACTGGTCAGCTACATAGAGGCCTGCCGGAGCTCAACCAGCGAGACCACAGCTTCCATGCTGGTTCTTCATTCCGGGAGCAAAGGTATTTTCTGTGGCTGAATTTTGTCGAAATCGAGATTTTTACCGTTTAACAAAACTTTTCGTTCCAAAAACTGGTCAGCCACATAGGAGGCCTGCCGGAGCTCAACCAGCGAGACCACAGCTTCCATGCTGGTTCTTCATTCCGGGAGCAAAGGTATTTTCTGTGGCTGAATTTTGTCGAAATCGATTTTACCGTTTAACAAAACTTTTCGTTCCAAAAACTTGTCAGCCACATAGGAGGCCTGCCGGAGCTCAACCAGCGAGACCACGTGTTCCATGCTGTGTCTTCGTTGCGGGAGCAAAAGTATTTTCTGTGGCTAAAATTCTGTCGAAATCGAGATTTTTACCGCTTTTGGTGGAAGTTGTGGGAGAAAACAAAACTTTTCGTTTCAAAAACTGGTCAGCCACATAGGAGGCCTGCCGGAGCTCAACCAGCGAGACCACAGCTTCCATGCTGTGTCTTCATTGCGAGAGCAAAGGTATTTTCTGTGGCTGAAATTCTGTCGAAATCGAGATTTTTACCGTTTAACAAAACTTTTCGTTCCAAAAACTGGTCAGCCACATAGGAGGCCTGCCGGAGCTCAACCAGCGAGACCACAGCTTCCATGCTGTGTCTTCATTGCGGAAGCAAAGGTATTTTTTGTGGCTGAAATTCTGTCGAAATCGAGATTTTTACCGGTTTTGGTGAAAATGTGAGGTAAAACAGAACTTTTCGTTCCAAAAACTGGTCAGCTACATAGAGGCCTGCCGGAGCTCAACCAGCGAGACCACAGCTTCCATGCTGTGTCTTCATTGCGGAAGCAAAGGTATTTTTTGTGGCTGAAATTCTGTCGAAATCGAGATTTTTACCGGTTTTGGTGAAAATGTGAGGTAAAACAAAACTTTTCGTTCCAAAAACTGGTCAGCTACATAGAGGCCTGCCGGAGCTCAACCAGCGAGACCACAGCTTCCATGCTGGTTCTTCATTCCGGGAGCAAAGGTATTTTCTGTGGCTGAATTTTGTCGAAATCGAGATTTTTACCGTTTAACAAAACTTTTCGTTCCAAAAACTGGTCAGCCACATAGGAGGCCTGCCGGAGCTCAACCAGCGAGACCACAGCTTCCATGCTGGTTCTTCATTCCGGGAGCAAAGGTATTTTCTGTGGCTGAATTTTGTCGAAATCGATTTTACCGTTTAACAAAACTTTTCGTTCCAAAAACTTGTCAGCCACATAGGAGGCCTGCCGGAGCTCAACCAGCGAGACCACGTGTTCCATGCTGTGTCTTCGTTGCGGGAGCAAAAGTATTTTCTGTGGCTAAAATTCTGTCGAAATCGAGATTTTTACCGCTTTTGGTGGAAGTTGTGGGAGAAAACAAAACTTTTCGTTTCAAAAACTGGTCAGCCACATAGGAGGCCTGCCGGAGCTCAACCAGCGAGACCACAGCTTCCATGCTGTGTCTTCATTGCGAGAGCAAAGGTATTTTCTGTGGCTGAAATTCTGTCGAAATCGAGATTTTTACCGTTTAACAAAACTTTTCGTTCCAAAAACTGGTCAGCCACATAGGAGGCCTGCCGGAGCTCAACCAGCGAGACCACAGCTTCCATGCTGTGTCTTCATTGCGGAAGCAAAGGTATTTTTTGTGGCTGAAATTCTGTCGAAATCGAGATTTTTACCGGTTTTGGTGAAAATGTGAGGTAAAACAAAACTTTTCGTTCCAAAAACTGGTCAGCTACATAGAGGCCTGCCGGAGCTCAACCAGCGAGACCACAGCTTCCATGCTGGTTCTTCATTTCGGGAGCAAAGGTATTTTCTGTGGCTGAATTTTCTCGAAATCGAGATTTTTACCGTTTAACAAAAATTTTCGTTCCAAAAACTGGTCAGCCACATAGAAGGCCTGCCGAAGCTCAACCAGCGAGACCACCTGTTCCATGCTGTGTCTTCGTTGCGGGAGCAAAGGTATTTTCTGTGGCTGAATTTTCTCGAAATCGAGATTTTTACCGTTTAACAAAACTTTTCGTTCCAAAAACTGGTCAGCCACATAGGAGGCCTGCCGGAGCTCAACCAGCGAGACCACAGCTTCCATGCTGGTTCTTCATTTCGGGAGCAAAGGTATTTTCTGTGGCTGAATTTTCTCGAAATCGAGATTTTTACCGTTTAACAAAACTTTTCGTTTCAAAAGCTGGTCAGCCACATAGGAGGCCTGCCGGAGCTCAACCAGCGAGACCACAGCTTCCATGCTGTGTCTTCATTGCGAGAGCAAAGGTATTTTCTGTGGCTGAAATTCTGTCGAAATCGAGATTTTTACCGTTTAACAAAACTTTTCGTTCCAAAAACTGGTCAGCCACATAGGAGGCCTGCCGGAGCTCAACCAGCGAGACCACAGCTTCCATGCTGTGTCTTCATTGCGAGAGCAAAGGTATTTTCTGTGGCTGAAATTCTGTCGAAATCGAGATTTTTACCGTTTAACAAAACTTTTCGTTCCAAAAACTGGTCAGCCACATAGGAGGCCTGCCGGAGCTCAACCAGCGAGACCACAGCTTCCATGCTGTGTCTTCATTGCGAGAGCAAAGGTATTTTCTGTGGCTGAATTTTGTCGAAATCGATTTTACCGTTTAACAAAACTTTTCGTTCCAAAAACTTGTCAGCCACATAGGAGGCCTGCCGGAGCTCAACCAGCGAGACCACGTGTTCCATGCTGTGTCTTCGTTGCGGGAGCAAAAGTATTTTCTGTGGCTAAAATTCTGTCGAAATCGAGATTTTTACCGCTTTTGGTGGAAGTTGTGGGAGAAAACAAAACTTTTCGTTCCAAAAACTGGTCAGCTACATAGAGGCCTGCCGGAGCTCAACCAGCGAGACCACAGCTTCCATGCTGGTTCTTCATTTCGGGAGCAAAGGTATTTTCTGTGGCTGAATTTTCTCGAAATCGAGATTTTTACCGTTTAACAAAAATTTTCGTTCCAAAAACTGGTCAGCCACATAGAAGGCCTGCCGAAGCTCAACCAGCGAGACCACGTGTTCCATGCTGTGTCTTCGTTGCGGGAGCAAAGGTATTTTCTGTGGCTGAATTTTCTCGAAATCGAGATTTTTACCGTTTAACAAAACTTTTCGTTCCAAAAACTGGTCAGCCACATAGGAGGCCTGCCGGAGCTCAACCAGCGAGACCACAGCTTCCATGCTGGTTCTTCATTTCGGGAGCAAAGGTATTTTCTGTGGCTGAATTTTCTCGAAATCGAGATTTTTACCGTTTAACAAAACTTTTCGTTTCAAAAACTGGTCAGCCACATAGGAGGCCTGCCGGAGCTCAACCAGCGAGACCACAGCTTCCATGCTGTGTCTTCATTGCGAGAGCAAAGGTATTTTCTGTGGCTGAAATTCTGTCGAAATCGAGATTTTTACCGTTTAACAAAACTTTTCGTTCCAAAAACTGGTCAGCCACATAGGAGGCCTGCCGGAGCTCAACCAGCGAGACCACAGCTTCCATGCTGTGTCTTCATTGCGAGAGCAAAGGTATTTTCTGTGGCTGAAATTCTGTCGAAATCGAGATTTTTACCGTTTAACAAAACTTTTCGTTCCAAAAACTGGTCAGCCACATAGGAGGCCTGCCGGAGCTCAACCAGCGAGACCACAGCTTCCATGCTGTGTCTTCATTGCGAGAGCAAAGGTATTTTCTGTGGCTGAATTTTGTCGAAATCGATTTTACCGTTTAACAAAACTTTTCGTTCCAAAAACTTGTCAGCCACATAGGAGGCCTGCCGGAGCTCAACCAGCGAGACCACGTGTTCCATGCTGTGTCTTCGTTGCGGGAGCAAAAGTATTTTCTGTGGCTAAAATTCTGTCGAAATCGAGATTTTTACCGCTTTTGGTGGAAGTTGTGGGAGAAAACAAAACTTTTCGTTTCAAAAACTGGTCAGCCACATAGGAGGCCTGCCGGAGCTCAACCAGCGAGACCACAGCTTCCATGCTGTGTCTTCATTGCGAGAGCAAAGGTATTTTCTGTGGCTGAAATTCTGTCGAAATCGAGATTTTTACCGTTTAACAAAACTTTTCGTTCCAAAAACTGGTCAGCCACATAGGAGGCCTGCCGGAGCTCAACCAGCGAGACCACAGCTTCCATGCTGTGTCTTCATTGCGGAAGCAAAGGTATTTTTTGTGGCTGAAATTCTGTCGAAATCGAGATTTTTACCGGTTTTGGTGAAAATGTGAGGTAAAACAAAACTTTTCGTTCCAAAAACTGGTCAGCTACATAGAGGCCTGCCGGAGCTCAACCAGCGAGACCACAGCTTCCATGCTGGTTCTTCATTTCGGGAGCAAAGGTATTTTCTGTGGCTGAATTTTCTCGAAATCGAGATTTTTACCGTTTAACAAAAATTTTCGTTCCAAAAACTGGTCAGCCACATAGAAGGCCTGCCGAAGCTCAACCAGCGAGACCACGTGTTCCATGCTGTGTCTTCGTTGCGGGAGCAAAGGTATTTTCTGTGGCTGAATTTTCTCGAAATCGAGATTTTTACCGTTTAACAAAACTTTTCGTTCCAAAAACTGGTCAGCCACATAGGAGGCCTGCCGGAGCTCAACCAGCGAGACCACAGCTTCCATGCTGGTTCTTCATTTCGGGAGCAAAGGTATTTTCTGTGGCTGAATTTTCTCGAAATCGAGATTTTTACCGTTTAACAAAACTTTTCGTTTCAAAAACTGGTCAGCCACATAGGAGGCCTGCCGGAGCTCAACCAGCGAGACCACAGCTTCCATGCTGTGTCTTCATTGCGAGAGCAAAGGTATTTTCTGTGGCTGAAATTCTGTCGAAATCGAGATTTTTACCGTTTAACAAAACTTTTCGTTCCAAAAACTGGTCAGCCACATAGGAGGCCTGCCGGAGCTCAACCAGCGAGACCACAGCTTCCATGCTGTGTCTTCATTGCGAGAGCAAAGGTATTTTCTGTGGCTGAAATTCTGTCGAAATCGAGATTTTTACCGTTTAACAAAACTTTTCGTTCCAAAAACTGGTCAGCCACATAGGAGGCCTGCCGGAGCTCAACCAGCGAGACCACAGCTTCCATGCTGTGTCTTCATTGCGAGAGCAAAGGTATTTTCTGTGGCTGAATTTTGTCGAAATCGATTTTACCGTTTAACAAAACTTTTCGTTCCAAAAACTTGTCAGCCACATAGGAGGCCTGCCGGAGCTCAACCAGCGAGACCACGTGTTCCATGCTGTGTCTTCGTTGCGGGAGCAAAAGTATTTTCTGTGGCTAAAATTCTGTCGAAATCGAGATTTTTACCGCTTTTGGTGGAAGTTGTGGGAGAAAACAAAACTTTTCGTTTCAAAAACTGGTCAGCCACATAGGAGGCCTGCCGGAGCTCAACCAGCGAGACCACAGCTTCCATGCTGTGTCTTCATTGCGAGAGCAAAGGTATTTTCTGTGGCTGAAATTCTGTCGAAATCGAGATTTTTACCGGTTTTGGTGAAAATGTGAGGTAAAACAAAACTTTTCGTTCCAAAAACTGGTCAGCTACATAGAGGCCTGCCGGAGCTCAACCAGCGAGACCACAGCTTCCATGCTGGTTCTTCATTTCGGGAGCAAAGGTATTTTCTGTGGCTGAATTTTCTCGAAATCGAGATTTTTACCGTTTAACAAAAATTTTCGTTCCAAAAACTGGTCAGCCACAAAGAAGGCCTGCCGAAGCTCAACCAGCGAGACCACGTGTTCCATGCTGTGTCTTCGTTGCGGGAGCAAAGGTATTTTCTGTGGCTGAATTTTCTCGAAATCGAGATTTTTACCGTTTAACAAAACTTTTCGTTCCAAAAACTGGTCAGCCACATAGGAGGCCTGCCGGAGCTCAACCAGCGAGACCACAGCTTCCATGCTGGTTCTTCATTTCGGGAGCAAAGGTATTTTCTGTGGCTGAATTTTCTCGAAATCGAGATTTTTACCGTTTAACAAAACTTTTCGTTTCAAAAACTGGTCAGCCACATAGGAGGCCTGCCGGAGCTCAACCAGCGAGACCACAGCTTCCATGCTGTGTCTTCATTGCGAGAGCAAAGGTATTTTCTGTGGCTGAAATTCTGTCGAAATCGAGATTTTTACCGTTTAACAAAACTTTTCGTTCCAAAAACTGGTCAGCCACATAGGAGGCCTGCCGGAGCTCAACCAGCGAGACCACAGCTTCCATGCTGTGTCTTCATTGCGAGAGCAAAGGTATTTTCTGTGGCTGAAATTCTGTCGAAATCGAGATTTTTACCGTTTAACAAAACTTTTCGTTCCAAAAACTGGTCAGCCACATAGGAGGCCTGCCGGAGCTCAACCAGCGAGACCACAGCTTCCATGCTGTGTCTTCATTGCGAGAGCAAAGGTATTTTCTGTGGCTGAAATTCTGTCGAAATCGAGATTTTTACCGTTTAACAAAACTTTTCGTTCCAAAAACTGGTCAGCCACATAGGAGGCCTGCCGGAGCTCAACCAGCGAGACCACAGCTTCCATGCTGGTTCTTCATTTCGGGAGCAAAGGTATTTTCTGTGGCTGAATTTTCTCGAAATCGAGATTTTTACCGTTTAACAAAACTTTTCGTTCCAAAAACTGGTCAGCCACATAGAAGGCCTGCCGAAGCTCAACCAGCGAGACCACAGCTTCCATGCTGTGTCTTCATTGCGAGAGCAAAGGTATTTTCTGTGGCTGAATTTTCTCGAAATCGAGATTTTTACCGTTTAACAAAACTTTTCGTTCCAAAAACTGGTCAGCCACATAGAAGGCCTGCCGAAGCTCAACCAGCGAGACCACGTGTTCCATGCTGTGTCTTCGTTGCGGGAGCAAAGGTATTTTCTGTGGCTGAATTTTCTCGAAATCGAGATTTTTACCGTTTAACAAAACTTTTCGTTCCAAAAACTGGTCAGCCACATAGGAGGCCTGCCGGAGCTCAACCAGCGAGACCACAGCTTCCATGCTGGTTCTTCATTTCGGGAGCAAAGGTATTTTCTGTGGCTGAATTTTCTCGAAATCGAGATTTTTACCGTTTAACAAAACTTTTCGTTTCAAAAACTGGTCAGCCACATAGGAGGCCTGCCGGAGCTCAACCAGCGAGACCACAGCTTCCATGCTGTGTCTTCATTGCGAGAGCAAAGGTATTTTCTGTGGCTGAAATTCTGTCGAAATCGAGATTTTTACCGTTTAACAAAACTTTTCGTTCCAAAAACTGGTCAGCCACATAGGAGGCCTGCCGGAGCTCAACCAGCGAGACCACAGCTTCCATGCTGTGTCTTCATTGCGAGAGCAAAGGTATTTTCTGTGGCTGAAATTCTGTCGAAATCGAGATTTTTACCGTTTAACAAAACTTTTCGTTCCAAAAACTGGTCAGCCACATAGGAGGCCTGCCGGAGCTCAACCAGCGAGACCACAGCTTCCATGCTGTGTCTTCATTGCGAGAGCAAAGGTATTTTCTGTGGCTGAAATTCTGTCGAAATCGAGATTTTTACCGTTTAACAAAACTTTTCGTTCCAAAAACTGGTCAGCCACATAGGAGGCCTGCCGGAGCTCAACCAGCGAGACCACAGCTTCCATGCTGGTTCTTCATTTCGGGAGCAAAGGTATTTTCTGTGGCTGAATTTTCTCGAAATCGAGATTTTTACCGTTTAACAAAACTTTTCGTTCCAAAAACTGGTCAGCCACATAGAAGGCCTGCCGAAGCTCAACCAGCGAGACCACAGCTTCCATGCTGTGTCTTCATTGCGAGAGCAAAGGTATTTTCTGTGGCTGAATTTTCTCGAAATCGAGATTTTTACCGTTTAACAAAACTTTTCGTTCCAAAAACTGGTCAGCCACATAGAAGGCCTGCCGAAGCTCAACCAGCGAGACCACGTGTTCCATGCTGTGTCTTCGTTGCGGGAGCAAAAGTATTTTCTGTGGCTAAAATTCTGTCGAAATCGAGATTTTTACCGCTTTTGGTGGAAGTTGTGGGAGAAAACAAAACTTTTCGTTTCAAAAACTGGTCAGCCACATAGGAGGCCTGCCGGAGCTCAACCAGCGAGACCACAGCTTCCATGCTGTGTCTTCATTGCGAGAGCAAAGGTATTTTCTGTGGCTGAAATTCTGTCGAAATCGAGATTTTTACCGTTTAACAAAACTTTTCGTTCCAAAAACTGGTCAGCCACATAGGAGGCCTGCCGGAGCTCAACCAGCGAGACCACAGCTTCCATGCTGTGTCTTCATTGCGAAAGCAAAGGTATTTTTTGTGGCTGAAATTCTGTCGAAATCGAGATTTTTACCGGTTTTGGTGAAACTGTGAGGTAAAACAGAACTTTTCGTTCCAAAAACTGGTCAGCTACATAGAGGCCTGCCGGAGCTCAACCAGCGAGACCACAGCTTCCATGCTGTGTCTTCACTGCGGAAGCAAAGGTATTTTTTGTGGCTGAATTTTCTCGAAATCGAGATTTTTACCGTTTAACAAAACTTTTCGTTTCAAAAACTGGTCAGCCACATAGGAGGCCTGCCGGAGCTCAACCAGCGAGACCACAGCTTCCATGCTGTGTCTTCATTGCGAGAGCAAAGGTATTTTCTGTGGCTGAAATTCTGTCGAAATCGAGATTTTTACCGTTTAACAAAACTTTTCGTTCCAAAAACTGGTCAGCCACATAGGAGGCCTGCCGGAGCTCAACCAGCGAGACCACAGCTTCCATGCTGTGTCTTCATTGCGAGAGCAAAGGTATTTTCTGTGGCTGAAATTCTGTCGAAATCGAGATTTTTACCGTTTAACAAAACTTTTCGTTCCAAAAACTGGTCAGCCACATAGGAGGCCTGCCGGAGCTCAACCAGCGAGACCACAGCTTCCATGCTGTGTCTTCATTGCGAGAGCAAAGGTATTTTCTGTGGCTGAAATTCTGTCGAAATCGAGATTTTTACCGTTTAACAAAACTTTTCGTTCCAAAAACTGGTCAGCCACATAGGAGGCCTGCCGGAGCTCAACCAGCGAGACCACAGCTTCCATGCTGGTTCTTCATTTCGGGAGCAAAGGTATTTTCTGTGGCTGAATTTTCTCGAAATCGAGATTTTTACCGTTTAACAAAACTTTTCGTTCCAAAAACTGGTCAGCCACATAGAAGGCCTGCCGAAGCTCAACCAGCGAGACCACAGCTTCCATGCTGTGTCTTCATTGCGAGAGCAAAGGTATTTTCTGTGGCTGAATTTTCTCGAAATCGAGATTTTTACCGTTTAACAAAACTTTTCGTTCCAAAAACTGGTCAGCCACATAGAAGGCCTGCCGAAGCTCAACCAGCGAGACCACGTGTTCCATGCTGTGTCTTCGTTGCGGGAGCAAAAGTATTTTCTGTGGCTAAAATTCTGTCGAAATCGAGATTTTTACCGCTTTTGGTGGAAGTTGTGGGAGAAAACAAAACTTTTCGTTTCAAAAACTGGTCAGCCACATAGGAGGCCTGCCGGAGCTCAACCAGCGAGACCACAGCTTCCATGCTGTGTCTTCATTGCGAGAGCAAAGGTATTTTCTGTGGCTGAAATTCTGTCGAAATCGAGATTTTTACCGTTTAACAAAACTTTTCGTTCCAAAAACTGGTCAGCCACATAGGAGGCCTGCCGGAGCTCAACCAGCGAGACCACAGCTTCCATGCTGTGTCTTCATTGCGAAAGCAAAGGTATTTTTTGTGGCTGAAATTCTGTCGAAATCGAGATTTTTACCGGTTTTGGTGAAACTGTGAGGTAAAACAGAACTTTTCGTTCCAAAAACTGGTCAGCTACATAGAGGCCTGCCGGAGCTCAACCAGCGAGACCACGTGTTCCATGCTGTGTCTTCATTGCGAGAGCAAAGGTATTTTCTGTGGCTGAAATTCTGTCGAAATCGAGATTTTTACCGTTTAACAAAACTTTTCGTTCCAAAAACTGGTCAGCCACATAGGAGGCCTGCCGGAGCTCAACCAGCGAGACCACAGCTTCCATGCTGGTTCTTCATTTCGGGAGCAAAGGTATTTTCTGTGGCTGAATTTTCTCGAAATCGAGATTTTTACCGTTTAACAAAACTTTTCGTTCCAAAAACTGGTCAGCCACATAGAAGGCCTGCCGAAGCTCAACCAGCGAGACCACAGCTTCCATGCTGTGTCTTCATTGCGAGAGCAAAGGTATTTTCTGTGGCTGAATTTTCTCGAAATCGAGATTTTTACCGTTTAACAAAACTTTTCGTTCCAAAAACTGGTCAGCCACATAGAAGGCCTGCCGAAGCTCAACCAGCGAGACCACGTGTTCCATGCTGTGTCTTCGTTGCGGGAGCAAAAGTATTTTCTGTGGCTAAAATTCTGTCGAAATCGAGATTTTTACCGCTTTTGGTGGAAGTTGTGGGAGAAAACAAAACTTTTCGTTTCAAAAACTGGTCAGCCACATAGGAGGCCTGCCGGAGCTCAACCAGCGAGACCACAGCTTCCATGCTGTGTCTTCATTGCGAGAGCAAAGGTATTTTCTGTGGCTGAAATTCTGTCGAAATCGAGATTTTTACCGTTTAACAAAACTTTTCGTTCCAAAAACTGGTCAGCCACATAGGAGGCCTGCCGGAGCTCAACCAGCGAGACCACAGCTTCCATGCTGTGTCTTCATTGCGGAAGTAAAGGTATTTTTTGTGGCTGAAATTCTGTCGAAATCGAGATTTTTACCGGTTTTGGTGAAAATGTGAGGTAAAACAGAACTTTTCGTTCCAAAAACTGGTCAGCTACATAGAGGCCTGCCGGAGCTCAACCAGCGAGACCACAGCTTCCATGCTGTGTCTTCACTGCGGAAGCAAAGGTATTTTTTGTGGCTGAAATTCTGTCGAAATCGAGATTTTTACCGGTTTTGGTGAAAATGTGAGGTAAAACAAAACTTTTCGTTCCAAAAACTGGTCAGCTACATAGAGGCCTGCCGGAGCTCAACCAGCGAGACCACAGCTTCCATGCTGGTTCTTCATTCCGGGAGCAAAGGTATTTTCTGTGGCTGAATTTTGTCGAAATCGAGATTTTTACCGTTTAACAAAACTTTTCGTTCCAAAAACTGGTCAGCCACATAGGAGGCCTGCCGGAGCTCAACCAGCGAGACCACAGCTTCCACCACATGCTGGTTCTTCATTCCGGGAGCAAAGGTATTTTCTGTGGCTGAATTTTGTCGAAATCGATTTTACCGTTTAACAAAACTTTTCGTTCCAAAAACTTGTCAGCCACATAGGAGGCCTGCCGGAGCTCAACCAGCGAGACCACGTGTTCCATGCTGTGTCTTCGTTGCGGGAGCAAAAGTATTTTCTGTGGCTAAAATTCTGTCGAAATCGAGATTTTTACCGCTTTTGGTGGAAGTTGTGGGAGAAAACAAAACTTTTCGTTTCAAAAACTGGTCAGCCACATAGGAGGCCTGCCGGAGCTCAACCAGCGAGACCACAGCTTCCATGCTGTGTCTTCATTGCGAGAGCAAAGGTATTTTCTGTGGCTGAAATTCTGTCGAAATCGAGATTTTTACCGTTTAACAAAACTTTTCGTTCCAAAAACTGGTCAGCCACATAGGAGGCCTGCCGGAGCTCAACCAGCGAGACCACAGCTTCCATGCTGTGTCTTCATTGCGGAAGCAAAGGTATTTTTTGTGGCTGAAATTCTGTCGAAATCGAGATTTTTACCGGTTTTGGTGAAAATGTGAGGTAAAACAGAACTTTTCGTTCCAAAAACTGGTCAGCTACATAGAGGCCTGCCGGAGCTCAACCAGCGAGACCACAGCTTCCATGCTGGTTCTTCATTTCGGGAGCAAAGGTATTTTCTGTGGCTGAATTTTCTCGAAATCGAGATTTTTACCGTTTAACAAAACTTTTCGTTCCAAAAACTGGTCAGCCACATAGGAGGCCTGCCGGAGCTCAACCAGCGAGACCACAGCTTCCATGCTGGTTCTTCATTTCGGGAGCAAAGGTATTTTCTGTGGCTGAATTTTCTCGAAATCGAGATTTTTACCGTTTAACAAAACTTTTCGTTCCAAAAACTGGTCAGCCACATAGAAGGCCTGCCGAAGCTCAACCAGCGAGACCACAGCTTCCATGCTGTGTCTTCATTGCGAGAGCAAAGGTATTTTCTGTGGCTGAAATTCTGTCGAAATCGAGATTTTTACCGTTTAACAAAACTTTTCGTTCCAAAAACTGGTCAGCCACATAGGAGGCCTGCCGGAGCTCAACCAGCGAGACCACAGCTTCCATGCTGTGTCTTCATTGCGGAAGCAAAGGTATTTTTTGTGGCTGAAATTCTGTCGAAATCGAGATTTTTACCGGTTTTGGTGAATGTGAGGTAAAACAAAACTTTTCGTTCCAAAAACTGGTCAGCTACATAGAGGCCTGCCGGAGCTCAACCAGCGAGACCACAGCTTCCATGCTGGTTCTTCATTTCGGGAGCAAAGGTATTTTCTGTGGCTGAATTTTCTCGAAATCGAGATTTTTACCGTTTAACAAAACTTTTCGTTCCAAAAACTGGTCAGCCACATAGAAGGCCTGCCGAAGCTCAACCACCGAGACCACAGCTTCCATGCTGTGTCTTCATTGCGAGAGCAAAGGTATTTTCTGTGGCTGAAATTCTGTCGAAATCGAGATTTTTACCGTTTAACAAAACTTTTCGTTCCAAAAACTGGTCAGCCACATAGGAGGCCTGCCGGAGCTCAACCAGCGAGACCACAGCTTCCATGCTGTGTCTTCATTGCGGAAGCAAAGGTATTTTTTGTGGCTGAAATTCTGTCGAAATCGAGATTTTTACCGGTTTTGGTGAAAATGTGAGGTAAAACAAAACTTTTCGTTCCAAAAACTGGTCAGCTACATAGAGGCCTGCCGGAGCTCAACCAGCGAGACCACAGCTTCCATGCTGGTTCTTCATTTCGGGAGCAAAGGTATTTTCTGTGGCTGAATTTTCTCGAAATCGAGATTTTTACCGTTTAACAAAACTTTTCGTTCCAAAAACTGGTCAGCCACATAGGAGGCCTGCCGGAGCTCAACCAGCGAGACCACAGCTTCCATGCTGGTTCTTCATTTCGGGAGCAAAGGTATTTTCTGTGGCTGAATTTTCTCGAAATCGAGATTTTTACCGTTTAACAAAACTTTTCGTTCCAAAAACTGGTCAGCCACATAGAAGGCCTGCCGAAGCTCAACCAGCGAGACCACAGCTTCCATGCTGTGTCTTCATTGCGAGAGCAAAGGTATTTTCTGTGGCTGAAATTCTGTCGAAATCGAGATTTTTACCGTTTAACAAAACTTTTCGTTCCAAAAACCTGTCAGCCACATAGGAGGCCTGCCGGAGCTCAACCAGCGAGACCACAGCTTCCATGCTGTGTCTTCATTGCGGAAGCAAAGGTATTTTTTGTGGCTGAATTTTGTCGAAATCGATTTTACCGTTTAACAAAACTTTTCGTTCCAAAAACTTGTCAGCCACATAGGAGGCCTGCCGGAGCTCAACCAGCGAGACCACAGCTTCCATGCTGGTTCTTCATTCCGGGAGCAAAGGTATTTTCTGTGGCTGAATTTTGTCGAAATCGATTTTACCGTTTAACAAAACTTTTCGTTCCAAAAACTGGTCAGCCACATAGGAGGCCTGCCGGAGCTCAACCAGCAAGACCACATCTTCCATGCTGGTTCTTCATTCCGGGAGCAAAGGTATTTTCTGTGGCTGGATTTTGTCGAAATCGATTTTACCGTTTAACAAAACTTTTCGTTCCAAAAACTTGTCAGCCACATAGGAGGCCTGCCGGAGCTCAACCAGCGAGACCACAGCTTCCATGCTGTGTCTTCATTGCGGAAGCAAAGGTATTTTTTGTGGCTGAAATTCTGTCGAAATCGAGATTTTTACCGGTTTTGGTGAAAATGTGAGGTAAAACAAAACTTTTCATTCCAAAAACTGGTCAGCTACATAGAGGCCTGCCGGAGCTCAAACACGAGACCACGTGTTCCATGCTGCGTCTTCGTTGCGGGAGCAAAAGTATTTTCTGTGGCTGAAATTCTGTCGAAATCGAGATTTTTACCGCTTTTGGTGGAAGTTGTGGGAGAAAACAAAACTTTTCGTTTCAAAAACTGGTCAGCCACATAGGAGGCCTGCCGGAGCTCAACCAGCGAGACCACGTGTTCCATGCTGTGTCTTCGTTGCGGGAGCAAAAGTATTTTCTGTGGCTAAAATTCTGTCGAAATCGAGATTTTTACCGCTTTTGGTGGAAGTTGTGGGAGAAAACAAAACTTTTCGTTTCAAAAACTGGTCAGCCACATAGGAGGCCTGCCGGAGCTCAACCAGCGAGACCACAGCTTCCATGCTGTGTCTTCATTGCGAGAGCAAAGGTATTTTCTGTGGCTGAAATTCTGTCGAAATCGAGATTTTTACCGTTTAACAAAACTTTTCGTTCCAAAAACTGGTCAGCCACATAGGAGGCCTGCCGGAGCTCAACCAGCGAGACCACAGCTTCCATGCTGTGTCTTCATTGCGGAAGCAAAGGTATTTTTTGTGGCTGAAATTCTGTCGAAATCGAGATTTTTACCGGTTTTGGTGAAAATGTGAGGTAAAACAAAACTTTTCGTTCCAAAAACTGGTCAGCTACATAGAGCCTGCCGGAGCTCAACCAGCGAGACCACAGCTTCCATGCTGGTTCTTCATTTCGGGAGCAAAGGTATTTTCTGTGGCTGAATTTTCTCGAAATCGAGATTTTTACCGTTTAACAAAACTTTTCGTTCCAAAAACTGGTCAGCCACATAGGAGGCCTGCCGGAGCTCAACCAGCGAGACCACAGCTTCCATGCTGGTTCTTCATTTCGGGAGCAAAGGTATTTTCTGTGGCTGAATTTTCTCGAAATCGAGATTTTTACCGTTTAACAAAACTTTTCGTTCCAAAAACTGGTCAGCCACATAGGAGGCCTGCCGGAGCTCAACCAGCGAGACCACAGCTTCCATGCTGGTTCTTCATTCCGGGAGCAAAGGTATTTTCTGTGGCTGAATTTTGTCGAAATCGATTTTACCGTTTAACAAAACTTTTCGTTCCAAAAACTGGTCAGCCACATAGGAGGCCTGCCGGAGCTCAACCAGCAAGACCACATCTTCCATGCTGGTTCTTCATTCCGGGAGCAAAGGTATTTTCTGTGGCTGGATTTTGTCGAAATCGATTTTACCGTTTAACAAAACTTTTCGTTCCAAAAACTTGTCAGCCACATAGGAGGCCTGCCGGAGCTCAACCAGCGAGACCACAGCTTCCATGCTGTGTCTTCATTGCGGAAGCAAAGGTATTTTTTGTGGCTGAAATTCTGTCGAAATCGAGATTTTTACCGGTTTTGGTGAAAATGTGAGGTAAAACAAAACTTTTCATTCCAAAAACTGGTCAGCTACATAGAGGCCTGCCGGAGCTCAAACACGAGACCACGTGTTCCATGCTGCGTCTTCGTTGCGGGAGCAAAAGTATTTTCTGTGGCTGAAATTCTGTCGAAATCGAGATTTTTACCGCTTTTGGTGGAAGTTGTGGGAGAAAACAAAACTTTTCGTTTCAAAAACTGGTCAGCCACATAGGAGGCCTGCCGGAGCTCAACCAGCGAGACCACGTGTTCCATGCTGTGTCTTCGTTGCGGGAGCAAAAGTATTTTCTGTGGCTGAATTTTGTCGAAATCGAGATTTTTACCGTTTAACAAAACTTTTCGTTCCAAAAACTGGTCAGCCACATAGGAGGCCTGCCGGAGCTCAACCAGCGAGACCACAGCTTCCATGCTGGTTCTTCATTCCGGGAGCAAAGGTATTTTCTGTGGCTGAATTTTGTCGAAATCGATTTTACCGTTTAACAAAACTTTTCGTTCCAAAAACTGGTCAGCCACATAGGAGGCCTGCCGGAGCTCAACCAGCAAGACCACATCTTCCATGCTGGTTCTTCATTCCGGGAGCAAAGGTATTTTCTGTGGCTGGATTTTGTCGAAATCGATTTTACCGTTTAACAAAACTTTTCGTTCCAAAAACTTGTCAGCCACATAGGAGGCCTGCCGGAGCTCAACCAGCGAGACCACAGCTTCCATGCTGTGTCTTCATTGCGGAAGCAAAGGTATTTTTTGTGGCTGAAATTCTGTCGAAATCGAGATTTTTACCGGTTTTGGTGAAAATGTGAGGTAAAACAAAACTTTTCATTCCAAAAACTGGTCAGCTACATAGAGGCCTGCCGGAGCTCAAACACGAGACCACGTGTTCCATGCTGCGTCTTCGTTGCGGGAGCAAAAGTATTTTCTGTGGCTGAAATTCTGTCGAAATCGAGATTTTTACCGCTTTTGGTGGAAGTTGTGGGAGAAAACAAAACTTTTCGTTTCAAAAACTGGTCAGCCACATAGGAGGCCTGCCGGAGCTCAACCAGCGAGACCACGTGTTCCATGCTGTGTCTTCGTTGCGGGAGCAAAAGTATTTTCTGTGGCTAAAATTCTGTCGAAATCGAGATTTTTACCGCTTTTGGTGGAAGTTGTGGGAGAAAACAAAACTTTTCGTTTCAAAAACTGGTCAGCCACATAGGAGGCCTGCCGGAGCTCAACCAGCGAGACCACAGCTTCCATGCTGTGTCTTCATTGCGAGAGCAAAGGTATTTTCTGTGGCTGAAATTCTGTCGAAATCGAGATTTTTACCGTTTAACAAAACTTTTCGTTCCAAAAACTGGTCAGCCACATAGGAGGCCTGCCGGAGCTCAACCAGCGAGACCACAGCTTCCATGCTGTGTCTTCATTGCGGAAGCAAAGGTATTTTTTGTGGCTGAAATTCTGTCGAAATCGAGATTTTTACCGGTTTTGGTGAAAATGTGAGGTAAAACAAAACTTTTCGTTCCAAAAACTGGTCAGCTACATAGAGGCCTGCCGGAGCTCAACCAGCGAGACCACAGCTTCCATGCTGGTTCTTCATTTCGGGAGCAAAGGTATTTTCTGTGGCTGAATTTTCTCGAAATCGAGATTTTTACCGTTTAACAAAACTTTTCGTTCCAAAAACTGGTCAGCCACATAGGAGGCCTGCCGGAGCTCAACCAGCGAGACCACAGCTTCCATGCTGGTTCTTCATTTCGGGAGCAAAGGTATTTTCTGTGGCTGAATTTTCTCGAAATCGAGATTTTTACCGTTTAACAAAACTTTTCGTTCCAAAAACTGGTCAGCCACATAGAAGGCCTGCCGAAGCTCAACCAGCGAGACCACAGCTTCCATGCTGTGTCTTCATTGCGAGAGCAAAGGTATTTTCTGTGGCTGAAATTCTGTCGAAATCGAGATTTTTACCGTTTAACAAAACTTTTCGTTCCAAAAACCTGTCAGCCACATAGGAGGCCTGCCGGAGCTCAACCAGCGAGACCACAGCTTCCATGCTGTGTCTTCATTGCGGAAGCAAAGGTATTTTTTGTGGCTGAATTTTGTCGAAATCGATTTTACCGTTTAACAAAACTTTTCGTTCCAAAAACTGGTCAGCCACATAGGAGGCCTGCCGGAGCTCAACCAGCAAGACCACATCTTCCATGCTGGTTCTTCATTCCGGGAGCAAAGGTATTTTCTGTGGCTGGATTTTGTCGAAATCGATTTTACCGTTTAACAAAACTTTTCGTTCCAAAAACTTGTCAGCCACATAGGAGGCCTGCCGGAGCTCAACCAGCGAGACCACAGCTTCCATGCTGTGTCTTCATTGCGGAAGCAAAGGTATTTTTTGTGGCTGAAATTCTGTCGAAATCGAGATTTTTACCGGTTTTGGTGAAAATGTGAGGTAAAACAAAACTTTTCATTCCAAAAACTGGTCAGCTACATAGAGGCCTGCCGGAGCTCAAACACGAGACCACGTGTTCCATGCTGCGTCTTCGTTGCGGGAGCAAAAGTATTTTCTGTGGCTGAAATTCTGTCGAAATCGAGATTTTTACCGCTTTTGGTGGAAGTTGTGGGAGAAAACAAAACTTTTCGTTTCAAAAACTGGTCAGCCACATAGGAGGCCTGCCGGAGCTCAACCAGCGAGACCACGTGTTCCATGCTGTGTCTTCGTTGCGGGAGCAAAAGTATTTTCTGTGGCTAAAATTCTGTCGAAATCGAGATTTTTACCGCTTTTGGTGGAAGTTGTGGGAGAAAACAAAACTTTTCGTTTCAAAAACTGGTCAGCCACATAGGAGGCCTGCCGGAGCTCAACCAGCGAGACCACAGCTTCCATGCTGTGTCTTCATTGCGAGAGCAAAGGTATTTTCTGTGGCTGAAATTCTGTCGAAATCGAGATTTTTACCGTTTAACAAAACTTTTCGTTCCAAAAACTGGTCAGCCACATAGGAGGCCTGCCGGAGCTCAACCAACGAGACCACAGCTTCCATGCTGTGTCTTCATTGCGGAAGCAAAGGTATTTTTTGTGGCTGAAATTCTGTCGAAATCGAGATTTTTACCGGTTTCGGTGAAAATGTGAGGTAAAACAGAACTTTTCGTTCCAAAAACTGGTCAGCTACATAGAGGCCTGCCGGAGCTCAACCAGCGAGACCACAGCTTCCATGCTGGTTCTTCATTTCGGGAGCAAAGGTATTTTCTGTGGCTGAATTTTCTCGAAATCGAGATTTTTACCGTTTAACAAAACTTTTCGTTCCAAAAACTGGTCAGCCACATAGGAGGCCTGCCGGAGCTCAACCAGCGAGACCACAGCTTCCATGCTGGTTCTTCATTTCGGGAGCAAAGGTATTTTCTGTGGCTGAATTTTCTCGAAATCGAGATTTTTACCGTTTAACAAAACTTTTCGTTCCAAAAACTGGTCAGCCACATAGAAGGCCTGCCGAAGCTCAACCAGCGAGACCACAGCTTCCATGCTGTGTCTTCATTGCGAGAGCAAAGGTATTTTCTGTGGCTGAAATTCTGTCGAAATCGAGATTTTTACCGTTTAACAAAACTTTTCGTTCCAAAAACTGGTCAGCCACATAGGAGGCCTGCCGGAGCTCAACCAGCGAGACCACAGCTTCCATGCTGTGTCTTCATTGCGGAAGCAAAGGTATTTTTTGTGGCTGAAATTCTGTCGAAATCGAGATTTTTACCGGTTTTGGTGAAAATGTGAGGTAAAACAAAACTTTTCGTTCCAAAAACTGGTCAGCTACATAGAGGCCTGCCGGAGCTCAACCAGCGAGACCACAGCTTCCATGCTGGTTCTTCATTTCGGGAGCAAAGGTATTTTCTGTGGCTGAATTTTCTCGAAATCGAGATTTTTACCGTTTAACAAAACTTTTCGTTCCAAAAACTGGTCAGCCACATAGAAGGCCTGCCGAAGCTCAACCAGCGAGACCACAGCTTCCATGCTGTGTCTTCATTGCGAGAGCAAAGGTATTTTCTGTGGCTGAAATTCTGTCGAAATCGAGATTTTTACCGTTTAACAAAACTTTTCGTTCCAAAAACTGGTCAGCCACATAGGAGGCCTGCCGGAGCTCAACCAGCGAGACCACAGCTTCCATGCTGTGTCTTCATTGCGGAAGCAAAGGTATTTTTTGTGGCTGAAATTCTGTCGAAATCGAGATTTTTACCGGTTTTGGTGAAAATGTGAGGTAAAACAAAACTTTTCGTTCCAAAAACTGGTCAGCTACATAGAGGCCTGCCGGAGCTCAACCAGCGAGACCACAGCTTCCATGCTGGTTCTTCATTTCGGGAGCAAAGGTATTTTCTGTGGCTGAATTTTCTCGAAATCGAGATTTTTACCGTTTAACAAAACTTTTCGTTTTAAAAACTGGTCAGCCACATAGGAGGCCTGCCGGAGCTCAACCAGCGAGACCACAGCTTCCATGCTGGTTCTTCATTTCGGGAGCAAAGGTATTTTCTGTGGCTGAATTTTCTCGAAATCGAGATTTTTACCGTTTAACAAAACTTTTCGTTCCAAAAACTGGTCAGCCACATAGAAGGCCTGCCGAAGCTCAACCAGCGAGACCACAGCTTCCATGCTGTGTCTTCATTGCGAGAGCAAAGGTATTTTCTGTGGCTGAAATTCTGTCGAAATCGAGATTTTTACCGTTTAACAAAACTTTTCGTTCCAAAAACCTGTCAGCCACATAGGAGGCCTGCCGGAGCTCAACCAGCGAGACCACAGCTTCCATGCTGGTTCTTCATTCCGGGAGCAAAGGTATTTTCTGTGGCTGGATTTTGTCGAAATCGATTTTACCGTTTAACAAAACTTTTCGTTCCAAAAACTTGTCAGCCACATAGGAGGCCTGCCGGAGCTCAACCAGCGAGACCACAGCTTCCATGCTGTGTCTTCATTGCGGAAGCAAAGGTATTTTTTGTGGCTGAAATTCTGTCGAAATCGAGATTTTTACCGGTTTTGGTGAAAATGTGAGGTAAAACAAAACTTTTCATTCCAAAAACTGGTCAGCTACATAGAGGCCTGCCGGAGCTCAAACACGAGACCACGTGTTCCATGCTGCGTCTTCGTTGCGGGAGCAAAAGTATTTTCTGTGGCTAAAATTCTGTCGAAATCGAGATTTTTACCGTTTAACAAAACTTTTCGTTCCAAAAACTGGTCAGCCACATAGGAGGCCTGCCGGAGCTCAACCAGCGAGACCACAGCTTCCATGCTGTGTCTTCATTGCGGAAGCAAAGGTATTTTTTGTGGCTGAAATTCTGTCGAAATCGAGATTTTTACCGGTTTTGGTGGAAATTGTGGGGGAAAACAAAACTTTTCGTTCCAAAAACTAGTCAGCCACATAGAATTCCTGCCGGAGCTCAAACACAAGACCAATTCTTCCATGCTGTAACTTCATTGCGGAAGCAAAGGTATTTTCCGTGGCTGAAATTCTGTCGAAATCGAGATTTTTATTGTTTAACAAAACTTTTCGTTCCTAAAACTGGTCAGCCACATAGGAGGCCTGCCGGAGCTCAACCAGCGAGACCACAGCTTCCATGCTGTGTCTTCATTGCGAAAGCAAAGGTATTTTCTGTGGCTGAAATTCTGTCGAAATCGAGATTTTTACCGTTTAGCAAAACTTTTCGTTCCAAAAACTGGTCAGCTACATAGAAGGCCTGCCGGAGCTCAAACACAAGACCACTTCTTCCATGCTGTGTCTTCATTGCGAGAGCAAAGGTATTTTCTGTGGCTGAAATTCTGTCGAAATCGAGATTTTTACCGTTTAACAAAACTTTTCGTTCCTAAAACTGGTCAGCCACATAGGAGGCCTGCCGGAGCTCAACCAGCGAGACCACAGCTTCCATGCTGGTTCTTCATTCCGGGAGCAAAGGTATTTTCTGTGGCTGAATTTTGTCGAAATCGAGATTTTTACCGTTTAACAAAACTTTTCGTTCCAAAAACTGGTCAGCCACATAGGAGGCCTGCCGGAGCTCAACCAGCGAGACCACAGCTTCCATGCTGTGTCTTCATTGCGGAAGCAAAGGTATTTTTTGTGGCTGAAATTCTGTCGAAATCGAGATTTTTACCGGTTTTGGTGGAAATTGTGGGGGGAAAACAAAACTTTTCGTTCCAAAAACTGGTCAGCCACATAGAAGGCCTGCCGAAGCTCAACCAGCGAGACCACAGCTTCCATGCTGTGTCTTCATTGCGAGAGCAAAGGTATTTTCTGTGGCTGAAATTCTGTCGAAATCGAGATTTTTACCGTTTAACAAAACTTTTCGTTCCTAAAACTGGTCAGCCACATAGGAGGCCTGCCGGAGCTCAAACACAAGACCACTTCTTCCATGCTGTAACTTCATTGCGGAAGCAAAGGTATTTTCCGTGGCTGAAATTCTGTCGAAATCGAGATTTTTATTGTTTAACAAAACTTTTCGTTCCTAAAACTGGTCAGCCACATAGGAGGCCTGCCGGAGCTCAACCAGCGAGACCACAGCTTCCATGCTGTGTCTTCATTGCGAAAGCAAAGGTATTTTCTGTGGCTGAAATTCTGTCGAAATCGAGATTTTTACCGTTTAACAAAACTTTTCGTTCCAAAAACTGGTCAGCTACATAGAAGGCCTGCCGGAGCTCAAACACAAGACCACTTCTTCCATGCTGTGTCTTCATTGCGAGAGCAAAGGTATTTTCTGTGGCTGAAATTCTGTCGAAATCGAGATTTTTACCGGTTTTGGTGAAAATGTGAGGTAAAACAAAACTTTTCGTTCCAAAAACTGGTCAGCCACATAAAAGGCCTGCCGAAGCTCAACCAGCGAGACCACAGCTTCCATGCTGTGTCTTCATTGCGAGAGCAAAGGTATTTTCTGTGGCTGAAATTCTGTCGAAATCGAGATTTTTATTGTTTAACAAAACTTTTCGTTCCTAAAACTGGTCAGCCACATAGGAGGCCTGCCGGAGCTCAACCAGCGAGACCACAGCTTCCATGCTGGTTCTTCATTCCGGGAGCAAAGGTATTTTCTGTGGCTGAATTTTCTCGAAATCGAGATTTTTACCGTTTAACAAAACTTTTCGTTCCAAAAACTGGTCAGCCACATAGAAGGCCTGCCGAAGCTCAACCAGCGAGACCACAGCTTCCATGCTGTGTCTTCATTGCGAGAGCAAAGGTATTTTCTGTGGCTGAAATTCTGTCGAAATCGAGATTTTTACCGTTCAACAAAACTTTTCGTTCCAAAAACTGGTCAGCCACATAGGAGGCCTGCCGGAGCTCAACCAGCGAGACCACAGCTTCCATGCTGGTTCTTCATTCCGGGAGCAAAGGTATTTTCTGTGGCTGAATTTTGTCGAAATCGATTTTACCATTTAACAAAACTTTTCGTTCCAAAAACTGGTCAGCCACATAGGAGGCCTGCCGGAGCTCAACCAGCGAGACCACAGCTTCCATGCTGTGTCTTCGTTGCGGAAGCAAAGGTATTTTTTGTGGCTGAAATTCTGTCGAAATCGAGATTTTTACCGGTTTTGGTGAAAATGTGAGGTAAAACAAAACTTTTCATTCCAAAAATTGGTCAGCTACATAGAGGCCTGCCGGAGCTCAAACACGAGACCACGTGTTCCATGCTGTGTCTTCGTTGCGGGAGCAAAAGTATTTTCTGTGGCTAAAATTCTGTCAAAATCGAGATTTTTACCGGTTTTGGTGAAAATGTGAGGTAAAACAAAACTTTTCATTCCAAAAACTGGTCAGCTACATAGAGGCCTGCCGGAGCTCAAACACGAGACCACGTGTTCCATGCTGTGTCTTCGTTGCGGGAGCAAAAGTATTTTCTGTGGCTAAAATTCTGTCGAAATCGAGATTTTTACCGGTTTTGGTGAAAATGTGAGGTAAAACAAAACTTTTCGTTCCAAAAACTGGTCAGCCACATAGAAGGCCTGCCGAAGCTCAACCAGCGAGACCACAGCTTCCATGCTGTGTCTTCATTGCGAGAGCAAAGGTATTTTCTGTGGCTGAAATTCTGTCGAAATCGAGATTTTTATTGTTTAACAAAACTTTTCGTTCCTAAAACTGGTCAGCCACATAGGAGGCCTGCCGGAGCTCAACCAGCGAGACCACAGCTTCCATGCTGGTTCTTCATTCCGGGAGCAAAGGTATTTTCTGTGGCTGAATTTTCTCGAAATCGAGATTTTTACCGTTTAACAAAACTTTTCGTTCCAAAAACTGGTCAGCCACATAGAAGGCCTGCCGAAGCTCAACCAGCGAGACCACAGCTTCCATGCTGTGTCTTCATTGCGAGAGCAAAGGTATTTTCTGTGGCTGAAATTTTGTCGAAATCGAGATTTTTACCGTTCAACAAAACTTTTCGTTCCAAAAACTGGTCAGCCACATAGGAGGCCTGCCGGAGCTCAACCAGCGAGACCACAGCTTCCATGCTGGTTCTTCATTCCGGGAGCAAAGGTATTATCTGTGGCTGAATTTTGTCGAAATCGATTTTACCATTTAACAAAACTTTTCGTTCCAAAAACTGGTCAGCCACATAGGAGGCCTGCCGGAGCTCAACCAGCGAGACCACAGCTTCCATGCTGTGCCTTCATTGCGGAAGCAAAGGTATTTTTTGTGGCTGAAATTCTGTCGAAATCGAGATTTTTACCGGTCTTGGTGAAAATGTGAGGTAAAACAAAACTTTTCATTCCAAAAATTGGTCAGCTACATAGAGGCCTGCCGGAGCTCAAACACGAGACCACGTGTTCCATGCTGTGTCTTCGTTGCGGGAGCAAAAGTATTTTCTGTGGCTAAAATTCTGTCAAAATCGAGATTTTTACCGGTTTTGGTGAAAATGTGAGGTAAAACAAAACTTTTCATTCCAAAAACTGGTCAGCTACATAGAGGCCTGCCGGAGCTCAAACACGAGACCACGTGTTCCATGCTGTGTCTTCGTTGCGGGAGCAAAAGTATTTTCTGTGGCTAAAATTCTGTCGAAATCGAGATTTTTACCGCTTTTGGTGGAAGTTGTGGGAGAAAACAAAACTTTTCGTTTCAAAAACTGGTCAGCTACATAGAGGCCTGCCGGAGCTCAACCAGCGAGACCACAGCTTCCATGCTGTGTCTTCATTGCGAGAGCAAAGGTATTTTCTGTGGCTGAATTTTGTCGAAATCGAGATTTTTACCGTTTAACAAAACTTTTCGTTCCAAAAACTGGTCAGCCACATAGAAGGCCTGCCGAAGCTCAACCAGCGAGACCACAGCTTCCATGCTGTGTCTTCATTGCGAGAGCAAAGGTATTTTCTGTGGCTGAAATTCTGTCGAAATCGAGATTTTTATTGTTTAACAAAACTTTTCGTTCCTAAAACTGGTCAGCCACATAGGAGGCCTGCCGGAGCTCAACCAGCGAGACCACAGCTTCCATGCTGGTTCTTCATTCCGGGAGCAAAGGTATTTTCTGTGGCTGAATTTTGTCGAAATCGAGATTTTTACCGTTTAACAAAACTTTTCGTTCCAAAAACTGGTCAGCCACATAGGAGGCCTGCCGGAGCTCAACCAGCGAGACCACAGCTTCCATGCTGTGTCTTCATTGCGGAAGCAAAGGTATTTTTGTGGCTGAAATTCTGTCGAAATCGAGATTTTTACCGGTTTGGTGAAAATGTGAGGTAAAACAAAACTTTTCGTTCCAAAAACTGGTCAGCTACATAGAGGCCTGCCGTAGCTCAACCAGCGAGACCACAGCTTCCATGCTGGTTCTTCATTCCGGGAGCAAAGGTATTTTCTGTGGCTGAATTTTGTCGAAATCGAGATTTTTACCGTTTAACAAAACTTTTCGTTCCAAAAACTGGTCAGCTACATAGAAGGCCTGCCGGAGCTCAAACACAAGATTACTTCTTCCATGCTGTAACTTCATTGCGGAAGCAAAGGTATTTTCTGTGGCTGAAGCTCTGTCGAAATCGAGATTTTTACCGGTTTTGGTGGAAATTTTGGGGGGAAAACAAAACTTTTCGTTCCAAAAACTAGTCAGCCACATAGAAGGCCTGCCGGAGCTCAAACACAAGACCACTTCTTCCATGCTGTAACTTCATTGCGGAAGCAAAGGTATTTTCCGTGGCTGAAATTTTGTCAAAATCGAGATTTTTACCGTTTTGGTGGAAAATGGGGGGAAAACAAAACTTTTTGTTCCAAAAACTAGTCAGCCACATAAAAGGCCTGCCGGAGCTCGACCAGCGAGACCACAGCTTCCATGCTGGTTCTTCATTCCAGGAGCAAAGGTATTTTCTGTGGCTGAATTTTGTCGAAATCGAGATTTTTACGGTTTAAGAAAACTTTTCGTTACAAAAACTGGTCAGCCACATAGAAGGCCTTCGGAAGCTCAACCAGCGAGACCACAGCTTCCATGCTGTGTCTTCATTGCGAGAGCAAAGGTATTTTCTGTGGCTGAAATTCTGTCGAAATCGAGATTTTTACCGTTTAACAAAACTTTTCGTTCCAAAAACTGGTCAGCTACATAGAAGGCCTGCCGGAGCTCAAACACAAGACCACTTCTTCCATGCTGTGTCTTTATTGCGAGAGCAAAGGTATTTTTTGTGGCTGAAATTCTGTCGAAATCGAGATTTTTACCGGTTTTGGTGAAAATGTGAGGTAAAACAAAACTTTTCGTTCCAAAAACTGGTCAGCTACATAGAGGCCTGCCGGAGCTCAACCAGCGAGACCACAGCTTCCATGCTGGTTCTTCATTCCGGGAGCAAAGGTATTTTCTGTGGCTGAATTTTGTCGAAATCGAGATTTTTACCGTTTAACAAAACTTTTCGTTCCAAAAACTGGTCAGCCACATAGGAGGCCTGCCGGAGCTCAACCAGCGAGACCACAGCTTCCATGCTGGTTCTTCATTCCGGGAGCAAAGGTATTTTCTGTGGCTGAATTTTCTCGAAATCGAGATTTTTACCGTTTAACAAAACTTTTCGTTCCAAAAACTGGTCAGCCACATAGAAGGCCTGCCGAAGCTCAACCAGCGAGACCACAGCTTCCATGCTGTGTCTTCATTGCGAGAGCAAAGGTATTTTCTGTGGCTGAAATTCTGTCGAAATCGAGATTTTTACCGTTTAACAAAACTTTTCGTTCCAAAAACTGGTCAGCCACATAGGAGGCCTGCCGGAGCTCAACCAGCGAGACCACAGCTTCCATGCTGGTTCTTCATTCCGGGAGCAAAGGTATTTTCTGTGGCTGAATTTTGTCGAAATCGAGATTTTTACCGTTTAACAAAACTTTTCGTTCCAAAAACTGGTCAGCCACATAGGAGGCCTGCCGGAGCTCAACCAGCGAGACCACAGCTTCCATGCTGTGTCTTCATTGCGGAAGCAAAGGTATTTTTGTGGCTGAAATTCTGTCGAAATCGAGATTTTTACCGTTTAACAGAACTTTTCGTTCCAAAAACTGGTCAGCTACATAGAAGGCCTGCCGGAGCTCAAACACAAGATTACTTCTTCCATGCTGTAACTTCATTGCGGAAGCAAAGGTATTTTCTGTGGCTGAAATTTTGTCAAAATCGAGATTTTTACCGTTTAACAAAACTTTTCGTTCCAAAAACTGGTCAGCCACATAGGAGGCCTGCCGGAGCTCAACCAGCGAGACCACAGCTTCCATGCTGGTTCTTCATTCCGGGAGCAAAGGTATTTTCTGTGGCTGAATTTTCTCGAAATCGAGATTTTTACCGTTTAACAAAACTTTTCGTTCCTAAAACTGGTCAGCCACATAGGAGGCCTGCCGGAGCTCAACCAGCGAGACCACAGCTTCCATGCTGGTTCTTCATTCCGGGAGCAAAGGTATTTTCTGTGGCTGAATTTTGTCGAAATCGAGATTTTTACCGTTTAACAAAACTTTTCGTTCCAAAAACTGGTCAGCCACATAGGAGGCCTGCCGGAGCTCAACCAGCGAGACCACAGCTTCCATGCTGTGTCTTCATTGCGGAAGCAAAGGTATTTTTGTGGCTGAAATTCTGTCGAAATCGAGATTTTTACCGGTTTGGTGAAAATGTGAGGTAAAACAAAACTTTTCGTTCCAAAAACTGGTCAGCTACATAGAGGCCTGCCGTAGCTCAACCAGCGAGACCACAGCTTCCATGCTGGTTCTTCATTCCGGGAGCAAAGGTATTTTCTGTGGCTGAATTTTGTCGAAATCGAGATTTTTACCGTTTAACAAAACTTTTCGTTCCAAAAACTGGTCAGCTACATAGAAGGCCTGCCGGAGCTCAAACACAAGATTACTTCTTCCATGCTGTAACTTCATTGCGGAAGCAAAGGTATTTTCTGTGGCTGAAGCTCTGTCGAAATCGAGATTTTTACCGGTTTTGGTGGAAATTTTGGGGGAAAACAAAACTTTTCGTTCCAAAAACTAGTCAGCCACATAGAAGGCCTGCCGGAGCTCAAACACAAGACCACTTCTTCCATGCTGTAACTTCATTGCGGAAGCAAAGGTATTTTCCGTGGCTGAAATTTTGTCAAAATCGAGATTTTTACCGTTTTGGTGGAAAATGGGGGGAAAACAAAACTTTTTGTTCCAAAAACTAGTCAGCCACATAAAAGGCCTGCCGGAGCTCGACCAGCGAGACCACAGCTTCCATGCTGGTTCTTCATTCCAGGAGCAAAGGTATTTTCTGTGGCTGAATTTTGTCGAAATCGAGATTTTTACGGTTTAAGAAAACTTTTCGTTACAAAAACTGGTCAGCCACATAGAAGGCCTTCGGAAGCTCAACCAGCGAGACCACAGCTTCCATGCTGTGTCTTCATTGCGAGAGCAAAGGTATTTTCTGTGGCTGAAATTCTGTCGAAATCGAGATTTTTACCGTTTAACAAAACTTTTCGTTCCAAAAACTGGTCAGCTACATAGAAGGCCTGCCGGAGCTCAAACACAAGACCACTTCTTCCATGCTGTGTCTTTATTGCGAGAGCAAAGGTATTTTTTGTGGCTGAAATTCTGTCGAAATCGAGATTTTTACCGGTTTTGGTGAAAATGTGAGGTAAAACAAAACTTTTCGTTCCAAAAACTGGTCAGCTACATAGAGGCCTGCCGGAGCTCAACCAGCGAGACCACAGCTTCCATGCTGGTTCTTCATTCCGGGAGCAAAGGTATTTTCTGTGGCTGAATTTTGTCGAAATCGAGATTTTTACCGTTTAACAAAACTTTTCGTTCCAAAAACTGGTCAGCCACATAGGAGGCCTGCCGGAGCTCAACCAGCGAGACCACAGCTTCCATGCTGGTTCTTCATTCCGGGAGCAAAGGTATTTTCTGTGGCTGAATTTTCTCGAAATCGAGATTTTTACCGTTTAACAAAACTTTTCGTTCCAAAAACTGGTCAGCCACATAGAAGGCCTGCCGAAGCTCAACCAGCGAGACCACAGCTTCCATGCTGTGTCTTCATTGCGAGAGCAAAGGTATTTTCTGTGGCTGAAATTCTGTCGAAATCGAGATTTTTACCGTTTAACAAAACTTTTCGTTCCAAAAACTGGTCAGCCACATAGGAGGCCTGCCGGAGCTCAACCAGCGAGACCACAGCTTCCATGCTGGTTCTTCATTCCGGGAGCAAAGGTATTTTCTGTGGCTGAATTTTGTCGAAATCGAGATTTTTACCGTTTAACAAAACTTTTCGTTCCAAAAACTGGTCAGCCACATAGGAGGCCTGCCGGAGCTCAACCAGCGAGACCACAGCTTCCATGCTGTGTCTTCATTGCGGAAGCAAAGGTATTTTTGTGGCTGAAATTCTGTCGAAATCGAGATTTTTACCGTTTAACAGAACTTTTCGTTCCAAAAACTGGTCAGCTACATAGAAGGCCTGCCGGAGCTCAAACACAAGATTACTTCTTCCATGCTGTAACTTCATTGCGGAAGCAAAGGTATTTTCTGTGGCTGAAATTTTGTCAAAATCGAGATTTTTACCGTTTTTGGTGGAAAATGGGGGGAAAACAAAACTTTTCGTTCCAAAAACTAGTCAGCCACATAAAAGGCCTGCCGGAGCTCGACCAGCGAGACCACAGCTTCCATGCTGGGTCTTCATTCCGGGAGCAAAGGTATTTTCTGTGCCCAAAAACTGGTCAGCCACATAGAAGGCCTGCCGGAGCTCTAACAGCGAGACCACTGCTTCCATGCTGTGTCTTTATTGCGAGAGCAAAGGTATTTTCTGTGGCTGAAGCTCTGTCGAAATCGAGATTTTTACCGTTTTTGGTGGAAAATGGGGGGAAAACAAAACTTTTTGTTCCAAAAACTAGTCAGCCACATAAAAGGCCTGCCGGAGCTCGACCAGCGAGACCACAGCTTCCATGCTGTAACTTCATTGCGGAAGCAAAGGTATTTTCCGTGGCTGAAATTTTGTCAAAATCGAGATTTTTACCGTTTTTGGTGGAAAATGGGGGGAAAACAAAACTTTTTGTTCCAAAAACTAGTCAGCCACATAAAAGGCCTGCCGGAGCTCGACCAGCGAGACCACAGCTTCCATGCTGGTTCTTCATTCCAGGAGCAAAGGTATTTTCTGTGGCTGAATTTTGTCGAAATCGAGATTTTTACCGTTTAAGAAAACTTTTCGTTCCAAAAACTGGTCAGCCACATAGAAGGCCTTCGGAAGCTCAACCAGCGAGACCACCTTCCATGCTGTGTCTTCATTGCGAGAGCAAAGGTATTTTCTGTGGCTGAAATTCTGTCGAAATCGAGATTTTTACCGTTTAACAAAACTTTTCGTTCCAAAAACTGGTCAGCTACATAGAAGGCCTGCCGGAGCTCAAACACAAGACCACTTCTTCCATGCTGTGTCTTTATTGCGAGAGCAAAGGTATTTTTTGTGGCTGAATTTTGTCGAAATCGAGATTTTTACCGGTTTTGGTGAAAATGTGAGGTAAAACAAAACTTTTCGTTCCAAAAACTGGTCAGCTACATAGAGGCCTGCCGGAGCTCAACCAGCGAGACCACAGCTTCCATGCTGGTTCTTCATTCCGGGAGCAAAGGTATTTTCTGTGGCTGAATTTTGTCGAAATCGAGATTTTTACCGTTTAACAAAACTTTTCGTTCCAAAAACTGGTCAGCCACATAGGAGGCCTGCCGGAGCTCAACCAGCGAGACCACAGCTTCCATGCTGGTTCTTCATTCCGGGAGCAAAGGTATTTTCTGTGGCTGAATTTTCTCGAAATCGAGATTTTTACCGTTTAACAAAACTTTTCGTTCCAAAAACTGGTCAGCCACATAGAAGGCCTGCCGAAGCTCAACCAGCGAGACCACAGCTTCCATGCTGTGTCTTCATTGCGAGAGCAAAGGTATTTTCTGTGGCTGAAATTCTGTCGAAATCGAGATTTTTACCGTTTAACAAAACTTTTCGTTCCAAAAACTGGTCAGCCACATAGGAGGCCTGCCGGAGCTCAACCAGCGAGACCACAGCTTCCATGCTGGTTCTTCATTCCGGGAGCAAAGGTATTTTCTGTGGCTGAATTTTGTCGAAATCGAGATTTTTACCGTTTAACAAAACTTTTCGTTCCAAAAACTGGTCAGCCACATAGGAGGCCTGCCGGAGCTCAACCAGCGAGACCGCAGCTTCCATGCTGTGTCTTCATTGCGGAAGCAAAGGTATTTTTGTGGCTGAAATTCTGTCGAAATCGAGATTTTTACCGTTTAACAAAACTTTTCGTTCCAAAAACTGGTCAGCTACATAGAAGGCCTGCCGGAGCTCAAACACAAGATTACTTCTTCCATGCTGTAACTTCATTGCGGAAGCAAAGGTATTTTCTGTGGCTGAAATTTTGTCAAAATCGAGATTTTTACCGTTTTTGGTGGAAAATGGGGGGAAAACAAAACTTTTCGTTCCAAAAACTAGTCAGCCACATAAAAGGCCTGCCGGAGCTCGACCAGCGAGACCACAGCTTCCATGCTGGGTCTTCATTCCGGGAGCAAAGGTATTTTCTGTGCCCAAAAACTGGTCAGCCACATAGAAGGCCTGCCGGAGCTCTAACAGCGAGACCACTGCTTCCATGCTGTGTCTTTATTGCGAGAGCAAAGGTATTTTCTGTGGCTGAAGCTCTGTCGAAATCGAGATTTTTACCGTTTTTGGTGGAAAATGGGGGGAAAACAAAACTTTTTGTTCCAAAAACTTGTCAGCCACATAAAAGGCCTGCCGGGGCTCGACCAGCGAGACCACAGCTTCCATGCTGTAACTTCATTGCGGAAGCAAAGGTATTTTCCGTGGCTGAAATTTTGTCAAAATCGAGATTTTTACCGTTTTTGGTGGAAAATGGGGGGAAAACAAAACTTTTTGTTCCAAAAACTAGTCAGCCACATAAAAGGCCTGCCGGAGCTCGACCAGCGAGACCACAGCTTCCATGCTGGTTCTTCATTCCAGGAGCAAAGGTATTTTCTGTAGCTGAATTTTGTCGAAATCGAGATTTTTACCGTTTAAGAAAACTTTTCGTTCCAAAAACTGGTCAGCCACATAGAAGGCCTTCGGAAGCTCAACCAGCGAGACCACCTTCCATGCTGTGTCTTCATTGCGAGAGCAAAGGTATTTTCTGTGGCTGAAATTCTGTCGAAATCGAGATTTTTACCGTTTAAGAAAACTTTTCGTTCCAAAAACTGGTCAGCTACATAGAAGGCCTGCCGGAGCTCAAACACAAGACCACTTCTTCCATGCTGTGTCTTTATTGCGAGAGCAAAGGTATTTTCTGTGGCTAAAATTCTGTCGAAATCGAGATTTTTACCGCTTTTGGTGGAAGTTGTGGGAGAAAACAAAACTTTTCGTTTCAAAAACTGGTCAGCCACATAGGAGGCCTGCCGGAGCTCAACCAGCGAGACCACAGCTTCCATGTTGTGTCTTCATTGCGAGAGCAAAGGTATTTTCTGTGGCTGAATTTTGTCGAAATCGAGATTTTCACCGTTTAACAAAACTTTTCGTTCCAAAAACTGGTCAGCCACATAGAAGGCCTGCCGGAGCTCAAACACAAGATTACTTCTTCCATGCTGTAACTTCATTGCGGAAGCAAAGGTATTAGGTTGTTGCAAAAATAATGTCCGTTTTTCTAAACCTACATTTCAAACAACTTTTTTTCCGTCAAACTTTCTTTTTCGATATAGAATTTGCATATCATTGGAAAGCCCTCTTCATGTACTTTCTAACGATGGTGGAAATAGGCTGCTATCCTCATCTGTGAGAATTTCACCAGCACCTCGCATAACTGCACTCAAAATTGAAATTTCGATGCTTGAGTTTCCGTGGCCACAATTCAGGCGCAAATGAACGAATTCTTCTGAAAACATAGCATTTTTATTGGATGAAGATTATTTACCTACAGCGTGCTTATGTGGAGTTTTGGAGATATCTGGACTGAGAAATGGACGCCTCGAAAGAGATACCACTGCTGACATTCTATGGATCAGAAATTTCTCATAATTAAGGCAATCGCCAAAGCTTCACCCATTTCTGTAAACGTGAGATTAGCACACCTCAACTACAATATTTGAAGAGAAACTCAGCTATTCACTGCGCGAAAAATTTCAAATTTTTCCAATTTGACACTTATAAGCCTACAACAAGTAGGCTTAGAAAAGTGAACTTTTTTGAATTTTTGTCTTTTCTTTTCGCAGAACTCTTTCGTCGGAGTCTTTTCTATACCCCCGTAAACTCTTGGTCTCTGCTACAAAATAAGCTGATTGCCAGCCATACGAACAAAACTTGAAGGGAGTTGTAAGCTCTTAAAGAAGAGGTTTTCGAAAGAAAAACTTTTAGCTTTTTGACGCGTGGTTTTCTTCCCAACTGCGATATCAGTATGAGCAGGCGCGCGCAAAATTACGAAAGGTATGCTGTTTCTGAAGGTCTTGACTGCATTCAAAAATATGAAGACTGAACGAAGTTATAGCCCTTCAAAGTGAACTTGCAAAACGGACATTATTTTTGCAACAACCTAATATTTTCTGTGGCTGAAATTTTGTCAAAATCGAGATTTTTACCGTTTTTGGTGGAAAATGGGGGGAAAACAAAACTTTTCGTTCCAAAAACTAGTCAGCCACATAAAAGGCCTGCCGGAGCTCGACCAGCGAGACCACAGCTTCCATGCTGTAACTTCATTGCGGAAGCAAAGGTATTTTCCGTGGCTGAAATTTTGTCAAAATCGAGATTTTTACCGTTTTTGGTGGAAAATGGGGGGAAAACAAAACTTTTTGTTCCAAAAACTAGTCAGCCACATAAAAGGCCTGCCGGAGCTCGACCAGCGAGACCACAGCTTCCATGCTGGTTCTTCATTCCAGGAGCAAAGGTATTTTCTGTGGCTGAATTTTGTCGAAATCGAGATTTTTACCGTTTAAGAAAACTTTTCGTTCCAAAAACTGGTCAGCCACATAGAAGGCCTTCGGAAGCTCAACCAGCGAGACCACCTTCCATGCTGTGTCTTCATTGCGAGAGCAAAGGTATTTTCTGTGGCTGAAATTCTGTCGAAATCGAGATTTTTACCGTTTAACAAAACTTTTCGTTCCAAAAACTGGTCAGCTACATAGAAGGCCTGCCGGAGCTCAAACACAAGACCACTTCTTCCATGCTGTGTCTTTATTGCGAGAGCAAAGGTATTTTCTGTGGCTAAAATTCTGTCGAAATCGAGATTTTTACCGCTTTTGGTGGAAGTTGTGGGAGAAAACAAAACTTTTCGTTTCAAAAACTGGTCAGCCACATAGGAGGCCTGCCGGAGCTCAACCAGCGAGACCACAGCTTCCATGCTGTGTCTTCATTGCGAGAGCAAAGGTATTTTCTGTGGCTGAATTTTGTCGAAATCGAGATTTTCACCGTTTAACAAAACTTTTCGTTCCAAAAACTGGTCAGCCACATAGAAGGCCTGCCGGAGCTCAAACACAAGATTACTTCTTCCATGCTGTAACTTCATTGCGGAAGCAAAGGTATTAGGTTGTTGCAAAAATAATGTCCGTTTTTCTAAACCTATATTTCAAACAACTTTTTTTCCGTCAAACTTTCTTTTTCGATATAGAATTTGCATATCATTGGAAAGCCCTCTTCATGTACTTTCTAACGATGGTGGAAATAGGCTGCTATCCTCATCTGTGAGAATTTCACCAGCACCTCGCATAACTGCACTCAAAATTGAAATTTCGATGCTTGAGTTTCCGTGGCCACAATTCAGGCGCAAATGAACGAATTCTTCTGAAAACATAGCATTTTTATTGGATGAAGATTATTTACCTACAGCGTGCTTATGTGGAGTTTTGGAGATATCTGGACTGAGAAATGGACGCCTCGAAAGAGATACCACTGCTGACATTCTATGGATCAGAAATTTCTCATAATTAAGGCAATCGCCAAAGCTTCACCCATTTCTGTAAACGTGAGATTAGCACACCTCAACTACAATATTTGAAGAGAAACTCAGCTATTCACTGCGCGAAAAATTTCAAATTTTTCCAATTTGACACTTATAAGCCTACAACAAGTAGGCTTAGAAAAGTGAACTTTTTTGAATTTTTGTCTTTTCTTTTCGCAGAACTCTTTCGTCGGAGTCTATTCTATACCCCCGTAAACTCTTGGTCTCTGCTACAAAATAAGCTGATTGCCAGCCATACGAACAAAACTTGAAGGGAGTTGTAAGCTCTTAAAGAAGAGGTTTTCGAAAGAAAAACTTTTAGCTTTTTGACGCGTGGTTTTCTTCCCAACTGCGATATCAGTATGAGCAGGCGCGCGCAAAATTACGAAAGGTATGCTGTTTCTGAAGGTCTTGACTGCATTCAAAAATATGAAGACTGAACGAAGTTATAGCCCTCCAAAGTGAACTTGCAAAACGGACATTATTTTTGCAACAACCTAATATTTTCTGTGGCTGAAATTTTGTCAAAATCGAGATTTTTACCGTTTTTGGTGGAAAATGGGGGGAAAACAAAACTTTTCGTTCCAAAAACTAGTCAGCCACATAAAAGGCCTGCCGGAGCTCGACCAGCGAGACCACAGCTTCCATGCTGGGTCTTCATTCCGGGAGCAAAGGTATTTTCTGTGGCTGAAATTCTGTCGAAATCGAGATTTTTACCGTTTAAGAAAACTTTTCGTTCCAAAAACTGGTCAGCTACATAGAAGGCCTGCCGGAGCTCAAACACAAGACCACTTCTTCCATGCTGTGTCTTTATTGCGAGAGCAAAGGTATTTTCTGTGGCTAAAATTCTGTCGAAATCGAGATTTTTACCGCTTTTGGTGGAAGTTGTGGGAGAAAACAAAACTTTTCGTTTCAAAAACTGGTCAGCCACATAGGAGGCCTGCCGGAGCTCAACCAGCGAGACCACAGCTTCCATGCTGGTTCTTCATTCCGGGAGCAAAGGTATTTTCTGTGGCTGAATTTTGTCGAAATCGAGATTTTTACCGTTTAACAAAACTTTTCGTTCCAAAAACTGGTCAGCCACATAGGAGGCCTGCCGGAGCTCAACCAGCGAGACCGCAGCTTCCATGCTGTGTCTTCATTGCGGAAGCAAAGGTATTTTTGTGGCTGAAATTCTGTCGAAATCGAGATTTTTACCGTTTAACAAAACTTTTCGTTCCAAAAACTGGTCAGCTACATAGAAGGCCTGCCGGAGCTCAAACACAAGATTACTTCTTCCATGCTGTAACTTCATTGCGGAAGCAAAGGTATTTTCTGTGGCTGAAATTTTGTCAAAATCGAGATTTTTACCGTTTTTGGTGGAAAATGGGGGGAAAACAAAACTTTTCGTTCCAAAAACTAGTCAGCCACATAAAAGGCCTGCCGGAGCTCGACCAGCGAGACCACAGCTTCCATGCTGGGTCTTCATTCCGGGAGCAAAGGTATTTTCTGTGCCCAAAAACTGGTCAGCCACATAGAAGGCCTGCCGGAGCTCTAACAGCGAGACCACTGCTTCCATGCTGTGTCTTTATTGCGAGAGCAAAGGTATTTTCTGTGGCTGAAGCTCTGTCGAAATCGAGATTTTTACCGTTTTTGGTGGAAAATGGGGGGAAAACAAAACTTTTTGTTCCAAAAACTAGTCAGCCACATAAAAGGCCTGCCGGGGCTCGACCAGCGAGACCACAGCTTCCATGCTGTAACTTCATTGCGGAAGCAAAGGTATTTTCCGTGGCTGAAATTTTGTCAAAATCGAGATTTTTACCGTTTTTGGTGGAAAATGGGGGGAAAACAAAACTTTTTGTTCCAAAAACTAGTCAGCCACATAAAAGGCCTGCCGGAGCTCGACCAGCGAGACCACAGCTTCCATGCTGGTTCTTCATTCCAGGAGCAAAGGTATTTTCTGTAGCTGAATTTTGTCGAAATCGAGATTTTTACCGTTTAAGAAAACTTTTCGTTCCAAAAACTGGTCAGCCACATAGAAGGCCTTCGGAAGCTCAACCAGCGAGACCACCTTCCATGCTGTGTCTTCATTGCGAGAGCAAAGGTATTTTCTGTGGCTGAAATTCTGTCGAAATCGAGATTTTTACCGTTTAAGAAAACTTTTCGTTCCAAAAACTGGTCAGCTACATAGAAGGCCTGCCGGAGCTCAAACACAAGACCACTTCTTCCATGCTGTGTCTTTATTGCGAGAGCAAAGGTATTTTCTGTGGCTAAAATTCTGTCGAAATCGAGATTTTTACCGCTTTTGGTGGAAGTTGTGGGAGAAAACAAAACTTTTCGTTTCAAAAACTGGTCAGCCACATAGGAGGCCTGCCGGAGCTCAACCAGCGAGACCACAGCTTCCATGTTGTGTCTTCATTGCGAGAGCAAAGGTATTTTCTGTGGCTGAATTTTGTCGAAATCGAGATTTTCACCGTTTAACAAAACTTTTCGTTCCAAAAACTGGTCAGCCACATAGAAGGCCTGCCGGAGCTCAAACACAAGATTACTTCTTCCATGCTGTAACTTCATTGCGGAAGCAAAGGTATTAGGTTGTTGCAAAAATAATGTCCGTTTTTCTAAACCTACATTTCAAACAACTTTTTTTCCGTCAAACTTTCTTTTTCGATATAGAATTTGCATATCATTGGAAAGCCCTCTTCATGTACTTTCTAACGATGGTGGAAATAGGCTGCTATCCTCATCTGTGAGAATTTCACCAGCACCTCGCATAACTGCACTCAAAATTGAAATTTCGATGCTTGAGTTTCCGTGGCCACAATTCAGGCGCAAATGAACGAATTCTTCTGAAAACATAGCATTTTTATTGGATGAAGATTATTTACCTACAGCGTGCTTATGTGGAGTTTTGGAGATATCTGGACTGAGAAATGGACGCCTCGAAAGAGATACCACTGCTGACATTCTATGGATCAGAAATTTCTCATAATTAAGGCAATCGCCAAAGCTTCACCCATTTCTGTAAACGTGAGATTAGCACACCTCAACTACAATATTTGAAGAGAAACTCAGCTATTCACTGCGCGAAAAATTTCAAATTTTTCCAATTTGACACTTATAAGCCTACAACAAGTAGGCTTAGAAAAGTGAACTTTTTTGAATTTTTGTCTTTTCTTTTCGCAGAACTCTTTCGTCGGAGTCTTTTCTATACCCCCGTAAACTCTTGGTCTCTGCTACAAAATAAGCTGATTGCCAGCCATACGAACAAAACTTGAAGGGAGTTGTAAGCTCTTAAAGAAGAGGTTTTCGAAAGAAAAACTTTTAGCTTTTTGACGCGTGGTTTTCTTCCCAACTGCGATATCAGTATGAGCAGGCGCGCGCAAAATTACGAAAGGTATGCTGTTTCTGAAGGTCTTGACTGCATTCAAAAATATGAAGACTGAACGAAGTTATAGCCCTTCAAAGTGAACTTGCAAAACGGACATTATTTTTGCAACAACCTAATATTTTCTGTGGCTGAAATTTTGTCAAAATCGAGATTTTTACCGTTTTTGGTGGAAAATGGGGGGAAAACAAAACTTTTCGTTCCAAAAACTAGTCAGCCACATAAAAGGCCTGCCGGAGCTCGACCAGCGAGACCACAGCTTCCATGCTGTAACTTCATTGCGGAAGCAAAGGTATTTTCCGTGGCTGAAATTTTGTCAAAATCGAGATTTTTACCGTTTTTGGTGGAAAATGGGGGGAAAACAAAACTTTTTGTTCCAAAAACTAGTCAGCCACATAAAAGGCCTGCCGGAGCTCGACCAGCGAGACCACAGCTTCCATGCTGGTTCTTCATTCCAGGAGCAAAGGTATTTTCTGTGGCTGAATTTTGTCGAAATCGAGATTTTTACCGTTTAAGAAAACTTTTCGTTCCAAAAACTGGTCAGCCACATAGAAGGCCTTCGGAAGCTCAACCAGCGAGACCACCTTCCATGCTGTGTCTTCATTGCGAGAGCAAAGGTATTTTCTGTGGCTGAAATTCTGTCGAAATCGAGATTTTTACCGTTTAACAAAACTTTTCGTTCCAAAAACTGGTCAGCTACATAGAAGGCCTGCCGGAGCTCAAACACAAGACCACTTCTTCCATGCTGTGTCTTTATTGCGAGAGCAAAGGTATTTTCTGTGGCTAAAATTCTGTCGAAATCGAGATTTTTACCGCTTTTGGTGGAAGTTGTGGGAGAAAACAAAACTTTTCGTTTCAAAAACTGGTCAGCCACATAGGAGGCCTGCCGGAGCTCAACCAGCGAGACCACAGCTTCCATGCTGTGTCTTCATTGCGAGAGCAAAGGTATTTTCTGTGGCTGAATTTTGTCGAAATCGAGATTTTCACCGTTTAACAAAACTTTTCGTTCCAAAAACTGGTCAGCCACATAGAAGGCCTGCCGGAGCTCAAACACAAGATTACTTCTTCCATGCTGTAACTTCATTGCGGAAGCAAAGGTATTAGGTTGTTGCAAAAATAATGTCCGTTTTTCTAAACCTATATTTCAAACAACTTTTTTTCCGTCAAACTTTCTTTTTCGATATAGAATTTGCATATCATTGGAAAGCCCTCTTCATGTACTTTCTAACGATGGTGGAAATAGGCTGCTATCCTCATCTGTGAGAATTTCACCAGCACCTCGCATAACTGCACTCAAAATTGAAATTTCGATGCTTGAGTTTCCGTGGCCACAATTCAGGCGCAAATGAACGAATTCTTCTGAAAACATAGCATTTTTATTGGATGAAGATTATTTACCTACAGCGTGCTTATGTGGAGTTTTGGAGATATCTGGACTGAGAAATGGACGCCTCGAAAGAGATACCACTGCTGACATTCTATGGATCAGAAATTTCTCATAATTAAGGCAATCGCCAAAGCTTCACCCATTTCTGTAAACGTGAGATTAGCACACCTCAACTACAATATTTGAAGAGAAACTCAGCTATTCACTGCGCGAAAAATTTCAAATTTTTCCAATTTGACACTTATAAGCCTACAACAAGTAGGCTTAGAAAAGTGAACTTTTTTGAATTTTTGTCTTTTCTTTTCGCAGAACTCTTTCGTCGGAGTCTATTCTATACCCCCGTAAACTCTTGGTCTCTGCTACAAAATAAGCTGATTGCCAGCCATACGAACAAAACTTGAAGGGAGTTGTAAGCTCTTAAAGAAGAGGTTTTCGAAAGAAAAACTTTTAGCTTTTTGACGCGTGGTTTTCTTCCCAACTGCGATATCAGTATGAGCAGGCGCGCGCAAAATTACGAAAGGTATGCTGTTTCTGAAGGTCTTGACTGCATTCAAAAATATGAAGACTGAACGAAGTTATAGCCCTCCAAAGTGAACTTGCAAAACGGACATTATTTTTGCAACAACCTAATATTTTCTGTGGCTGAAATTTTGTCAAAATCGAGATTTTTACCGTTTTTGGTGGAAAATGGGGGGAAAACAAAACTTTTCGTTCCAAAAACTAGTCAGCCACATAAAAGGCCTGCCGGAGCTCGACCAGCGAGACCACAGCTTCCATGCTGGGTCTTCATTCCGGGAGCAAAGGTATTTTCTGTGCCCAAAAACTGGTCAGCCACATAGAAGGCCTGCCGAAGCTCTACCAGCGAGACCACTGCTTCCATGCTGTGTCTTTATTGCGAGAGCAAAGGTATTTTCTGTGGCTGAAGCTCTGTCGAAATCGAGATTTTTTACCGGTTTTGGTGGAAATTGTGGGGGAAAACAAAACTTTTCGTTCCAAAAACTAGTCAGCCACATAGAAGGCCTGCCGGAGCTCAAACACAAGACCACTTCTTCCATGCTGTAACTTCATTGCGGAAGCAAAGGTATTTTCCGTGGCTGAAATTTTGTCAAAATCGAGATTTTTACCGTTTTTGGTGGAAAATGGGGGGAAAACAAAACTTTTTGTTCCAAAAACTAGTCAGCCACATAAAAGGCCTGCCGGAGCTCGACCAGCGAGACCACAGCTTCCATGCTGTGTCTTCATTGCGAGAGCAAAGGTATTTTCTGTGGCTGAAGTTCTGTCGTAATCGAGATTTTTTACCGGTTTTGGTGGAAATTGTGGGGGAAAACAAAACTTTTTCCAAAAACTGGTCAGCTACATAGAAGGCCTGCCGGAGCTCAAACACAAGACCACTTCTTCCATGCTGTAACTTTATTGCGGAAGCAAAGGTATTTTCTGTGGCTGAATTTTTGTCGAAATCGAGATTTTTACCGTTTTTGGTGGAAAATGGGGGGAAAACAAAACTTTTCGTTCCAAAAACTAGTCAGCCACATAGAAGGCCTGCCGGAGCTCAACCAGCGAGACCACAGCGTCCATGCTGGGTCTTCATTCCGGGAGCAAAGGTATTTTCTGTGCCCAAAAACTGGTCAGCCACATAGAAGGCCTGCCGGAGCTCAAACACAAGACCACTTTTTCCATGCTGTAACTTCATTGCGGAAGCAAAGGTATTTTCTGTGGCTGAAATTTTGTCAAAATCGAGATTTTTACCGTTTTTGGTGGAAAATGGGGGGAAAACAAAACTTTTTGTTCCAAAAACTAGTCAGCCACATAAAAGGCCTGCCGGAGCTCGACCAGCGAGACCACAGCTTCCATGCTGGTTCTTCATTCCAGGAGCAAAGGTATTTTCCGTGGCTGAAATTTTGTCAAAATCGAGATTTTTACCGTTTTTGGTGGAAAATGGGGGGAAAACAAAACTTTTTGTTCCAAAAACTAGTCAGCCACATAAAAGGCCTGCCGGAGCTCGACCAGCGAGACCACAGCTTCCATGCTGGTTCTTCATTCCAGGAGCAAAGGTATTTTCTGTAGCTGAATTTTGTCGAAATCGAGATTTTTACCGTTTAAGAAAACTTTTCGTTCCAAAAACTGGTCAGCCACATAGAAGGCCTTCGGAAGCTCAACCAGCGAGACCACCTTCCATGCTGTGTCTTCATTGCGAGAGCAAAGGTATTTTCTGTGGCTGAAATTCTGTCGAAATCGAGATTTTTACCGTTTAACAAAACTTTTCGTTCCAAAAACTGGTCAGCTACATAGAAGGCCTGCAGTACTCTGCGTTGATACCACTGCTT
>CATQJL010000058.1:0-28407 GCA_958299035.1 Cylicocyclus nassatus
AAGCAGTGGTATCAACGCAGAGTACTCCGGCCGGTCGCGGAACAGCAGCAGGAAGGCGATCAGCACGATGAGTGCGACGCCGGCCGGGAACAGCCAGATCTGCTGCCAGTCGGGCCCTGCGGCGGTGGTGTAGTGCTCCACCACCGCGCCGGACAGGAAGGTGCCGATCAGCATGCCCACGCCATAGGTGGCCAGGGTGATGAAGCCCTGCGCACTGCTGCGTGCGTCGGGACCGGCATGGGCATCGGTGTAGATCTGGCCGGTGACGAAGAAGAAGTCGTAGCAGATGCCATGCAGCACGATGCCGATCACCAGCAGCGAGAAGCCACTGCCGGCATCGCCAAAGGCGAACATGCCGTAGCGCACGGACCCACGCTGCCATGCCCACCGCCAGCATCGTCTTGACCCCCAGCCGCACGAACAGAAACGGCATGGCCAGCATCAGCAGCACTTCCGAAACCTGGCCCAGCGACTGCAGGCCCGCGGCGCCGCGCACGCCCAGATCGTTGAGATAGGGGTTGGTGAAGTTGTAGTAGAACGACAGCGGGATGCAGATGGCGATGGAGGCCAGGAAGAACACCAGATAGGACCGCGACTTCAGCAACCGCAGTGAATCCAGCCCGAGGATCTGACCCAGCCCGGCGTCACGTTGCCGGGCCAGCGGCGGCGTGTGCGGCAGAGTGAAGGCATACAGGCCGAGCAGCAGCGATGCCAGCGCGGCCATCTGGAAGGTCAGCTCGAGCCGGTGTGCCTGCTCCCAGCCCATCCAGCCGATCAGCACGCCGGCGATGATCCAGCCGATACTGCCGGCTACGCGCACCAGCGGGAACTGCTTTTCAGGCGATTGCATGTGCCGCATCGCCACGCTGTTGGCCAGTGCCAGCGTCGGCATGAACAGCAGCATGTAGCCCATGACGCAGGCGGAGAATGTGGTGAAGTCTGTCGCGGTGGACGCCAGCCACAGCAGCACCGCACCGGCCAGGTGCAGGACCGCGAGGATGCGCTGCGCCGCGAAGTAGCGATCGGCGATCAGCCCGACCAGGAAGGGCGCGACGATGGCCCCGATCGACTGGCTGAGGAAGGCGGTCGCGACCTGGCTCGCGCTGGCCTGCAACGGGCCCTGCACCAGGTACGTGCCCAGGGTGACGAACCACGCTCCCCAGATGAAGAACTGCAGAAACATCATCGCGCTCAAGCGCGACATGGCGTGCGTCATGGCTTGCCCTCCCGGGGCGGTAATGACTCAGATTCCCAGCATGCGGTGCAGTGAAGCGGCGTCGGTGCCGCTGTCGGCGAAATCATCGAAGGCGCGTTCGGTCACGCGGATGATGTGGTCGCGGATGAAGGCAGCGCCTTCGCGCGCGCCGTCCTCCGGGTGTTTCAGGCAGCACTCCCACTCCAGCACCGCCCAGCCCGGAAAGTCGTACTGCGCCATCTTCGAAAAGATCGCCTTGAAGTCGATCTGGCCGTCGCCGAGCGAGCGGAACCGGCCCGGACGATCGATCCAGTCCTGGTAGCCGCCATACACGCCGCTGCGGGCGCTCGCACGGTACTCGGCGTCCTTGACGTGGAAGATGCCGATGCGGTCGTGATAGCGGTCGATGAAGCCCAGGTAGTCCATCTGCTGCAGCAGCAGGTGGCTGGGGTCATACAGGATCTTCGCCCGCGGGTGATGATCCACCACGTCGAGGAAGCGCTCGAAGGTGGCGCCGTCGTGCAGGTCTTCGCCGGGGTGGATCTCGAAGCACAGGTCCACGCCGCAGGCGTCGAACGCATCCAGGATCGGGCGCCAGCGGCGGCCGAGTTCGGCGAAGGCTTCGTCCACCAGGCCGGGCGGGCGCTGCGGCCAGGGATAGAAGTACGGCCAGGCCAGCGCACCGGAAAAGGTGGCGTGCGCGGTCAGTCCCAGATGCTGGCTGGCCTTGGCCGCCAGCATCAGCTGATCGACCGCCCAGGCCTGGCGGGCGGCGGGGTTGCCGTGCACCGCAGGCGGTGCGAAGCCGTCAAAGAGGCTGTCATAGGCGGGGTGGACGGCGACCAGCTGTCCCTGCAGATGGGTCGACAGTTCGGTGATCTGCACACCGTGTTCGGCCAGCATGCCGGCAACATCATCGCAGTAGGCCTGGCTGTGTGCTGCTTGGGCCAGATCGAACAGGTGGGGCGCCGTGGTGGGTACTTGTACGCCAGAATAGCCCAGCCCCGCGGCCCATCCGGCCAACGTGTCCAGCCGATCAAAAGGAGCTTTGTCGCCGATGAACTGCGCCAGGAACAGCGCTGGACCCTTGAGCGTCTTCAAGATGATTCGCCCTCGATGCAATCGATTGCATTACCCTAGCATGGGCCTCCCGCAGACCCGTTGTGCAGTGCACAGCGGAAACAAGAGCTGAAACCATGGCAACCATCTACGACATCGCCAAGCACGTGGGCGTCTCTGCCGGCACGGTGTCGCGGGCGCTCTCCCGGCCGGACAAGGTGCTGCCTGCCACGCGCGCGCGCATCGAGCAGGCGGCTGCCGCGCTCGGCTACGTGCCCAACACGGTGGCCAGGACACTCAAGACCCAGCGCAGCGGCAAGATCCTGGTCACCGTGCCGGATATCGCCAATCCATTTTTCGCCCAGATCCTGAAGCAGTGGTATCAACGCAGAGTACTGGTTGGCTACGCGGTGCTGCTGGGCGATACCCAGCACCAGCCCGACCGCGAGGAGCGCTATGCGCAGATGCTCCGGCGCAACGAGGCCGACGGCATGATCGTGCTGGGGCATCGATTGCCGCCGACGGCGCGCGAGATCGTGCAGCAGCGCGGCGCCGCCGCGCCGGTGGTCAATGGATGCGAGTTCGATCCTGCGCTGGGCATTCCCAGCGTCCATATCGACAACGCGGCGGCTGCACGCGCGGTGATGGAACACCTCTATGGATTGGGTCACGAGCAGATCGCCGTGGTCGGCGGGCCGCCCGACAACCCCCTGCACCAGCAGCGGCTGCAGGGCGTCCGGGCCGCGGCAAGGCGCGCGGGAAGGCTGCGCCAGCAGCGCATCGTGCCAGGCGATTTTTCCGTGGAATCCGGCCATGCGGCGGCAATGGCGTTGCTGGACGTGGCACCGGCAACCGACCGCGATCTTCTGCTTCAGCGACCAGATGGCGCTGGGCGCCCTGGCGGCCTGCCGTGAGCGGGGTATCCGCGTGCCGGATGACCTGTCCATCGTGGGGTTCGACGACCTGGCGTCCTCCCGTTACCTCACGCCGCCGTTGACGACCATCCGGCAGCCGATGCGCGAGATCGGCGAGCGCGCGGTCAAGCTGCTGCTGGCGATCATCGAGCATGCCGATGTGCCGCTCCAGCAGACGCTGGATTTCAGCCTGATGCTGCGCGGCTCGACGGCGGCGCCCAGGCCAGGTCGCGATCTTGATCCTTGATCCCGAATTGACGCGAAGCTGTCAGACTCACGCCAGGCAGCCCGGCACGCGTCGAGGTGGAGTGCCGGGCTGGAGTGCTGAGGTGGAGTTCTGAGATGGAACGTGCGATCGCGCAAGGGGGTCGGCAATGCCGTTCTTGACTGACTCGACCGAGGTCGCGGTCGAGGGCATCGGCGCGGCGCGGCGCATCGGCTGGATGCGCTTCGTGGGCAATGGCCTGGGCGCGATCCCGATCGCCTCGATCATCCTGGAACGCCATGACGGTGCGCTGGCCTGGGTTCTGCTGCTGCTCAATGCACTGGCCTGGCCCGCGCTCGCGCTGCTGCTGACCCACCGCTCCCGGCAGCCTGCCGTAGTCCAGTTCCGCTGCCATGGTGGCCGATTCGTGTTCGGCGGTGGCTGGATCGCCTTCATGGGGTTGAGCGCGGTGCCCAGTGCACTGTTCGCGGCGCTGCTGGTCGCCGACAAGATCGCTGCCGGCGGCGTGCGCCTGGCGATGCGCGCCACGCTGGCACTGGTGCTGGGTTTTGCGATCACCTGGTGGGCCCTCGGGTTTCCCTATCAGCCGGTGACCTCGCAGCGCACGATCGTGCTCAGCGTGCCGTTCCTGTTCGTCTACGGCATCGGTCTGAGCATCCTCAGCTGGCAGCTGGCGCGTCGGGTGAAATCGCAGAACCGGCAGCTGCAGCGCTTGAGCCGGATGGACCCGCTGGTCGAGCTGGCCAACCGCGGCTTCCTGATCCTGCGCGCGCAACAGGCGCTGGACAAGGCGCAGCGGCAGGGCGGCTTTGCCTGCCTGCTGATGCTGGACGTGGATGATTTCAAGCGCATCAATGACTCGCATGGCCACCGCGCCGGTGATGAGGTCCTGCGGCACATCGCCTCGGCCCTGCGCGCGTTTGCCCGGCCGGGTGATACCCCGGCCCGCCTCGGTGGCGATGAGTTCGTCGTGCTGCTGCACGACTGCGCGCCGGTGGATGCGATGCATGTGGCCGAGCGGGTGCGCCTGCACCTGCTCGAGGCCGCCCGCCAGGCCACCCCGGGCGTGGAGTTCAGCGTCAGCATCGGGATTGCCGCCACGCCGCGCGGCGGTAGCGTGGAGGACTGGCTGGCGCAGGCCGACCGGGCGCTGTACCACGCCAAGCGGCAGGGCAAGAACAACGCCAGCTACGGCGAACACGGCGCCGCCCAATGACGGCGTAACGGCCGTTCATCCTGCACACGGAATCGCACGGCCAATCCTCTACCATGGGCCACCCCGCCCGGACGTGCCCCCATGCAAGACGCCCTTGTTGTGCAGCCCAAGCCCCCCGTTCCGCGGATCGCGGCCTGGCTGATGATGCTGCTGGGCATGTGGCTGGCGCTGAAGCTGGGGCTGGTGGTGACGCTGCTGTCGGGCCTGCTGGTGTTCCAGCTGACCCACCTGCTGGCCTCCACCGTGGAAGGCCGGTTGCCACCGGGGCGGGCACGGGCGATCGCGGTGATCGTGCTGTCGGCGGTCATCATCAGCGCGCTGGTACTGGCCGGGATCGGCGTGGCCTCGTTCTTCCGCAACGAGACCGGCGGGCCGGACGCGCTGCTGGCACGGCTGATGGAGATCCTCAATTCGTCGCGGCACCAGGTGCCGGCGCTGTTGCAGCCCTACATTCCCGAAGACATGCCGGCGCTGCGCGCAGCGCTGAACGACTGGGCCGCCGAGCACCAGCGCCAGCTGGGCGTGGCCGGTACCTCGGTGGTACAGGTGGGCGTGCGCGTGCTGATCGGCATGGTGCTGGGCGCGATGATCGCGCTGTATGACGAACTGCCGCTACCGAAGATGGGGCCGCTGGCGCAGGAACTGATCGGCCGCACCAGCCGCCTGGCTACTGCGTTCCGCCAGGTGGTGTTCGCGCAGGTGAAGATCTCGCTGCTCAACACCGTGTTCACCGCGATTTTCCTGCTGGGTGTGCTGCCCTTGTTCGGCGTGCACCTGCCGTTGTCGAAGACGCTGGTGCTGATCACCTTCATCGCCGGCCTGCTGCCGGTGGTGGGCAACATCATCTCCAACACCATCATCACCATCGTCGCGTTGTCGGTGTCGTTCTACGTGGCGGTGGCGGCGCTGCTGTACCTGATCGTCATCCACAAGCTGGAATATTTCCTCAACGCGCGCATCGTCGGCGGCGAGATCCAGGCGCGCGCCTGGGAACTGCTGCTGGCCATGCTGGTGATGGAGGCGGCGTTCGGCCTGCCGGGGCTGGTGGCCGCGCCGGTGTTCTACGCCTATGTGAAGCGGGAACTGGTGGATCAACGCTGGATCTGACCCCGCTGACGTGACGGATTTGTTTCGGCGAGCCGGGTGCCGCCTCTTGGCGGCACGTTCGCGATGACTGGGGTATACGCAGGGGCAGGGGCTGCATAGCGCTGGCTTGGCACTGCCGGGGCCGCTCAGTACAGTGATCCGCACGTCAGGGGAAAGTTGAATGGCCGGCAAGGTATCGCCCATCGGGTTGCGGACCTGGGTCTGGATCCTGGCGGGACTGTTCGTGGTCTGCACCCTGCCGCTGATGGTCATCGCCCTGGTCCAGGGCACGATGCGCTATGCCGCCGCCGAGGACAATCTGGTCAGCCTGCGCCAGCTGCGGCAGACGTTTGATCTGGCCAACCTGGTCTCCTCCGAACGTGGCCCGGCCAACAGCCTGCTGGGCGCGCGCGCGGACGACAGCACCGAGCAGGCGCGGCTGGCCATGCAGCTGGCCGTGGTGCGGCGGCGGGTCGACGCCGCCATGCTGCAGCTGGACACCGCGTTCAAGGCACATCCGGCGAGGTGGATGCACATGCGATGCTGGCCGATGCGCAACGCCGCCTGAAGTCGGCACGTGCCAGCGTGGACCGGGTAGCGGCGCAGCCGCAGGACGCACGCCGGGGCGAAGACGTGGAGCGCGCGATCAGCAGCATGTTCGCGGTGGTCGACCGCCTGCACCTGCTGACGTCCGCACAGATCAACGTGCTGGTCCGCGCCGACCGCGAGGCTGCGATTCCGGCGATGCAGGGCCAGGTGCTGATCGACCTGCGCGAGCACGGCGGGCGTTTGGCGTCCAACGTGATGGCGCCGGTGGCGGTGCCGGGTGCGTGGCGCAACGAGCAGGTGCGCGCGGCGCTGCAGACCGAGGGCCGCCTGCTGGAGCTGTGGCGGCTGGCCGGCAGCCACGAGGCGGTGTTCCGCAGTGACCCGGCGTTGTCCTGGCACTGGGACATGGCGCGGCGGCAGTTTTTCGGTGAATCGCTGCCGATGGTCGAGCAGTTGATCGAAGGCGGTCGTCGTGGTGTACCTCCGCCGTGGACCGCTGCCGAGTTCACCCGGCGCTATGTGCCGACGCTGCAGTCGCTGGAGGCGCTGCGCGATGGCTACCTGAGTGTGTCCATTGCCCGCTTCGAACATACCCGCAACCGCGCCGCCATGCGCCTGGCGGTACTGGTGGCGACGGTCGTGGGTACGCTGCTGGTGCTGGGCGTGGCCCTGCGCATTGCCCATGTGCAGATCCTGCGGCCCCTGCTGCAGGCGCAGCGGCAGGTGATCAGATCGCCTCCGACGCGCCGGGGCCGGAGCAGCACGTCACCCATCCGCTGGCGGAAATGCAGCGCCTGTTCGATGCGATCGAGGTCCTGCGCGAAACCTCGCGCGAACGCTCGGCGCTGACCAGCGAGCTGCGGCAGCTGGCGGGCACCGATGAACTGACCGGGCTGTTGAACCGCCGCGCGCTGGACCAACGGGTGCAGCAGCGCCATGCCGAGGGCGCAGCGGCGGCGGTGGTGATCCTGCTGGACGTGGACCGCTTCAAGTCGATCAATGATGGCCATGGGCATGATGCCGGCGACGAGGTGCTGGTGCAGGTCGCGCAGCTCCTGCAGCGCCACCTGCGCCGCAGCGACAGCATCGCCCGCTACGGTGGCGAAGAGTTCCTGGTGCTGCTGGCCGATGGCGATCTGGATGCCGGTCGTCGGCTGGCCGAATCGCTGCGGTTGGCGCTGCAGCAGCTGGACATCAGAGTGGGGGGCGGCACAGCGCCTGCGCGTGACCGCCAGCTTTGCGTGGCCGAGGGCGGTACCGACGCACTGGGCTGGCGCACCCTGCTGCGCGCGGCCGATGCGGCGATGTACCAGGCCAAGGCGCAGGGCCGTGACCGTGTACGGGTTGCCGGTGGGGGACGCGCCTCACGTTGACCGGTCACGTTCATCGCCGGCGCACGTGGCGCGCCCTACACTGGCGGCCCGATCGCTGCGGGAGCCCACCATGACCGTGCATCCCCTTGCCTTCGCCGCACTGCTTGCGGGCCTGCTGGCCGGCTGCGCCAGCCAAGCTGTGGTATCAACGCAGAGTACTCGCCCTCCCTCGATCGCGGCCGGCACGAGCCCGGTGCCTGCGTTCACCGGTGGCGGGGCAGGGTGGAGCATCGAGATCGCGTCCACCGGCAACGGCAACCACGATGCCAGCCTCAGCGCCGATGGCCGTACCCAAAAGGGTACGTTGCGCTATCTCGGGCAGCCGGCCGATGCGCCCAGTTCGCTGATCGTGCTCAATGGTGAGCTGGGCAGGCAGCCCGCCGTTGTCGAGATCAAGCGCGAGTCGTGCCGCAATGCCGAAGGTGTCGACACCCTGGCCAGCGTGCAGTAACGATGGAAGGGCAACCGCAGCGACGCGGTTGCGGCCACCTCGCGGTGTACTGAGCCGACCGGCAGCATGCTCGATATTCCCACCCTGCACACCGCGCGGCTGCGGCTGCGTCCGCAACAGCTGGATGACTTCGGCATCTATGCGGCGTTCCTTGCGTCGCCGCGCGCGCGCGGCATGGGCGGTCCATTCGATGAGGTTGCCGCGTGGGGCCAGTTCTGCCATGACCTGGCGAGCTGGCATCTGTTCGGCCATGGTGCGTTGATGATCGAACGGGCCGACACCGGTGCCTGCATCGGCCAGGTGGGTATCAACCATGGCCCGCTGTTTCCGGAGAAGGAACTGGGTTGGCTACTGTATGACGGCCACGAAGGGCAGGGCTTCGCCACTGAAGCGGCCGAGGCACTGCGCGACTGGGCCTTCGTGGTGGCACAGCTGCCGACGCTGGTCAGCTACATGGCGCCCGACAACCTGGCATCGCAGGCCGTTGCGCAGCGGCTGGGCGGCGTGCTCGACGCCCAGGCCGTGCGCAGTGATGCCGATGACCTGGTCTATCGTTACCTGCGCTGACGCCTAGCCGCCGGTGGCCGGTGCCTGCACGGGGCGGCCGAGCGCTTTGGCGACGCCCTCGCGCTTCTCGACCAGGAATTCCATCAGCGCGCGCACGCGGGGTGGCATCTGCTCACGCGATGGCACGTACAGGTAGAAGCCGGGGAACGGCGCGGACCATTCCGGCATCAACCGCAGCAGGCGCCCATCTGCCAGCATCGGCTGCAGTGACAGGTCGATGTGCTGCATCACGCCCAGTCCCTGCAGCGCGGCGCGGATCATGGCTTCGTCATCATTGGTGACATAGCGTCCGCGCGGTTCCACTTCAAAGTCGTGTCCATGCTGGCCGGGCGTGCTGAACCTCCCAGGCATAGACCGTGCCGCTGCCGGTCTGGCGGTAGCCCAGGCATTCATGCCCGGCCAGTTCGGCGGGGCGTGCTGGGCGTGCCATGCCGGGCCAGGTAGGCCGGCGAGGCGACCACCACCATTTCCAGCATCGGCGTCACCGGCACGGCGATCATGCCTTCGGCCAGCCGTTCCCCCAGCCGGATGCCGGCGTCGCAGCCTTCGGCGACGATGCTGGACAGGCCATCGTCCATCACCAGCTCCACGCGCAGCTCGGGGTAGCGCGCGAAGAATTCAGGCAGGTGTGGTTCGATCAGCGTCTTGGCGGTCAGGCGTGCGGTGTTGATGCGCAGCAGGCCGGAGGGGGCGTCATGGCTGGCGCGCAGGTCGCGTACTGCGCTGTCGATGATGCTCAGCGATGGCTGCACTGCGTCGAACAGGCGCTGGCCTTCCTCGGTCAGCGACATCTCGCGGGTGGTCCGGTGCAGAAGGCGCACGCCCAGTTGCTTCTCCAGCGTCTTCAGGCTCTGCGACAGCGCGGGGCGCGAGACCCCCATCTCTTCGGCCGCCTTGGTGAAGCTGCGATGGTGGGCAATGTGGGCAAACCAGGCCAGCTGCGGCAGCAGGGCCGGGTTGATCGCGGTGGGGGCACTCATGGGGGCTCGGTCGGGCGCCACGCCCGTCGCATTCTGGTAATCACAGCTTACTACTGTGGTTGAGATTGGCGTCTTTTCTGCTCCCAATCCCAGGTCTATCGTGCTTGCAACGGCGACACCGGTCGCCCTGCCGCAAACGAGGAGCCACCGCATGGAAACCGTCAAGATCCAGAACCCGGACATGGCCTGGCATATCGCTGCCGACCTGCACTTTCCGCCGGACTTCGACCCCAACCGGGCCTACCCCACGATCATCAGCATGCACCCGATCGGCAGCTGCAAGGAGCAGACGTCCGGCAACGTCTACGGTGAGGCGCTGGCCCGCGAGGGTTACGTGGTGATCGCCTACGACGCCAGCTTCCAGGGCGCCAGCGGGGGTGAACCGCGACGGATCGAAGACCCGACCCAGCGCGTGGAGGATGTACGCCGCGTGGTCGACTATCTGGTCACCCTGCCGTACGTGGACGCCGCACGCATCGGTGTGCTCGGCATCTGTGGTGGTGGTGGCTATGCGATCAACGCCACCATGACCGAGCGCCGCATCAAGGCGGTCACCAGCATCACCGGCGTCAACTTCGGCCGGCTCAGCCGCGAGGGCTTTGGCGGCTTCGATCCGATTGGTTCGCTGGAGGCCATCGCCGCACAGCGCACCGCCGAGATGCGTGGCGGCGAGGCACGCGTGGACCTGTTCCTGCCACCGTCGGTGGAGCAGGGGCGCGCTGCCGGCATCACCGATATCGACGTGCTGGAGGCCACGGACTACTACCGCACGCGCGGGCCGCAGCCCAACGGCGTGGTCAGCGCGCTGTTCTCGCATCGTGGTGCAGCGGTGGGCTGGGATGCCTTCCATCTGGCCGAAGTGCTGCTGACCCAGCCGCTGCTGGTGGTGATTGGTGACAAGCCGGGGGCGTTTGGTGCCTACCGCGATGGCCTGGAGATCCATGGCCGTGCGGCTTCGAAGCACAAGCAGCTGAAGGTGGTGGAGGGTGGGTCGCACTACGACCTGTATGACCAGCCGGAGCCGGTCCGGCAGGCACTGGCGGCGGTGATTCCGTTCTTCAGCCAGCATCTGTGAGCTGATGGCACTGGGGTGGTGCCGGCGGCGGGCCGGCACCTGCACGCCCTATGCGCCCGGGTAGCGGTTCGCGCCACGCCCGCGATTCAGCCTTTCGCGCAGGATGTGGTATATCGTTTATCGATAAATCCATCCCGGGGCGGCATGCCACCCCAATGCCGGAGGCCGCTTGACCGCTCGACCCGCCCGCGCCAGACCCGCGCGAGGCTTGTTCACCCTGGCCCAGGCCGCCGTGCAGGCCGTGCGCGCGATGTGCTGGCTGGGCATCCTGGCCGCACTGCTGGCCGTTCCCCTCGTCGCCCACGACCGCCGCTGGCTGCTCGACAACGTGCATGATGCCGCTGCCGCGGCCGCGCACGGCAACGATCTGTTCCTGCATTTCTGCCTGGGGCTGGGCGCCATCGTCGTGCTGCTGGTGCTGTGCCTGGTGTTCCTGCGTCATCTGCTGCGGCTGCTGGACTCGGCGGCGCGCGAGCAGCCGTTCACCCACACCAATGCACAGCGCCTGCAGCGCATGGCGTGGTTGATGCTGGCGATGGAGCTGCTGTCGATCCTGATCGGTGCCTACGCGGCCTGGATGGGCCCGGACTTCACCTGGATGGAAGTCGGCGGTGGCATGTCGATCACCGGCCTGGTCGCGGTGCTGATGCTGTTCGTACTGGCACGCGTGTTTGCCGTAGGCGCGGCGATGCGCGATGACCTGGACGGTCTGGTCTGATGGGCACGCGCTGATGGCGATCGTCATCACCCTCGACCGCATGCTGCAGGAACGGGGCATGACCCTGTCCGAGCTGGCCGGGCGCATCGACATCACCCTGGCGAACCTGTCGATCCTGAAGACCGGCAAGGCACGCGCCATCCGCTTTTCCACCCTCGATGCGATCTGCCGCGAGCTGCAGTGCACGCCCGGCGACCTGCTCGGTCATGACCCGGCGCAGGCGCAGGATGCCGATTGAATGACTGCTTTTCTCCCTTACCTACTGACGAAACGGACCTGAAATGGAATGGTTGGCTGACCCCTCGATATGGATGGGCCTTGCAACCCTGGTCGTGCTGGAGATCATTCTCGGCATCGACAACCTGGTGTTCATCGCGATCCTGGCTGACAAGCTGCCGCCGCACCAGCGCGACCGCGCACGGGTGATCGGCCTCACCCTGGCCCTGTTGATGCGGCTGGTGCTGCTGGCGGCGCTGGCCTGGATCATGAAGCTGACCGAGCCGCTGCTTACGCTGTTCGATCACAGCTTCTCCGGGCGTGACCTGATCCTGCTGGGCGGTGGCCTGTTCCTGCTGTTCAAGGGCACGATGGAACTGCACGAACGGCTGGAAGGCCGCGAGCACCACGAGGATGGAAAGAAGGTCTATGCCAGCTTCGCGATGGTGGTGGCGCAGATCGTGGTGCTCGACGCAGTGTTCTCGCTGGACTCGGTGATCACCGCGGTCGGCATGGTCGACAACCTCGGCGTGATGTATGCCGCGGTGACCATCGCGATGGCGCTGATGCTGGTGGCCAGCAAGCCGCTGACCCGTTTCGTCAACAAGCATCCCACGGTGGTGGTGCTGTGCCTGGGCTTCCTGCTGATGATCGGCTTCAGCCTGGTGGCCGAGGGCCTGGGCTACAAGATCCCGAAGGGCTACCTGTACGCGGCCATTGCCTTCTCGATCCTGGTCGAAGCGTTCAACCAGTGGGTGCGTTTCAACCGCGAGCGCAACGAGCGGCGCCAGCCGTTCCGCCAGCGCACCGCCGACGCCGTGCTGCGGATGCTGGGGGCGCGTCCGGCCAACGGACACGACGACGAAAGCGAGGACGCACACGCCGATGCCGAAGAGCGGCTGCAGCCGGCCGAGCACGAGATGATCCGCAGCGTGCTGGGGCTGGCCGATCGACCGGTGTCGAGCGTGATGACTGTGCGTGCCGACGTGCAGTGGATCGACGTGGCACGCGGGCAGGACGATGTGGTGGCGCGCCTGGTGGCCTCGCCGCATACCCGCCTGCTGGTCGGCGACGGCGATCTGGACAGCCTGCGTGGCGTGGTGCAGAGCCGCGACCTGCTGGCCGACCTGCTGCAGGGCAGGCCGTTGCAGCTGGAAGGCAACCTGCGCGAGCCGCAGTACGTGCTGTCCAGTGCCAGTGCGCTGCAGGCGCTGGAGCTGATCCGCCAGCACCCGGTGCCGCTGGCGGTGGCGGTGGACGAGTACGGCAGCGTGGAAGGCCTGGTGACTGCCAACGACCTGCTGGCCGCGATTGCCGGTGACCTGGTGGATACCCAGGACGAGCGCTATGGCGTGGTCGCGCAGGGCGAAGGCCAGTGGGAGGCCGACGGTGCGCTGACCCTGGATGACCTGCAGCGCCTGGCGGGCGTCTCGCTGCCGCGCAGTGCCGACTACATGACCATCTCCGGGCTGGTGCTGGAGCGGTTGGGCCGCCTGCCGGACATCGGCGACGCGGTGGAGATCGCCGACGTGCGCATCACCGTACTGGCGATGGAGAAGCGCCGCATCGCCCGCCTGCGGGTGGAGCGCCTGCCCGGGGCGTGATGCTGCCTCTACCCAATGACACGCGGGCCCGTCACCATGGCGGGCCCGCTTTTCTTCCTGGATGGTTGCAGTGCTGAGTACGATCGGTTTGTTGATGGGCCTGTACGTGGCCTGGCGCCTGTTCTGGCCGCTGCGCCTGCCCGCCGCATTGAAGGTCGTGCTGTCGCTGCTGCTGGTGGCTGTGGCCGTGCAGCTGCGCATCGTCGCCACCTTCTGGGGCACGATGGCCTCGCCGGAGATACCGAAGCTGGCGATCGCCACGCTGGCCACCGGCTCGACGGCGGTGCTGCTGCTTGCGCTGGTGATGCTGGTGCTGGACGCAGGACTGCTGCTGTCGCGCCTGCTCCGCCGGCCGCGCGCGATATCGGCATTGCGCGCCCCCAGGCTGCGTCCCGTGGCCGCTGTGCTGGCGCTGCTGGTCAGCGGCTATGGCGTCAGCCAGGGCATGGCGGTGCCCAAGCCGCGGCAGATCGACGTGGCGATCAAGGATCTGCCGGCTGCGTTCGACGGCTACCGCGTGCTGCAGCTGACCGACATCCATGCCAGCCGCCTGCTGACCGGCGACTGGGTGCGCAGGGTGGTGGAGCAGAGCAATGCGCTGAAGCCGGACCTGATCGTGATCACCGGCGACCTGATCGATGGCAGCGTCGAGGCCCGTCGCGACGACGCACACCCGCTGGCCGACCTGCATGCGCCGGACGGCGTCATCGCGATCACCGGCAACCACGAGTACTACGCGCAGTACCAGGACTGGATGCAGGCGTTCCGCGCGCTGCACATGCAGGTGCTGGAAAACAGCCATCTGCAGGTGCGTCGTGGTGAGGCCGCGTTGACCATCGCTGGTGTCACCGACCCGGTGGCGGCACGCTATGGACTGCCGTTGCCGGATCTGGACGCTGCGCTGGCCGGGGCCGATCCGTCCGCGCCGGTGATCCTGCTCGACCATCGCCCGGGCAATGCGCGCGAGGCCGCCGCGCGCGGCGTCACGCTGCAGCTGTCCGGGCATACCCACGGCGGCCAGATCATCGGTATGGACCAGCTGGTGAAGCGCGCCAATGGCGGCTATGTCTCCGGCCGCTACGAAGTGGACGGCATGACCCTGTACGTGAGCAACGGTGCCGGCCTGTGGGCCGGGTTCCCTGCGCGCATCGGCGTGCCGTCCGAAATCACCCTGCTGACCTTGCGCCGCGCGCCGTGATGCTGCGCACGCCTTCATGGAGGAAGGAGCCATGGCGCATCCCCGCGCTCCGATGGAACGCCTGATCCGCGCCAATGCCGATGAGATAAACCGGCTTCGCCAGGTGATCCGCGATACCGCAGGTACGCGTTGGCGTGGGCCGGAGCAGCGGGCGCTGCACGCTGCGGCCTGCGCCGAGTATCAACTGCGCTACGATCAGCTTGCCTTTCCGGGCGGCTATGACCAGGCGTTGAAACTGCTGGCCGAGCATGACCCCGGCACGCTGGATGTAGTGCTTACTTTCCTCGAAGTGCGGCCCTACTTCTTCCGGTCCGGCTACATGTGGAAGACGTTGTTGAAGCGCGTGCAGCGGGTGTCGATGGGCGTGAAGCAGCAGGCGCGGATGCAGAGAATCCTCGATGCCTACGGCGCTTACCGGGTGGGAAGCCTGCACTCCCGTTAGCTCCAGGTCATCCAGCAAGATCGCCTTGCATCCAGCATTCATACTGGCCCCGGATCAGAGATCATCTGCACGGGATTCTCAAACAGGGAAAGGCACCATGCAGGAAGCACATCACTCACGCGGGTGGCCACGCTACGTCGCACTGCTGGTCGGTGCACTGCTGCTGACCGGTTGCCAGCGCACACCGGAGGTGCCCGGCGAAGCACCCGCGGCTGACGCGCCGGTTGCCGCGCCAGTGGCCAGCACCGACCTCTCCCCGCTGCTCGATGCCCTGCCGACGTGTGCGCTGGAGGGCTGGTACATCGATCAACAGACTGATCGCCCGGCCCACCCCTGGTTGGCCGCGAATGCGCCAACGCCCTGCCGGCAGGACGCGGAGAACGAGATCGCCACGTTCTGCGTACAGGGCCAGTGGAAGGGGCTGCCGGTGGATGAGGTGATCCTGCCGACAATGACGTTCGTGTCGTTCCGTGGGGCGAAGATCGGCCTGCCGCTGGAGAAGGCGCGTTCCGTTGTCCGCCAGCGCATCGGGCGGGATTTTCCGGGCGGTGCCGCCTACGAAGAAGGGCGCGAGCCGAAACTGATGGCCGACCCCGAGGATGCGCAGCGTTCGTGGCTGCTGTGCAGCACGCCGGAACCGGGGCACGACGTGGACAGTGAGGGAAGCGTCCGCTATGCCGGCATGAACCTGCCCTACGACCACGACGGTTGCAGCTACCGCTACAGCCCGGTCGACTTCTGCGATGCGCGGCATCGCGCGCGCATCGAGGATGCGCTGCAGAACCAGAAGCCCAATTTCAACCAGCACTATCTGCTGGTGCAGATCGATGATCGCCCTGAGTACTTCCAGCGCACGGTGGTGCTGGTCGATACCCGCACCGGCGAGGCAACACCGCTGCCGATCGATGCCTTCACCGGAGCAGCGGGGAAGGGCGGAGAGGCTACCGGCTACGGGACTCTGGAGACGGGCGTGGACCAGCCGCAGTTCTGCCTCGATGGCGCGTTGCTGGTCTATCGCGTGTTCGAGAAGGCCGCTTCTGCTTCGGCTTTGACGGTGAACGCTTCACCGGCCATGAAACCCAGTACATGCAGGCAGCCGCATCTCCCTGACCGGAACAGGGTTGCCAAACCAGCGATCGCCGCCTGGCGTCACTGGTCGGCGCTGGCCGTCACTGATCGCGGTCACCGCCTCCATGCCCGTGGCAACGACCAACAATGGCGAACTCCCTGAAGGAAGCGCTGCCATGTCCTTGCCTGCTGTTGCCATCACCACACGCCGGGCGCTGCGCGACGGGCAGGTGCCCGCATCGCGCCGCCAGCGCCTGCTGCGTATCGGAGCCCTGGCCTGGTTGGGCAGTGCCGCACTCGGGCAGCTGCTGTTCGCCGTCTACATCGTGGGCTTCTACGGACGCAGCACGCTGGCGGGCCAGCCACTGCGCTGGAACGAGGTGATGCCGCACGGTTACGTCGCCGGGGCGACCACCTTCAACGCCGTGCTGGCGCTGCACCTGCTGCTGGCAGCGGGCATCGTGCTGGGGGGATGGTTTGCAGTTGTGGCCAGCGCTGCGGCGCTGGGCACCGGCCGTGCACCGCTGGAACGGCCGGCTCTACGTGTTGGCCGCGGTACTGCTGGCACTGGGTGGCCTGGCGATGGTGTGGGTCCGCGGTGGCGCTGCCGGTGATGTTTCGCAGCATCTGGGCACCTCGCTCAATGCCCTGCTGATCCTGTGGTTCGCGGTGGCCACGTGGTGGCGCGCACGCCAGCAACGTCTGGTGAGCACCGCGCATGGGCGCTGCGCCTGTTCCTGGCGGTGGGGGGCGTGTGGTTCTTCCGCATCGGCCTGATGCTGTGGCTGCTGCTCAACCAGGGGGCCGGCGGGTTTCGATCCGGAAACCTTCACCGGCCCCGCGTTGACCGTGCTGGCGTTTGCACAGACCCTTCTGCCCCTGGCAGTGCTGGAACTGTATCTGCGTGCCCAACGCCCTGCAGGGGCGGCGCATGCCTGGCGGGTCGGCGTGGTCCTGCTGGTTGCGGCTGTGGCCACCCTGGCCGGCAGCCTCGCCGCGGCGGCACTGATGTGGTGGCCACCGCTTGCGGCCGGCTGACGTGGGTGCACGGCAAGGCGCTATGCTGCCGGCCATGTCCGATGTGCTGTCGCCACCGCCGGTTTCGCTGCTGCGCCGAACGCTGTGGTGCGCAGGCATCTCGCTCGCGCTCGGCGCGCTGCTGGTCATCGACTGGCATCCGTGGTGGACGGTGCTGCCGCGCGCGCTGGCATTGGGCCTGGCGGCGATGCTGGTGTTCACCGTGCTGGAGCGCTGGCCCGGATCGCTGCCGCGGTGGCTGTCACGCTGGGTCGTGCAGATCCTCGCGGTGCGGCGGTGATTCCGCTGGGAACCCTGATGATCTATCTTGCGGGCACCGACGCGGGCGCACCGCCATTCTGGCAGGACGCAGATCGCTGGACCGGGTTCCTGACCCTCAACGTGGTTGGCCTGCTGGTTGCACCGTGGGTGGCGCTGGCGGCACTGGTGAGGCACAAGGACGCACTGGCAAGGCACCAGGCCCTGGCCTTCGCGCTGGAACGCAGCGAGCTGGAGCGGCAGGCGCTGGAAGCTCGCGTGCAGCTGCTGCAACGGCAGGTTGCGCCGCATTTCCTGTTCAACACCCTGGCCAACCTGCAGGCGCTGGTGGACAGCGGTTCACCGCAGGCATCGGGTGGTGATGCGCCATCTGGTGGCCTACCTGCGCGGCAGCGTGCCACCGCCCTGCAGCAGCCGGTGGTACGGATGGAGGACGAGATCGCATTGGTAAGCGCCTATCTGGAACTGATGCATATGCGGATGCCGGATCGGCTGCGGTTCCGCCTGGATGTTGCCGAGCAGGTGCGCGCGCTGGGTTGCCCGGGCCTGTCCGTGCTGACCCTGGTGGAGAACGCGATCCGCCATGGCATCGACCCCTGCGAAGACGGTGGCGAGGTGGTGGTGCAGGTGCGGCCGCGACGGGGCGTGTTGCGAGGTCTGTGTGGTTTGACGACGGCCGAGGCCTGTCAGCTGTGGCGCCGGGCCTGGGCACCGGCCTGCAGACACTGCGCCAGCGGCTGCGCTGCTGTATGGCGATGCCGCGTCCCTGCAGTTGCAGGCGGGCCCAGAGCGCGGCGCGATCGCGCGCCTGCGGTTGCCGGCGCGGGAGCTGCCCGCGTGATCGCCAACGCACTGATTGCCGACGACGAACCGTTGCTGCGGCAGGCGCTGGCCGCACAGCTGGCGCAGGCTTGGCCGCAGCTGCAGGTGGTGGCGCAGGCGCGTAATGGGCGCGAGGCGCTGCAGGCCTTCGAAACCCTGCAGCCACAGGTCTGCTTCCTCGACATCCACATGCCCGGCCTGTCCGGCATCGACGTCGCCGCACGCATCGCGCGGCGCGCGCAGGTGGTGTTCGTCACCGCCTACGACGCGTATGCGGTGCAGGCATTCGCGCAGGGCGCGCTGGATTACCTGGTGAAGCCGGTGGATGCACAGCGCCTGCACGTACGGTGCAACGGCTGCAGCAGCGCCTGCAGCAACCTCCGCCCCTGCAGGACCTGCAGAAGCAGCTGCAGCAGCTGGCCGAACGCCTGTCGCTGCCGGCGCCGACGCCGCTGCGCTGGCTGCACGCGCAGGTTGGCAACGTGCTGCGGGTGATTCCCTGCAGCGCGGTGGATTTCCTGCGCGCCGACAGCTAGTACACCCAGGTCGGCTGGCGCGACGACGACGGTCGTCCCGGCGAGGCGGTGATCACGCTGCCGTTGAAGGAGCTGGTGCAACAGCTGGATCCGGACAGCTTCGTGCAGGTGCACCGCTCGGCGGTGGTCAACCGGCACGCGGTTGAAGCTGCTGGTGCGCGGTGACAACGAGACCGCCCAGCTGTACCTGCGCGGTCGTGATGACGTACTGCCGGTCAGCCGCCGCTATCTGGGTGCGTTCCGCGCCATGTAGGCCGGTCCTGACCCGCGTTTCACCCGGCGCATGACACCCTCCGCCCATGAATGAAATGACCGTGGCGCGGCAGCGCTCGATGTGGGTGGGCCGGCCTGTCCACGGTGGTGGAGTGGTACGACTTCACCTGTACCTGTACTTCGCCACGGTGCTGTCGCGGGTGTTCTTTGGCGGTGGCGAGCAGGCGATGCTGGTCACCCTGGCCGGCTTCGCGGTGTCCTACCTGATGCGTCCGCTCGGCGCGCTGTGCTTTTGGCCACCTGGGTGACCGGCTGGGCCGGCGCTGGATGCTGCTGGCCTCGATGGCGCTGATGGCGGCAGCGATGCTGGCCACCGCCCTGCTGCCGACCGCCGCAACGGCGGGCACCACCGCCGGCGTGCTGCTGCTGGTGCTGCGCTGCGTGATGGCGTTCTCGGTGGGCGGTGAATACACCGGGTGTGGTCGCGTATCTGCTGGAAAGCGCGCCGGAACGGCGACGCGGCCTGGTGACCTCGCTGGCCTCTGCCGCCAGTGAAGTGGGTGCGCTGCTGGCGGTGGCGATCTCGGCAGCGACGGTGGCGCTGCTGGCACCTGCGCAGCTGGACAGCTGGGGTTGGCGCATTCCGTTCTTCGTCGGCGCGGCGCTGGCGCTGGTGATCCTCGTCGCGCGCTCGGGCATGCACGAGTCGCCCGAGTTCGAGCGCCAGCGCCGCGAGGGCAGTATTCCGGCCACGCCGTTGCGGCACGTGCTGCGCCATCATCCGCGGGCGGTGGCGCGTACCTTCGCGATCTCCGCACTGGGCTCGATCACCTACTACGTGGGCATCACCTATGTGCCGGCCTTCCTGCATGCACAGGGCCACGATGAAGGCGACGCGCTGTGGTTGTCGACGATTGCGGCAGTGGCGGTGATCGCGATCACGCCGCTGTGCGGCGCACTGTCCGACCGTGTCGGGCGACGGCCGATGCTGTTGGGCCTGACTGTGCTGGCGGCGCTGCTGCCGCTGTCGCTGTTCGCGTGGCTGGCGGAGGCAACGGCATGGGGCATCGCGCTGGCGGCGGTCCTGCTGGCCTGCGTGGCGGTGGCGTCAGCGCGGTGGCGGCCCCGGCCACGGCCGAGCAGTTCCCCGGCGAAGGCCGGGGTCAGCGGGCTGGCGCTGGGGGTGACCATGGCTACGGCCGTGTTCGGCGGTGCGACACCGTGGTTGGCGCAATGGTGGGTGCAACGCAGCGGCTGGGCGCAGCGCCGGGCGCGATGATCGCGTTGGTGGCGGTGCTGGTGCTCCCGGTGCTGTGGACCCTGCCCGAGACGGTCCCGGCAGGGCCAGGCGTTAGCCGATCAGACCTTCAGGGTCTGCTCGATGTCGGCCAGTACGGCGGCCGCATCCACGCCGATGGCGACAGACTGCAGCACGTGGCCATCCCATACGCTGGGGCCGAAGCCCATGCCTTCCGGCTTGGGAATGGTCATGCCGCGGGCGACGCCGTCGGTGGCCACGCGCCACGCTTGGCGCGCTCGAACTGGAACAGTTCCGGGCGGGTCAGCGCGATGCAGGCGCAGCAGTCGTGCACGACCATGCCCTTGTGCCCGGCCTGCAGGTAGAAGTCCACGTAGTCCTGCGACAGCGCGCGCACCAGCTCGGCATCGGCACCGCCGATCCCGGCCAGCGTGTCCAGGCCGTCACGGTCCATTTCCACGCGGGTGGTCACGTCCAGCCCGATCGCGGTAACCGGCCATATCGGTGGTGAACACCACGTCGGCCGCTTCGGCATCGCCCCAGATGTTCGCTCGGCGGCCGGGGTGATGTTGCCGTTGACGTGGAAGGCACCGCCCATGAGGACCACTCACGCACCAGGCCGGCGATGTCCGGGGCCTGCTGCAGGGCCAGCGCCAGGTTGGTCATGCGGCCCACGGCAACTAGGGTCACTTCGCCCGGGTGGGCGCGGACCAGGTCGATGATCAGCTGCGCGGCCGGGCGCGCGTCGGCGGCTACGTCCAGTTGCGCCGGCACCGGGTGGTTGCCCAGGCCGTTGTGGCCGTGGATGTGCACCGGCCACGCTTCCGGAGTGGCTTCCGGCTGCAGCGGGCCTGCCGCGCCGCGCGCGACCGGGGCGGCAAAGCCCCAGGTCTGCTTCAGTACAGCGCATTGTGCGTGGTCGATTCAACCGAGGCGTTGCCGAAGGTGGTGGTGACGCCGATCAGGTCGATCTGCGGGTGCTTGTGCAGGTACAGCAGGGCCAGGGCGGTCGTCGACGCCCGGGTCGGTATCGAAAATGACTTTCAGCATGTTGTTGTTCTTCTCTTCCGTGTGGTGCGGGGGGGCGCCGGCGGCCACGGGGCAGGCCGGCGCGCCCTACATTGTCCCATCTTCATGACAGGCAGGGCCAATGCCGGGCGGGGCGGCATAATGCGGCCAGTCCAGGCACGGAACCGCCGCATGCTGATCCTCGCCCTTCTGCTGGTCCTGCTGGTGCTGGGCCTGAATCTGGTCGCCACGGTGCTCATTGTCCGGCGCGACGGCCTGTCGGCAGGCGGCCGTACGGTGCAGCTGTTGCTGGTCTGGCTGCTGCCGCTGGTCGGCGCGATCCTGTGCATGGCGGTGGCCACCGCCGATGGCTCCGGCAGCCGGGGCGATAACGGCCTCGGGCGGCGCCTACGACTACTCGGGAGGCCATTCCAGTGACAACCACAGCCATCACGGCCACAGCAGCTCCGACTGCAGCGGTGATGGTGGTGGCAGTGACGGCGGCAGCTGCGGCGATTGAGGCCTCTGTAGAGTCGAGCCATGCTCGACTGCCCTTCGTTCCAACGCCGCGATGCCTGATCGAAAAGCAGGTCGAGCATGGCTCGACTCTACAAAGGCGACGACAGCCCGCTCAGCCGCCGCCTGCGGTCGGCAACGGCGCCGGCACGTTCAGCAGCCCGCCCGCTGCCACATAGGCAGCCAATGCCTGGCCCTGGCTCAGCAGATGGCGCTCCATGGTGCGTTCAGCGGCCTGCGCGTCGCGGCGGCGGAAGCACTCCATCAGTTCGCGGTGTTCGGCCAGCGACTGCGCGGTACGGCCCGGGGTCAGCAGCTGGCGGCCGCGATGCATCTTCAGGATGCGGTGCAGGTCATGGGTGATGCGGATCAGCCACGGGTTGCGGCGTAGTGCTGCACGGTTTCGTGGATCAGGTAGTTTGTTGCGGTAGTACTCGGCGATGTTGCCCTCGGCCGCCGCCGCTTCCATCGCCGCGTGCAACGCTTCCAGCTGCTGCACGCCGGCATCGTCGATATGCCTGACAGCTTCATGCGCGCAGCGACCTTCCAGCATCGCCATCACCGGGAACAGCTGGTTGAGGTCTTCCAGCGTGAGCCGGGTGACCCGCGCGCCACGCCCGGCATCGATCTGCACCAGGCCCTCGGCGGCCAGCAGCTTCAGCGCTTCGCGCAGCGGGGTGCGGCTGATGCCCAGTTCCTCGCACAGCGCGGGCTCGTCGATCCACTCACCCGGCGGCAAGCCGGTAATCGTAGATACGCTCGCGCACATGCTCGGCACCTCTTCATACAGAGGGGCGCGCTTCTTCGGGGACCGTGGAGCAGGGGCAATGGCCATGGTGGAAGTGTACCGCCAGGTAGTGCCGGCCGCTGGCCGCAACCCATGATTGCGGGATGGCTTCATGGGATTGCCGGCCAGCGGCCGGCACTACCGTTGAGTGGTTACATCCAGCCCGGCACCACGAATACCAGCCAGGCAAGCAGCGGCCCCAATGCCACCACCAGGCCGCTGTAGACCAGGAAGCGGCGGAACAGGGTCTCGCGTTCTTCCTTGGCGGCCGACGCCACCACCAGTGCGCCATTGGTCGAGAACGGGCTGACATCGACGATGGTGGATGACACCGCCAGCGCACAGATCACGCCGGCCGCGCTGAGGTGGCCCTGCATCAGGAACGGCACGCCAGCGGGATGGTGGCGCCCAGCACGGCGGCCGACGAGGCGAATGCGGAGACGATGCCACCGACGTAGCAGACCAGCAGTGCACCGAGCAGCGGGATGCCGATATCGGATACACCCATTGCCGATGAAGTCCACCGCACCGGCATGTTCCAGTACGCCGATATAGGTCACCACGCCGCAGATCAGCAGCACGGTGGACAGCTGATGCCATCGACCGCCCCTTTCTGGCTCTGCGGCGACAGCAGCGCCAACGCCACCGCCACGGTGATCGAGACCAGGCCGACGTTGAGGTTGTAGATCAGCGCGGGCCACGCCCAGGCCCAGCAGGCGATCAGGGTGAACAGCCGCTCGCGGGTCAGGTTCACCGCATCCAGTGCCACCGGATCATTGGACAGGGTGCCCCCCCCGGCGGCAACCAGCGCACCATGGCCTTCGATCGCGAACTGGCGCGACGATGCCTGCGGGCCACCGGCCATCGCCAGCTCGGCATTGCCGACCGTTCCCGCTGCGGTGATCGAGCCGCGGCGCAGCAGGGCGATGCCACCGAAGGCGAAGAAGCAGATCGTCGCCATCATCAGGTTGAAGCCCAGGCTGGTCAGGAACACCGCCATCTCGGTTACTTCCAGCCCGGCTTTCTGCACCACGCCATTGGTGATGCTGCCGTACACGCTGATCGGCGAGAAGCCGCCCGCCTGCGCACCATGGATGACCAGCAGGCCCATCATCAGCGGATTGATGTTGTACTGCTGGCAAAGCGCAGGGCGACCGGGCCGATGATGGCGACCGCGGCGGGGCCCAGCGCACCGAACGCGGGTGAGCACCGCGGTGATCACGAACATCACCCACGGAATGGCCACGATATGGCCGCGCACCGCTTTCACTGCCCAGTGCACCAGCAGGTCGATGGTGCCGTTCTTCTGCGCGATGGCGAACAGATAGGTGATGCCGACCAGGGTCAGGAACAGATCGCCTGGGAAGCCGGCCAGGACTTCCTTGCCTCCCATGTCGACCCATAGCCCGCCGATGATGAAGGCCAGCGCGAAAGCGACGGCGCCCATGTTGATCGGCATTGCCGTGGCGACGATGAACATGATCACCAGGCCGATGATCGTTGCGATTTGTGGACTCATGCGCCCTCCCAGACACGTGACTCACGTACAGCGCGGATGGAGACCCGCCATCCCGGGGTAAGGCGACGTACGGCGTGTTGCGTGATACGTACTGCTCGAACCCGTTACTGCAGCCGCTCCAGCGCACTGCGGACCCACGCCGCGGCACCCTCAAGGCTCTGGAACTCTTCCACCGCGCGCACTTCGCAGCACGGATAGGACGGCGCGACCATGCGCGCCAGCGCGCTGCCGGGCCCAGCTGCAGGAACACCCGTGCGCCGCGCTCGAAGGCCTGGCGCATCACCTGCGCCACTCGATGGTCTGTGCCAGCTGCGCCGACAGCGTGTGCACCACGGCGGCGCCATCACGCACCGGGCGGGCATCGACGCCGGCCAGCAGGGGCAGCCGCGGCGCATGCACCGGCGCGGCCCGCAGCGCTGCGGCAAACGGTGCTTCCCGCACCGGCCAGCAGCGGCGTGTGTGCGGGCACATGGACCGGCAATGGACGGATTTCCGCGCCGCAGGCCTGCGCGTCTGCCGCCAACGCGTGCAGCGACGGCTGTGCCCGCCCACGATGAAGTGGTCATGGCCATTGGCGATGGCGATGAAGGCGCCATGCGTGTCGCACAACCGCTGCGTGGCATCGCGGTCCAGCCCCAGCACTGCCTGCAGCCCGGCATCGCGGGGGCTGGCGGCGTCCATCAGGCGCGCGCGCTGCGCAGACAGTGCCAGGCAGGTGGTGGTGTCGAAGCTGCCGGCGATGGCGTGCGCGGCGAGCTCGCCGATGCTGTAGCCGGCGATCACCGTCGGCGTCGGCAACACCTCGCGCAGGCCCTGCCAGTGCGCCAGGCTGGCTGCGCACAGCAGGGGCTGCGCCTGCACATTGTCGAAACGGTCGTCGGCCGCCGCAGCGGCGAACACATCGCGGCCCAGCAGTTCGCCGATGGCATCGAGCAGCGGCTGTGCGGCGGCAAGGCCGCGCACGCGATCGAACATCGCCGGATGCTGTGCGCCTTGTCCGGGACAGAGCAGGGCCAGGCTCATTGAGCCCTCTGATGCAACAGGAACACGCTGCAGGCGAGCAGGTCGGCGCTGCCGCCGGGGCTCAAGCGACGCACGACGAAGGCATCGGGCGATCTGTCGCAGGCGCGGCCGCCAATCGTGCGCGAAGGCGCCGCCGTCGGGCCAGGAAACGGTGGGCCTGCTGCCGTGCCCAGCGCAGGCCTTCAGCGCCTCCGCGATGCAGCAGGTTGAGGTCTTCGGTGTGTGCGACCAGCTGCATCAGCGTGTGGCACATCGCGGCTTCGCGTGACAGGCCATTGGCCAGCGCGTGGCGCAGGGTGGGCAACGCACCTCGCGCAGCAGCGGATAGCCTGCAGCGGCGGTGTTCGCGCACGCCGGGCACGTTGTGCCGGACGCGCGCACGTTGGCCTGGGCTGCCTGCATCCAGCGGGGCATGTGCGAAGTGCCCGCCCAGCGACGTACCTCCAGGCAGGACCCGCTCACCGCTGGTGGCATGGCCCAGGCGGGAACGGCAGGCAGCGGCGGCCGCGACCAGCAGACCGAGGCTGAAGATCGCGCCACGATGGGTATTGATGCCGGCGGTCGCGCGCAGCATCGCCGCTTCGGCGGCGATGCCACATCGGCGCAGGGCATCGAAGTCCGCCCCGGCTGCACCGAGGTGGGCCACGGCAGCGAAATAGTGGCGCAGCGCGAACAGACTGCGCAGGAATGTGCCGGCGTCCATGTCGTGATGGCTGCCGCTGTCGAATGGCGTGACCAGCCCGGGCTTGGGGCGCCAGCGCCAGTTCGGCGTGCAGGCTGGCGACGGCCAGGCGCCCCAGGCGCGCGCTGTCCGCGGCAGCTGCCGGCCGGACCGTCGGCTGCGCGACGGCGCTCATGCGGTCACCCCGGCGGGGGCGAACACGGACTAGCGCGCAGTTCCAGGGCGGCGCCGTCGTGGCGCTTGACCAGCACTTCGCGGCTGCGTCCCGCGTACTCCCGCCAGTTCACGGCGGCATCGCCGGCCAGGCACAGTTCGCCATCGACCCGGCGGCCGTGTTCGGTTTCCCAGGCCTGCAGCCGTGCAACCAGGGCATCGGCCTGTGCGCTGCTGTTGATCTGCCACAGCAGATCGATGTCCGAACGCGCGTGCACATAGTGCAGGCCGGTCAGGTGCTGCCACGCGAAGGCACCGAATACATGCGCCGCAGCGATGCCGTGCAGTGCCTGCAGGGGGCGTTGCCAGTCCTGCGCAACGTTGCCTTCCAGCACCGTATGAAGTGATGGTGGCGGTGCGCTGCGCAGCACATCGCGTGCCGGCACGCGCAGGGCCAGGCGCAGTTTGCCCTCGGCCGGCGGCAGCGGTACGCCCAGGCGCAGCCGGGGATCGGCATCGTCGGCGGCACGCGGGCGACGATGGCCGGCAGGCCCTGCGCGAACCAGTTGGCCAAGCGCGGCTCATGCGGGGCGATGTCGGCCTGCCAGGCCGCGTGTGCCGACAGCCAGACCAGCGTATGCCGGGGCAAGCGCTCAGGCATCGCCCTGGCTCACCGCAGTGGCCACCGCTGCGGCCAGGCGACCGTCCGCCACGTTCGGCACCCCGCACGGCGCGGCGGTCGCCATCGGTGGGCGTACGCAGCGCCTGCAAGCAGGTGTGCGGCCAGGTCGCCGCTCCAGATCGAATCCACCGCGCCCATCGCCACGTAGTTCTCCACGCCCGGCGCGAATACCGGCGAGCTCTGGCTGAGTGCCTGCAGCTTCTCCAGCGGCTGCTTGGTCACCCGCGCCATCGCGCGCAGGTCCATCACCCGCACCTGCGCATCGGGCAGGGCATGGATGTGGTCGGCCATCAGGCCGAACGAGAGGAAGCCACCACTGACCGACTCACCGTAGACCAGGGTGACCAGGCGGGCGCCACGGCGGCGGGCCAGATCCCAGCGTCTGCGCCAGGTGCGCGAAACAGCCGTTGATGCCGAGCAGTTCGTCGCGGCGTGCCAGGCGCTGGCCGGCGGTGTCGACCAGCATCACGATCGGTCGATGGGGATGTGCGGCGGTGCTGGCCAGCACGGTTTCGGCCAGTGCCAGTGCGTGGTCCACGCCCACTTCGAGCTTGTCGGCGGTGCCGATCACGGTCACCTCGCCGTCGTCGGTGCTGGCGGTTCCGGTCAGCACCGAGTCCTCCACGGCAACGGCGTGGCCACGCGGAAACAGCGCATCAAGCAGCGCGCGCAGGGGCAGGCTCATGGCAGGCCTCCGATCAGCGGTGACGGCGAGGAAGTCGTCGGTGTCCAGCAGCGGCAGCCGCTCGGGTTCGGTGATGCCCAGCAGCGACCAGATCTCAAGACCATCGCGGCATCCGCCCCAGGCCTGCACGCGTGCTTTCAATGCGGCATGACGTGCCTGCAGGGCATTCAGTGCGGCATCGGCATCGGTGCTGGCGGTGTCCACCAGCAGCGCATCGAATGCCGCCTGCGCGAACGCCCCGATGGCATCGGGCACCAGCACCTGGGCCCTGGTCGATCAGGTAGCGGTGCTTGCCGCCAGTCACCCGCCAGACAGCGCGCGGTCGCGGGAATCAAACTCTTCCACGCCGCGAACGGTTTCGATCACCTCCGGCCCGGACAGCGACAGCCGGCCCTCCTCGGACATGATCACCGTGCTGCAGCAACGGGCAACGATGCCCATGCCACCGAACGCGCCGTTGCCACTGCCGATCAGCGCGACCACCGGGACGCCCGCAGCGCGTGCATCCAGGGTGGCGCGCCATGATCTCGGAAATGGCAATCAGGCCGGCATTGGCTTCGTGCAGGCGTACGCCGCCGGTATCAAGCAGCAGCAACACCCCATCGGGGCGGGTCGCCGCTGCGCGCGCAGCAGGCCGGGTCAGCTTGGCGCCGTGCACTTCGCCCACACCGCCGCCCATGAATTCACCCTGCTGCGCGGCAGCAGCACGCGCTTGCCGCGAAGCGTGGCTTCGCCGACGACGATGCCATCGTCGAATGCGGCTGGCTGGTCGAGTTGCGCCAGGTGCGGACTCATCATCCGTCGCGCAGGGCCCAGGAACTCGCGAACGATCCGGCATCGACCAGCCCGGCAATGCGTTCGCGCGCATCGGCTTCGTAGTAGCTGTGGCGCTGGACGTGGCTCATGGCGTACCTCCGGCCAGCAGGGTTTCCACCGCCTGGTCCAGGCGCAGGCTGACCACCGCCGGGGTGGCGCCGGCGTCGTTGATCGAGATGCGTACATCGCGCAGCGGATGGCGATGCGCGAAATCGCCGATCACCGCCTCCCATACGCAGCCGAAGCCCTGCGCGGCGGTGACGATGCGGACCGACATCGCGCCCTCCAGCTCTGCCGGCTCCAGCAGGATTTCAGGTTGCCCGAGGCCAACACGCCGACCAGCACCGCATCGCGCGGGAACTGCACCGGGGTGCGTCCTTCGAATCGATAGTCGAGGGTTTCCATGCTCAGCCCTTACCAGTTGCGGAAGCGCTTGGGCGGTCGTACAAGTACTCTGCGTTGATACCACTGCTT
>CATQJL010000059.1:0-28365 GCA_958299035.1 Cylicocyclus nassatus
AAGCAGTGGTATCAACGCAGAGTACTGCTTCATTTACAATTTCTTGCATAACTTCTTTAGAAGTCTTTGAATAATCAGAAGTTAAGCTTATAGTTTGTACTTTTGGCCAAACACATATTGAATTAAAATATTTTTCAGTACCACATACACAAGTTAATATGTATACATATTCTTTTTTTGTTAAATCAGTAACATATTCTATACCTTCAATCAAGTAATCACAATTAATATAAGGCTGAACTACCTGATCTTCATACATTTTCTTTGGTGTAATCGTAACACGTATATTTTTACCTATTTCAAATAAATATGTGTTATACCATAAACCACCATCCATTATTTTAATCTTCATTATTGGTAATTTTGTATTTAAACTTTCAGTAACTTGAATAGATACAATACTATCTTGACCAATAGTAATACCTTTACCTGGTTCAGATGAATTATATAATAATGTTAGCTTATCTATATTACAAGTAGTGCTAAGACTATTATCATTTGATACGTATTCTGTTATTTTACTCATTATAAGCTCACTGACATTCCTTTCTTACCTTTAGACCAACTTGTTATATCCAAATTTCTTACAATTTGCCAAGCATCTAAAGCATCCTTTGGTGATTCACAACACATATAACCTTTTTCATTAGCCAATAATAAATAATCAGCTTTCTGCGCTGTTAAATAAGCATAACAATGCATCGCTGCTACTACATAAAATAAATCTTCTTTATCCTTATATAATGAGCTAAATAGTTGTGTCAACTTCTTAGATGGATTACCATTCAATTTTATATTTTGACATAATTCTATTATAGTCTCAATCTTTTCAGGATGTTCTTTTAATTTACCATCAATTACTTTACAAAATTGTTTATCAAATGATACACTATTTTCAACACTCTTATATTCAGAAAATTGTGCTGCAATTGTTGATAATATACTACTATTCATTTCAACATATTCTATATTAGTCTTCTTATCACCTGAAAATGTTGAACGATTACCCTTAAATTCTATACGTTTATGATTCTTTATATCTATTAAATCGCCAGACTCACTTGCAAATGCTAAATTACCAAAACAAGATACAAATAAGAATTCTCCAACACCAATTGCTGGTCGACCTAATTGTACATCCAAAGATGATTGTACATATTCTGGTTTCAAATACTCATTTAGTTTAGCTTCTTTTAAGAAATTAGACCATGATGTTCGTGGCATAGCATCTATTGTATATTCATTCTTGTTAATTTGTTCAAATATATCTTCTATGTCAACTATAGCATAAGTCTTTAAACGTAATCCATGTTCCATAATTAAATCTGATGGATTATGTTTACCACATTTCTGTTTAGTCCAATAACTCTGTAATAGTTCATTCATATCGCTCATATTGTATTTATAGACATCAAGTATTTTTAAAACTTTTTAAATAATCTTTACCATATTTTTTTATTATATAACGAATATATTTTTGAATTTCATTTAAACGATAAATGATTACATTATTTTCTTTCATACATTCTGATTTAGCAAAGCTTTTTTCATCATTTTCATTAAATGGATTAGAATAATAACCTTTTTTAAAGAAATGATCTCCTTTAATTTCAATTATTTTATTTTCAGATTTAAGTATAAAATCAGGTATATATGTATGTTTTTCATTTTTATAAGTATATGTTAATCCTAAATTTGGTTGAAATTCAAAATCAATATTATTATCTTTTAACCAAATATAGTATGCCAGTTCCCAACTACTATCAAATGATATATTATTATATGTATATTTTCTTTTTTTACTTTTATGTATATCATAAGATTGAGCTATATGTTTAACACCATATTTCTTTAGACATGTAGTTTCACGTTTTTTATTAACTAAATCTGTCCAAGATTTTTTACCATTTTCTGATTGCTGTTCTTTTGTTAATGTACATATATAACTATCACAATTATACTTTTCTTGACATGTATGTTTAGCTTTTTCTTTTACTTTATCAGATTTTTGTGCATATTCTACACCATATTTTTCTAAATTTGTTTTCTTTCTTTTTTCTAAACTTTTTGTTGAACTACATGCACATTTACTACAACAATATTCTTGATAACCTTTAACTATACCTATAAATTTAGTTTCATTTCCACATTGACATAAATGCTTACCATACCATTTATCCCAATATATCTGTGCTGTAATTTTATGTACATTTCTTAAATGAGAACCAAATTTAAATTTACTATCAAATTCTTTTTGACATTCTTTACATATAAATATATTATCAGACATAACTTTTTAATCCTATTTGTTTGATTATGAATATTAATGAAGTACTCACTGCAAGTTAACATTCATATTTTTATTTATAAAGTGAGAATGAGGATAACTGAATTTTTATGAAAAATGAGGATCTGCGTGGGCATAACGAGCAGGTTGAAATGACGCCCGATCAAATGCAAGAATATATTAAATGTGCTACTGATATATTCCATTTTGCAAAATACTTTTATATCTTAACTGGCGAAGGTGAAAGACCTATTGTTCTAAGAGAATACCAACAAAGACTTGTTAAGATGTTAACCGGTAAATACTATGCCGAAGATGAAAACCATAAACCATTATTAGATGGTAATGGCGATAGAATTGAAAGAAATAATAGAATTATAATGATGGGTCGTCAGACCGGTAAAACAACTATCGCTACTCTTTATATTCTTTGGTATGCATTATTCAATAAAGACAAAACTATTGCTGTTCTAGCAAACAAAGAATCTCAAGCGTTGGAAATTATGCTTCGTATTCGTTCTGCTATTCTTAAATTACCTATGTGGTTACAACAAGGTATCAATCCAGAAAGAGGTGGTTGGTCTAAAGGTGCTATAGGATTTGATAATGGATGTAAGATTTTTGCTGCAGCAAGTTCATCATCTTCTATTCGTGGTAAATCAGTTGATTTCATGTTGGTGGACGAATTTGCATTCTTACCTGAAAACGACGCTGAAGACTTCATGATGTCTGTTTTCCCTACTCAATCTTCTCGTAAAGAATCTAGACTTATGCTAATTTCTACTCCACATGGTATGAATCATTTCTATAAGATTTGGCAAAAAGCTTTAGGTGGTATTAACTCATTTGTACCAGCAAAAGTACAATGGTATGAAGTAGAAGGTAGAGATGAAGCATGGAAACAAAAGATGATTCGAGATGTAGGACCTCAATTCTTCGCTCAAGAATATGCTTGTCTTTGGGGTGATGAAAAAATTACAGTAAAATGTGATGATGCTAGTCTTGAATTTGAAACTTCTATTGGTAATTTATGGACAGAACAAAATCAATTCATAAGGAAACAAGAAATTAAAGAAGAAGCAAAAAAGCTGCTTAATAAAGCAGCTACTAAAATTCTAAAAGAATTTGAATAAAAGAAAAGAGAGCTTAACGCTCTCTTTTTTAATTACATGATATAGGATTTGATATTATTGAACCTGCATATACTATATAGCTTGAACTGTATGATTCTGTTTCATCACCAATAAGTCTATCAGTTGTTTTAGCTCGTTTACTATTACACATTCTAATTACATCATGTCCATTTATCCATTTATCCATCCAACCCTGACTTGATGAAGCTTTAGCTGGGAATATATTGTTCTTTGTACATTCTTGACATACATTATTTGTATATAATAGATTAGTATCTATTGCGAATACGTTTGTAAAGAATCTAGGATCATGACCTGTTGGTGTTGTACCAGCGTTATTTGGTAAAATAGCAGTAAATGTTATCTTACAACCATCTTCTGATACAAATCTTGGTGCTTTATTTGGTTGTGTATACCATGGATATACTAAGAACATTGAATTCAACAAATAATAATTTGCTTGTTTACCACCAACACCAGATCCTAAGAATGTATGATATACTACTGATTTAAAGATAAATTGTAAATCTTTAGTACCATTATCGTATAATAATGAACTTATTTCAGCAATCTTAGCACCTATATTTTTTGCATGTCCATTTAATTCAGCATCACTAGCATTATATTTGATACCAGAATTTAACAATATATCATCTTCATCATATATGTTACTTGGATTTTGAATTGGACTATATGTTCTTGGTGCACCTACAGGTGGTTCTATTGTAAAAGTTTTATTATCTGTTGAACATTTCAATATATATTTCATAGCATTAGTTGTAGTACTTACACCAGTCCAGAAGAACATATCAAACATTTTCTGGCCACCTATAGATTTAAACTTCTGAATAAGTTTCAAATTAGGACCAGTAATATTACTTACATAATATACATGTTTTACATCATCCCACTCAATATAAACGTTTGTTGGTTGAGATGATTTAAATGATTCTGGATTTAATGTTCCAATTACTTCATTATTTCTAGCTCTGAAAGTAAATCCAGTTGGAGAAACTTCTACAGTCTTACCATAGTCTTTACTTACAGCACCACCGCCTCTATCTTCACCATCATCGCAGTTACGTAGTATCATCTTACCTTGGTGAGCATAGAATTCCATAGCATTTATCAATGTAGATGCATTACGTACATTATCAATAGTACCATCTAATGTTTCAATAGTTTTTAATTCTGAAGCATGGTATTCTTTATTACCTTGAGTAAAAGTCTGACCATTAAAGTGGCCACAACCGAAAATAATATCAGCTGGAGTATCTCTATTATATTTACCCATCAAAATCTGATGTTCCTTAGATGATGCTTTTGTATATTCACCTCCTAAGAATACTACATTCTGGCCACCAACCATTTTATTATGGTTACCACCAAGAATAACAGAGTTATTTGGTCTAATACTATCAGCCATTAAAGTATTATTTTGATATTCAAATGCAGCACCTGGATAATATGGTAAATTAGCATTCTTATGTTCAGCTGGATTCCAATCATAAAGATTTAATTCAGAACCATAGGTATTGATAAATTGAGTTTTTAATCTCAACATATCAGCTGGACGACAGTTATTTGATATTGATTCTGCGCCTTCTTTATAAGAAGTACCTGATAGACCAGAACCACCGGAATGAGCTCCAGTCATGATACTATCAATTTGAGAAATAGTATAATTTGTTAATGACCAAGAAGTACCAACTAATCCAATAGCATCATCAGAATAATGTGAACCACCGAAAGCTCTTGAATAATCAGAGTTCCACATATAAACTTCACGTACGTTCTGTAATTTAGCACCATCAGAACCTATAATACTAGAACCTTTAACTCTTACTGGTCCTGGGTCTAATACTGAGTCAGAACCACGTAATCCATATGAGCCTAAAATCATATTATCTGAAGAACCATACAAACTAAAGTATGATACATCAAATACCATATTGTTATTAGACATGAAGTCTGAAGCTAATGGTCTTTCATTTGAATTAATAGATGTAGCTGATACTGGGAATAAACCAAAATGTCTACCATGATATACACTGTTATTTTCAGCAGAATAAGCTGACATTCTTGTAGAGTCATAAATCTTATTTGATGCATCTTCTTGGAAATGAGATAAATTAGTATTATAAATTGTATCTCTATTAGATTGCCATATTTTATTCCAAGTAGAATGTGTTACTAATGAATTCTGAGCATTCCAATATTCATTTCTATATGAATCAAAAGTAACGTTATTATGTGCACCATATCTATACTGGTTATTTGTAGAATTATATAAAGTATTATATCTACTATCTGCAGAGAATATATTCTCATTAGAGTTAAATAAGATATTATGTTCTGCGGCATCTTTAGCACTATTAACATGTGAGTTAAATAATGTATTATAATTAGCTGCACCTGAAATAAAGTTATTATCAGAATTATACATCATTGTACCTACAACATTTTCTAATGTGTTGTAGTTAGAATGTAGTAATAAACCTTCGCCAAAACCATTATCTATTTTGTTAAAATCAGATTCAAATAATGTATTGTTATAAGAGCCACCACGTAAAGTATTATAATTTGAATTATAGAAGCTGTTATCATTATTTGAACCACCACGTAAGAATAAGTTATTATCAGAATTAATAATAACGTTAGGCATTCCATTACTTGGTTGTGTTGCTGAATTATCATTAGAGAATAAATATCTATCCCAGTTTTTATTATTATTCTTATTATCTTTACCAAAAATATCAACTACAGTATAATCATTTTGTGGTAAATGACCTAAAATAAACACTGGAGAATCTACATCTGATACTTCAGGTGTTGCATTATAGTATGATAACATACCTTCACAACGTAATTGCATACCAACAGTATATGCAATTATATCTTCTTCTAATGCTGATGTAGCTTTAACTGATGTCAATACATATTGAGGAATATAACGTTTATGTTTAGCGTTTTCTTGATACTTATTGATAGCATGTACTAATCCAGTACCATTAAATTGGTTTTCTGCATCATCTGCATCAATACAGTCAGCTACCATCAAAGATTTATCTAATGCAATTGCACCATCTTTATCAAGTTCTAATTCTTCTAATACTTCTTTATCATATCCGATAGCTACACCACCAGATAATGTTTTAACACCATTGTTTACTAAATGTAATTTCTTAGAATTTTCTAAGATTTCTTCATCAATTTCAACAATTGGATCATCTTCTTTATTTAAATATTCATCTTCTCTAACAGTCATTCTTAACTGTGTTTGGAAAGATACATATTTATTTTGATTAGCTAAAATCTGTACGCCACCTTCAAATGTACCTGATTCTTTTTCAACAGCACCATCAAATTTAGCAATTGCTACAATAGCACCATCTTGTACATCGTCTATATTAAATGTAGCATCATCAGTTTCTGCATATTGTTTACCAAATAAAAGAATATGAGAAAAATTAATATCAGATGTTATTTTACATGATAAATATGTACTATCAAAATTGAATCTATACATTCCATATGGAACTCTTTGTTCTATTGGTTCACCAGCTACTGTTTTAGTAACTTTTCTAACCATGAATTCATTTGTTGGTACATAATATATACCAAATAAATGGTCAGTCCAATTTTCCAAAGCTTCATTATATAAAGCTTCTTGTTTAGGCATAATTGAATTTTTACCAGTAGATTTGTAATTAACATCTCTCATTATAAATGTTAAATTACCATATTCCTGTTTTTTCTCAACCATGTCTTTAAGATTCATGTCTGGATGATCTTCGATATATTTAAATAAATCTATTTTTGGATCAATACCTTGTACAATCATATAACCAAGAATAGCAAATTTTACACCACCTTCTTGGTTAATTAATAATCTTCTACCTTCATTAGTGAAGACAAATTGTGATTTTATAATATCATATATATCTGTATCAAATTGTGTCATAAACTTTTCCTCTATTATAGTATTTATAACTACCATCCAGCAAATGGATCTATTTCTGTTTGTTCTTCCAATTTTACTTTTGGTTTATATTCCACATGACTTGGTACATTATCCATAGGTACTTTATTCTTATCAACATCTTCTTTTACACTCTGATTTATTGATAACATATCAGATTCATGACTTACATTATATGTTTGTTCATGTGTCTCAGTTTCTACACCTATATTAAACGTTTCACCTAATTCTGCATAACTTCTTATATCTTCCATTGTATCTTTATTTTCATGGAATGCATCTACTGTCTGATGATCATTTCTCCATACTCTCAATGAAAAGGTATATGTTATTGGTTTTCCTAAAAATGTACTTCCTTCTGCAAATGGTTTTACATTTATTACTTCATAGTACATTCCACTATAGTACATATACATTATATCACCAATCTTAGGTATATATGGTTCATAACTTGATTCTCCAGTTTCAAAATCTATTCTACTGGCATCATCAAAATGTGCTATAGTACATTGTAATGTAATTACTTCTGTATATATCATACCTTGCAAATCATATTGTTTCTGCATTGTTGGTATACTTTCTGCATATACATTTAATTCAAATCTACGTACAATGTTTTCTAATGGATCTTCACACCATAAAGGATCTCTTTTTATATCTACATTTTTAACAAAATACTGTACTTTAATTCCATAAGTATTATATGCTTCAGATGTTAAAGATTCCATTAATGCAGTTTCACTAGCATAACAATCTGCTGTGCTATCAAAATATCTATCTGCATTCCAATCTTTATTAGTAACATCACAATGGCCACCAAATATTTTAGCCATTTCTGAAGCATAATCTGTAGGCATTATTTACCTTCTTTAGCGTATAATGTTAATAAATCTTGTTTTGCTTGTGCTGGATTCTGGAATTGTATAAACTTACCTTTCTTTGATTCCCATGGACCTTTATTCTTAATCCAGTCATCGATTAATACTGAAGTTTCATCAGCATATAATGCTTTACTTGCACCTGTTGGTGTAATTATTACATGATGTAAATCAAAATTTGTATTCTTCTTTAACCAATCAATTTTACCTATTTTACCATCATTGAAATTTACTGCTGATAAAATATATAATTCTATTTCTTCTTCTTTACAGAATCTTGCCAACCATTTATAAAATGTTTGTCCAGATATACTTCCAAATGTAGTCCATTCCATGTTAGCCCAGAAATCTGAACCACCTTCATGTACTATTTTCCAATCTACATTTGTACCTTGTATACAGTTATATTTTTCACATTGACCTCTAAAATCAACTATAACTCCATCCATATCCAAAAAAATCTTATCTATCATAGAGAATCCTCCATTTTATTTATAAGATTAAAAAAGGGAGCTAAGATGCTCCCTTTATATCCCAAGGTAGTTCTATTAAGCCTTTGGGCGATGTTTTACTCTTAGTCGTAAATACTTCAGCCTGTTTTTTAGTTAACCCAGACAGCGCTTTCTTGTTATTCTTGACGATCAATTCATGACGTAATAATTCACATAATGCATATGCATCCAATATATCACTAGTTGGCATAGATCCTTTCTTATCATCTACAACTGGAGGTAAATCTGATATATCAAACTTTACTCCAGTATATTTCAAATATGTTTCATAAGGTAATAATTTATGACAATCACCATGACCTGTAAAAAATTTCTTATGAGTTCCTGGAGGATAAAACCTCAAAGTTTTACCTCTTCTCCATAAATTCATCTTAATATTACCTTCAAATTCTGCCAAATCAAATACAAATCCTTTTGCATCATAAGCATAATCTTCAACTGCGATATAATCACAATCTTTACACCATTCCATTAAATGATTATTAAAGAATTCATATCTCTCATAAAAATTATTGAAATCTTCCAAATTATAATATACCATATCTGGTGATTTTTTCTGTTGTTTTAATGTTTTACAAAATCCATGTCTTTCTATATTAATAACATTAAATTTATCATCTAGTTCCATTACTACACATCCAGAACTAATTATTGAAAGATCTAACCCTGCTATTTTCATATTCACCTCTTTTATAATATACAAAAAAGTGGAGATTTTAGTCTCCACTTTATCTATAATCATTCTAAATTTAATTAATCTACATGACCTAACTTAATTATTTGTGATACTTTTCTTGAAACATTTTGGAATGTTTCTAATGAATTCACACATCTTTCAATAGCATCTATCCATTCTTCTGGAGAATTATATCTTTGTCTAGTACTACTATCACTTTCTAATGAAACAACACATTCTGTTTCTGTAGTATATGAATTTACTTGATATACCCATGCAGCATAATTATAATTACCTTTAGCATCAATGCCAAACCAACCTAATTCTTGTTCACCAATATATACATACATTTTATCTTTAAATGTTTTTCTTGAATGTGATGGATTGGTTGTACTACTTTTATGTCCATGATATGGATTATAAAATTTATTTGAAATTGATTTTTTTCCAGCAGCTGTTAATCCAAATGAAACATTACATCCTAATTTTTCTACAGCATCTACTAAATAATTGATATGATCTTGCAAATCTTTACTTGCTTTTTCCATGATATATCCATTATTTTGCATGATCTGCATAGCTTCTTTTAAATTCATGTTTATACTCCTCTATATGCTTGTTTATATAGCTGTTCCATTCTTTTAGATAATTCTTTACCAAATTCTGGTCCTTTATAACCTTCTTTAGATAATTGTGCACTAATTTCTTTTTGCTTTGGTAATATATTATCAACTAAGTCTTCTATAGCACTTAATTCAGAATCACTTGCTTCATATCCATAAGCTTTTGCTACTTCTAAAAATCTATTAAAATACTTAGATGTTACCATTTTTACAGATGCAGACAAATTATAAGATAAATTATCTAATCTTTGCATATTTTCATCAGTAAATTGTGCCAATTTAATCGTATCTGTATCTAATCTTAATTTTTTACCAGCTGCCATTATATTATTACTTGACATCAATACTATAGCCATAGCTGTCATTGGATCTTTATTTAATGAAGTATCACCTGGATTTTTAGCTCTATCAATAACTATATTTCTACAATCATTCCAACGAATATATTGATCATCAATAGAATCACATGCACCAGATTTTACTAATACATTTATTACATTTGCAAATGGTTTAATTCCATATTCTGCTGATTTTTGTAATTCAGCACATATACGTTCCATTGCTAAACCTTTAATGTTTCCTTTTAAATTACATATAGCTTCATATGTATCTTCATCTATATTCATATCAAATCTAGCAGCAAATCTAATAGCTCTAACTATTCTCAATGCATCTTCTGAAAATCTATCTTGTGCAGATCCTACAGTTCTTAATACCTTATTATCTAAATCCTGTTCTCCTCCATGATAGTCTATCAAATTACCATCAGCATCAATACCCATAGCATTTATAGTAAAATCTCTTCTACTAGTATCATCTTTAAATGATTTAGTAAACTTTACACTATCTGGATGGCGACCATCTGTATATTCACCATCTACTCTAAATTGAGTTACTTCAAATGCAATACCCTTATTTTTAACTAATATAGTACCATGAGCTTCACCATTATTAGATTCACATTTGAAATTTGAATATAATTCATCTATTGGCATATTTGTAGCTATATCTACATCATGAATAGAAGGGTCACCTTTTTGGCCATCCTTATACCATAATACTATATCTCTAACACATCCGCCAACAATATATGCTTCATATCCAAAGGAATTGATTTGTTTACACAAATCAACACCCTTTAATACTTCTTCATCAAATTGTTTCCAATCAATTTTCATTAATCAATCCTATGTGCTTTATAGTTTCTTAACTTTTCAACTTTATTATCAATGATTCTATTATTCATAGATGGATTCAATGCATTAGATTTAAATAATTCTTCAGCATGTTTATATTCTTCTGGTAATTTTGCATATTTATCAAAATACTGTCCAACAGAAGTACCTGATGATAATGTACCTGAATTTACCTGCCAATATTTACCATAGAAATAATGTGCATCATCATTATCCCAATCACATGTACACTTCAATCCATATGGTGCATATCTCTTATTCAATATTTCCAACATATTTTCAATCTTTGTACATGCATCCAATGCTTTTTCTATATTTGGATCCATCTTATCTGAATCATCTGAATCTTCAATGGTCATGGAAATCATAAAGTGATACTGTATAAATTCCATTGTTGCTGGTAATTCTAAATCTTTTGGTTTTGCAGGTTCTGCAGGTTTAGTTTCTCTTGTTGAACTTACAGAACTTGTTGGTATACCATCAATTTTAATATCAAATATAGCAATTGCGGCTTTAACCTGTGATAATTGAATTGGTTGTTTTTTATCTGTATAATAACAATAATGCCAATCACCAGGTCTTTTACCATTTGAACCTACTGCAGGTAACCATGGAAGTATACGTTCATCTATCAAATCAGTTTCAAAACTATCATAATCAGAAAATTTTAAACCGCGAGCTGCTTCAGACCAAGTTGTACCTATTTTACGTCCTGTTAAATCATGACCAGCAGAAGTAAATCTAAATTCAGAATCTATATAATCTAAATCTAACATTTTTTTATAGAAAGCATATAATAACTGTGGAATACTAGCTGTTGTTGCTGTTGGAGCTGGAGTACCTGCTAATCTCTTATCTGTCAAATAACGTAATACACCAGAAGTTTTATATACAGTCTTTAAATTAAATCCTTTTACTGTATTTTCAATTTCTAATTTAGTTACGTCTTTTATAGCTACATAACCCCAATCTCTTGTATCTGCAGTTTTTTGAACCCAAACATGTGATTCTGGATCTATAGTATATTTTTCTTTAACTTTATTAATATATGTGGTCCATGCACTACCCCATTTACGCTTAGTTAACATCTTACCACCAGATGTCCATATCCATGAACTAGTTTCTGGAACATATTCAATCCATTTATGTTGTTCTAATGCTCTAATAAAGAGTCTAAATATAGTACATAAAGCATTAACAGTTTTTGGATCTCTTATTGTAGTTGGTGCAGTATCTGTTTCTACAGATGTTTCTCCTGTTGTTTCAACATCAAAATAAGCTTTATATTTTTCAAAATCGCTTGTAGTTATCTTATCATAACTACAAAAATACCAATCTGAATCAGGTTCATCAAAATTATATGGGATCCATAAATCTTTACCAGCCGTAAATATTACGTTCCATCTACTACCAAACTTTTTGCCAGTAAATTCTTTACCTTTAGATGTCCAACTATATACTATTGCATCTTCTTTTTTAATATATCCTGCTTTTACTAATTTGTCTAAGAATGCTATTACATCTTCTTTAGTTATATACTTCTTACTAGATACGTAACTAGCAAGCCTACCAGATGCAGATGTATCAGGAGTTGTAGTTGATGTTGATGTAGTAGTTGCACCACCCATCTTATCATCCATCTTACCTAACATCTTATTAACTGCTTTAATAGCCTTAGGATTTGATAACTTTTTAAGTAATTCTTTAAGTATTGCTGAATACTTAGCTAAATTCTTCTTATTACCAGATTTACGTGCAGTATATGCACCATTCATAGCCTTTGTTAATGATTCTTTATCTGCTTTAGATAATTCATCAAAATCAGAAGTAATCTTCCATTCAGTTAACAAATAGCCATGGTCTTTTAATTCATCAATTGCTTCATATAAGTTCATAAATAATAATCTCCTATGTTTTATTTATAAAACAAAAGACCGTTATCTATTAGATAACGGTCTAAATAACGTAAAGAGATGATTAGTTATTTACTTAATCTTTTGTCGATTGCAGCCATTCTTAATTCTTTCTTATAGGCTTCAATCTGTTGTCTAATCTTTGCCTTAACTAATACCATAATTGGTTCTTCTAACTTATCATAGCGATTTTCATATAGTTTACCAATAATATAATCACTATTTTCATCTAAATAAGAACCCTTTCTATGATAGAAATTGAATGCTTCAGACTTAGTTTCATCAGCAGGAGCTTCATTATTATCTCCACCTTCAGATGATTCTGCATTTTCATCACCACCTTCAGTAGATTCTCCTTCTCCACCTTCTGTTGACTCACCTTCACCACCTTCGGATGAAGTATCTCCGCCTTCTGCATTGTCGCCTTCTGCTGGTGCTTCTTCAATAGTTTCTTCACCACCTTCATCACCAAATGCATCATCTCCACCTTCTTCTACTGGAGCTTCTTCGGCAGGAACATCTTCGCCACCTTCTGAACCTTTATCTGCATTCATAGTTTCAATCTTATCTGTTAAAGCTTGTACTGCAGTAGTCAAACTAGTCATGACGTCCTTTAATTCAGATGTATCATTAGAGTCTTCAGATGTTCCATCTTCCTTATTATCATCACCGCCAAAGTCATCCATACTTTCTGTACCTTCTTCAGAACCTTCATCTTCAGAGAAATCATCGTCACCTTCTTCGGAATCACCTTCTTCAGATGGTTCTTCTGAAATGTCAACATCAGATTCTTCTGAAGAACCTTCGTCAGAACCAACTATATTACCTTCTGATTCTTCACTGGTTTCTTCTGTTGTTTCTTCTGATGGTACATCAGCACTTGCTTCTTCTTCACCGTCTAGGAAACCTTCATTTAGCTTTCCATGACGACGCTTCCATTCTTCAAATTGTTTTTGTTCTAAATTCATAAGCTTTTTCCTCTTTACCTGTTATTTTATTTATAAAGTTTTCCTAGATGTTATTTTTGAAAATTTCGTATTCTGGTGAATTATACAATTCGCATAATTTTTTATCTAGTTCTAGCACTCTAGAAAAACTGGAGGTACTATTGCATATATTTTTCTTAAATTCTTCAAAATATGTTGCAAATAAAACTTTATGATTTGTACTTACTTTAAATAAATCCAATATAGTTGCTGGAGTAAATGCCTTTTCTAACTTATTTAATGCATCTTTTGGTAATTCTTTAATTACCTTTTCAGTTAAATCAATAGCATTCTTTAAAATTTCATCTTTCTTAGTAGCTTCTGCACCTAACTTTACAAGTCTTGGCATAACTAAAATATAAATGAATGGACAATCTTCCATCTTGCTAAATTCAGCACTTTCTCTTAATATATAATCTCTTAGCATTTTAATTATCCTTCTTCATGTCATAAGCTGCAGCAATTCTTTCCAAAGCCAATGCCATAGTTTGTAATGTTGCTTTAATTTCTTTTATGTCAGCCTTTACACCAACATTTTCAGCTTTTAATGTTTCAATGTCACGTTGCATTAAAGCAGTGGTATCAACGCAGAGTACTAACTGTTCCTGAAAACTTTCTTGAGCTTCTTCCATTTTTTCTTTAGCTTTTAATTCAGCTTCTTCAGCTTTTTTATTAGCTAAATCAATTTGAGCTTGTAGTTCGTTTTCACGGCTATTACGTTTTTCTGATGTAGCCTTGCGCTGGAAATGAATAACTAAATAGCATACAATGAAGCATATAATTGCTACGACATTTCCACTCTGTAATATAATTGCTAATATTCCTTCCATAATTTTACCTATATTATATATTATGATTTTTTTGATGTCCAATAATAAAAGACATCTGGATGTTTCGTAGATTCATTCACTGTTATTTCTTTATTTTCCCATACAAGTTTACCATCTCCACCTTGTATTAAAGAAAGCAAATGTTTAACCAGTTCTGCTAATTCAACTAACTGTGATGTATTACTTAAATAACTATTTTGTAATACTTTAAAATTAGCTTCCCATTTTTCATACACATCATTTGTTATAAAAGGTGGATTTTTAGGAACAACGTCGCGACCAGGATTAATGCCTTCTACTTTTTCACGGGCTTTTCCAAATTCTAGATAATATAGTAAATCTGCTACATGATCATTAAGTTCTAATGGTGATTTTTTAGTGCCATTGCCTTGTAATGCATATGGATAATTTGGATTTTTTACAAATGCTTTTTTATATAATTCTAGTGCATAATCTTCATCTAAATATACAGTATTTACATGTATTTTATCTAACATTTTTGCACTTAAATCATATATATAATCTTCTACTATATCAAATTTAGCATCTGTATTAGCTGAAAATTCAGGTAAATCTTCAGCATATTCCCAATGTGCACTATGTGTATTTACAGTTTCATATGTTGAATTCCAATAATCTGCACTAAGTGGTATATCTAATTTTTCTAGTTCTTCTATTTTATCAAAATTTAATCCTGTCACAGCAGAAATGCTTGAAACAGAATTCCATCTATCAACATCATTTTGAGTAACACATATACAATCATCTATTGGATGTGGAGGACACCAAGGCTCCCAATTTGCAGCTGGTTCTGTATCATTCCATGGTCTCCAATGTTTATGATGCACACCATCTTTATGTGGGTGATGAGGTCCTTCATGCCAATCAGGTTCTCTATAATCATTATATGGATATGCAAAATTATCGTTCTTCATATCTTATTTATAATTTAAAAAAGCAGGCCATTTTTGACCTGCTTTCGCGAAATTTTTTTTAATACTTATACGTATCTTGCTGCAATATCAGCATAAATTTCTTGTCTAGTCTTACGTCTTGGTTCTTCCTGTGGTGTTGTCTGTGGAGGTACCTCATTATTCTGTTGATTCTGTGTATTCTGTACAGGAGGTTCAACATTATTATTTACAGGATTATTCTGAACTGGACGCTTCAATCGTCTATCCATTGGTGGACGTTCATTTGGTTCATTATTCTGGACAGGTGGTTCATTTGCTTCTGCTGGAACATTATTATTTCTCTTTACAAATCGTCCCTTACCCTGGAATGGTCTTTCTTCTGATTCAAAATCATCGTCATTATTCATGAATCTACGCTTTGGACGATCGACACCAGTTCTCTGGAATGACTGTCTTGGAGTTTCTTCAAAGTCATCATCAGGAGTATTATCATTTACACCAGTATTATACATAGGCTTTGAATAAGAATAACCAGCATCCTTTACAATACGCTTTGCACGAATTAGATTCATACGATCTTCACGTTCATAATCATAATCACGTGCTGGTTTTTCAATTCTATAACCATTCTGTCTTACAATTCTCTTTGCTCTTAGTATATCATTTATATTATCCATTTTTATCACCTCAATAGTTATTTTTATGTTAATTAATATTTTTGTACAATATTTTGTTCATCGTACAGATTATTTATAGTATTCCAAATCTCTTTACATCTAGTAGCTAAATCTGAAGTTGGATCACATGCAATTTTAACTGCAGCTTCAGTCACAGATATAACTTCATCTGTAGCAGGATCTAATATAGTTGAATTATCAGATATATCTCCAGCTAACATATCATATACAATTGGTTCAGATAATGGTTTTAAATTATCCAACACGTAATTACAACAACCATCTTGAATAGTTACTACACCATCATCATCAATTTTTATATTTTTTAGTATATAATGTTTATTATATCTAGTTGTTTTAAATTTTTTATTCAAATCATTTAAAGTTTTTGCCTCTGGATGTGCTTTATGTAATTCTGCTATTTTTGCTTGTACACTTGGTTTATTTATTAAACCTTTAGCTCCACCAAAAAATACACCATTATTTTTATGTTTAAATTCATATGGTACACCAGTATTTTTATCTATTTCTGTACGTTTATATTTAGATACTGGTAATTCAGCATATTTATCAGTATTAACTGTTTTGACACCTTTATTTGCTAAACTTATTGTTAATTTAGCTTTAGTCATGTTTTCATTAGTTTCATTGACTAAACTTTCATTATATTCTGGATTAGAATTTTGTCTTACAGCACGAGGAGCATTATTAAATATTGCTTCTTCTAATGATAATTGATCATCATTTCTAATTGCATCTTGAATAGCATCTCGTTTTTCTTCACGAGCAATTGCATTACCTGTAGTTATTTCTAAACCACCATTAGTATATTTAGAATCACTCAAATGTGATTTTATACCAACAGCATTTGCTACAGTATCTACTGTAGATGTAGGCAAATTTGTAGAAGCTTCAACATTTAATAAGTCACCTAAAGTACCTAAACCAAATGGTTTTTTAATTGATTTTTGTGTAGTATTATTTGGTACACATTCATCTAATCTTGTTTCTTTATTTTTCTTTTCAACAAAAGCTTCTACTATATCAGAATATTTAGTAGAATAATACTTAATAATATTTACTTTTTGCCATTTGAAATTTTTAGCACTATTATAAGCATTCTTTATATCAGAAAATGATACATCACCAGGCCATACATTTTTAGAATTCTCATATGATTTAGTAGCTACACGTAATTCTGTACTATTGATACATATTTCATTTAATTTATCAATGTTATCTAAAAACATTTGAATCTGAGACATCATACCTTCTATAGTAGAAAATATATATGCCTTAAATTCAGGGTCAATTACATAGCCATCACCTTCTTGTATTAGATGACATACAGATAATACTTCATTAAAGAAGTTTTGTGCAGTTGCTATTTCAGCACATGGATTTAAATCAATTTCACCATTTAAGCTGAAATTCAAATCTGGAAAGTCTGCACCAAAAGCACATTCAAAGAATTCTATAAGCTTATCTAAATAAGAACCTAAACCAGCATTTATTGAAAATCTAACTATAGTATTCAATTGACCATCAAAAAACTTAAATTTTTTATTTAACATTTTTTGATAATTAATGCCTTGTAATTTAAATGTTTTTAATGACATTTTCATGGCACTAATACAAAAATCAAAATTAAAACCAAGATTACAAACAATATCACGGAATTTAGTATAATCCGTAATCATTGAATCCATGTGGTCAAATATGTTTTTTTCTTCTTCAGATAAACATTTTTCTTCATTTCCAGATTTTAATGAACGATATAATGCAGATGTATCTTTTAATAATTCTTGTAATAAAGCAAGACATTTCCACAAATCATCGCATATAAATGGTAATTTACCTGGAATATCTAATATCAACGGTTTAATACTTTTTCGTATACTTTCTAATGCATCATTTAATTTATCAACTAATGGACCAATGGTTTTTTTGATAACTATATTCATGGCATTTACAGCTTTTAACAATGATTTAATTTTATCTTTCATTGTTTCTTCAAACTTTTCAAGCCATGCTTTAATAGCTTTAAAAGATTCATAAATATATTCACAAATTATATCAGTTACACCCATAAATTAGTCCTTAGTCCAGAAATCATAATGAAATGATAATGTACATTTTACCATATCAGATCCATCATAACCTAAATCAGATAAGCTAAAATTAGTAACAATTACATTATAGTATTTATATGTAGCATTAACTTTTCCCATTCTATCAACTGTTTCAATAATTATTTTATTATATGTTCTATCAAATTCAAAATGTTTAAAACCAGACTGAGTTTGTTTAATTAATGCTAAATTATTATACAAATTTTCATCATCATTTTCTGTACGTATAATAAATTCCATATCAGTTTCACCATCATATTTTCTTTTGATTGGAAAAGATTTAGATGTTCCTAAAAAATTACGTTCTATAACAATAGTTTCATATTTAGGTAAGCTAACATTTATAGGTATTAAATTTTTTAATACATCAGATGCACCAGGAGTATCTGATTGAAACCATATATTAAAGAGCCAATTAGATTGTGGATCTGATAAATTAAAAAAATTTGAATGATTATCAAATATAGATTGCATATTAGCTCCAATTAGGTTAATTCTGATTCATTAGTAGCTACAGCTTGTTCTGTTATATTTCCATCACTATCAACAGATTCTTTAGCTATAACTCCTGGAATAGCATCTTGTGCTTCTATAGTTTCACCGTCTTCAAATGTCATATAATCAAAAGAAAATGTTGCTGTTATGTTTACTACTTCTTCAGAACTTGCATCAAATTCTAAACCATCAACTTTAATCAATGTACAGTTATTAAATATAAATTTTTTAGCATAACTACCACCGTCAGTATAAAACATATAATTAGAATTTGGTGTTAATGGTTTAACTATTATTTTATTTGCTGTTTTTTCATAAGCTTCTCTATATTTAACATTTGAAGAAATTGTACTTGTTGCCCAAGAAGCATTATATGATGTTTTGTCAAATAATTTATAAAGTATTGACATAACACTAAATTTATTATTTTCAGCAAAAGTAACAGTTACTTCACCAGCATTATTTGTTCTTGCAGGGTATCTAAACTCTAATCCACCATAATATATTGGGGGCATCTGAATTTCACGAGCCGCTACTTGTATATTAGTACATGCTTTGGATAATGTAGATGCATCACTACTTTGAAGATCTTTATATTGATCCCAAACAGTCTCAAACGCATATAATGGTTGAGGCGGAGTTTCATAAAAGTCATTTTCCCAAATTGATGTCATTCCCATAATCTATTTATATACGATAAAATGCATCATCTAAATCATTTAGTTCATTTTTAGAATTATCAAAGATAAATAAAGTTTTTGTATCTAATTGATTATTTGTTTCACATATAGTTTCAGTAAAATTATATTCTTTCAAGAATTCTTTTAATTCATGTGCTTTGTACAAATAATATGCATGCATTGATGGTCGACATATATATGCTTTTTTATCTGTCAATACGAACATTTCAAATGACTTAGGATGTAATAATTGATACCTAAAAAATGCTTTCTGTACGTCTGGATATATCATATAATTCCAATCATCCATAACTAATATACCATTCTTATTTAACCAATTATCAGCTAATTCTAAATCATGATATACATTATATCCAGCATGACTACCATCAATATGAATAAATCTAAATTGATTTTGTAACATTATATCATCTATTTTATTTCCTACAATAATGTTATTTGAATCAGCTTCAAGACAATGCAATTGTTTTAATGACATATTAGAAACTCTTTTAATACCATTTAGTATAGAAGTTTTTTGGTTTTCTTGACTGAAATACTTATCAATACCAAATAAACATTCATTTTCATTTATGTACTGTGCTAATTTACATAAACATTTACCATAATATACACCAATTTCGCCTAAATGGCCAACATAATGTTCTTTTGATTGTAAGTCTAATAAAAAATCAAATATAAATTTATCAATGTCAGCAAACCAACCTTTCATTAAATCAATTTTTTCGTTAATCTCTTTTAAATTCATATTCACCTCTAATAATAAAATATAAAAAAGTCTAAGACTTTTGGTCTTAGACTTTATATTTATTTTCCAAGTTTATTACAGAAAATTAACCTTCTGCAACAGTAACACCAGAGTTTCTATCAACATTGATCTTAATATCAATGAATTCGATAGCTTCTGCAGGAATAACATGAATATTTACGTTCATGATATGTGCATCTTCTGGATCTTGAGTTACTGAAGTACTGAAAGAAATGATACCTTCTGCACTCTTTACTCTATTCAAGAATGAGTCAATAACGTTCTTTGCTGAACTTCTTGTATTAGGTGTATTCTGCTGGAATAGATATGGTGTCAATGCATTTTCCAAGTTCTTTTCAATATAGTTCAAGCAACGACGTACGTTAATACGGTTCAATGCTGAAACCTTCTTAAGAGCAGTCTTCTGACCCCAAAGAACTTCACCATAACCACCACAATCACGTGATGTATTACATTGATTATCATATAGCTGACCAACTTCATCATCGGTTAATCTCTTTAACTGACCTGCAGTATAAGAAATTCCACCACGCTGAACACCTGCTGGAGCCATCCATGGATATGCGAAGTTATCACAATATGCCATAGCACAAGCACCTGCAACAGACTTAGGTAAGTAAATCCAAGAAGCTAGAGTTCCATTGTAATACTTATCATAACCACCGTAGCATGCTACGTAAGTACCATTATTGAAGGTAAACATCTTAGTTTCAGATAACATTTCCTTACAGGTCTTTGCTGCCTTAGAAGTAGTTTGAACTACACCAATGTCCATAGTTCTTGCTGCAGCAATCTGAGCAATCTTCTTCTGCATTGCAGTCATTCTCTTACCACCACGATATGTTTCAACCGCTTCAGTATTGAATAGAATATCGAAATCAGCTTTTTGTCTATCAGTATACAATTCTAAGCAAGCAGTCTTTTCCTGAATATTATTCTTATTAGAATTCTTACCACCAGTTAACTGATAAATTGAGTAAGTCTGATTTGGTTGTTCATATTGACCTTTACCATTTCTTGCTAATGCAATAGATGAACGAGATACATAAATGTATTCAGAATGACCATTGATTACGTTTGGTGCATATAAGGAATTACCTTCTGCATCCTTAGCATATGGATCTGATGATACAAACCATGATTCAACTGGATCCTTTAATAGAGCTTCCATACCAGAACCCCAAGCGCCTTTAGCAGTTTGAGTCTTAGTCTTAACATATACGTTAATACGGAATACCTTCTTCCAAGTTAAATCTGCATCATTTTCAGTATAATCCTGTACGTCATCGTTTACTTGATCTTCATCATCGTATGTATACTTCCAGTTGAAAGCATTTGGATGTTGCAATGCTGCAATTTCAGAACATTCAGTAGTGATAATAGATACGCCAATATCATTACCATACTTACCAGGACCAATAGATGCGATAACTAACTGATTATCGAAATTACTTACATAATTTTCAATATCACCATTACCTGGTTCATCTTCAGTCTGTGTTAAGATAGTATAACCATCAATATAAGTTCTATCAGTACTATTAAAGATATAACTTGATGGTGTTGCTGTAATAGAATTTCTCTTAACTATTGTTTCTGAATATTCAGTAGTTTGTGGAATCTTAACTCTTGTCTTAAATTCATAATCATCCTGAATAGGTAGATATGCAAAATCTGGAGACTTAGCATCAAATACTGATTTAATAGTTGTAGAACCATCAGTGTTTTTAGCAAATAACCAGAATAATTTATCTTGAATAGCATCCATGTCACCAGCTGCATTCTTTTTGGTTACATCAGATTTTACAATCTTTTCAGTTACTTCTTGTTCTAATACATCGAAATAACGTAGATAATAAAGATTCATGATTTCTGTTGGATCTGAACAGCCATATTCATTAGCCATATCGAAGCATACTTTACGTGGTGAACGATCTGGGAACATTCTAGATGATTCATCAATTTCACCATTAGCATACATACCAGAAATAGCAGAACAGAAGAATGCATCCAAACCTTCCTTATCATCAATTTGATATTCACCTGCAATTACAAATGAATCATCTTCCATTCCATATTCACGATAACGAATAGCAGATACTGCACCAGAAACTGGTTCAATTTCTTCATCATCAGATGCATAATCTTTTTGATTTAAATCATAATCGTTAACATAATATGTCTTTCTTGTAGATACATCTTCCCAGTCAAGCAACTGTAATTTCATTGCTTTTTGATAACCATAACCAGCTTTTTGGAAATCATTTTCATCAATGTCTTCAGAAGATTCTACCTTTTTGAAACCAGAGAATTTACCTGCTGGATAGAAATTATCTTCGGTGAAAATGTCTTTATAAAATACACCATCGTCACCGCCATCTTCTAGTTTTTTACCCCAACCAGAAACTGCTGAATATTCACCAATAAATGATAACTTGAATGATTCATTATTTAATGTATATTCTGCTGGAATCTTCATGGTAACTTTTACACCAGTATGTTCTTTTAATTCTTCACTGGATGCATCATTGATTTTTGTATTTGAGAATGCAATTTCTGAACAATTTGCTGACATTTCATTGAATGCATAATTATTGAAAATCAATTTATTTTCAGTTTTTAAGATTGTACCAGTTACATCAACTAATGATGGATATGTAACATGTACACCTGTACCTTGTATATTATTAGGACCTTGTTTGTAAATTATCAATTCATCAGAATCAGAACGAATATCTCTGAATTTTGACCAGTCTGCTTTCTGATTTAATGTAAATCCAGATACTGGACCACCATCATCTACTAACCATTCTGCAGATTTATGACCTTCTTCACCTTCTTCTACTAATAATGCAGATAGAACAGTTACAGCACTTAATTGCTGAACTAAATCCAAATTATTATCAGCTAATGAATCTACATATTTAAATACACATGTATCTTCTGACATATTAGTAGCTGATGTAGATGCTTCTGGATATGAGAACTGAATTTGTGAATATTCTTCATCACCCATAGTAGCACGTACTGCTAATAACTGATTAGATACTGCCAAATAATTTTCTGCTGCAAAGTGACCATAATCATCTAATGCTTCTGGTTCACCAAAATGTTCTACGAATTCATTATAATTACGAGATAGAACACGCATATTTACTGGGCCCTTGTTACTCTTCATAACAATAGCACCAATACCAATACCTGGATCTGCATTAGTCTGAATAGTATTATCTATTTCAGTAAATCTAATGCCAGGAGTTTGCCATTTTACTGCCATATTTATACCTCTTTAGTATTTTATAAAAACATAATAAACTTTATATCACTCACTCACATATATAACAATCTTATATTATTTATAAATAGATTAATAGCAGTTTTTGTGAATTGATTGGCGTTTATCTCACATTTTTATTTTATATAGAGGTAAATATGGCAGTTACACTTAATAAAATTGTTGGTAATAACATTAATGTTGAATACGACAAAAAGAAAAAAGTATATACTTTAATCAATGACGCTTCAATCGAATGCTATTTTATCAAAAACAAAAAGTCATATAAAATGACTCTTAACCTCAAAAAAGGCTTCAGAACTGACGGAGCTTCCGTTCCTTCCGCTTTCACTTGGTTCTTACCAAAATGGGATTCCAAACATATGGAATATAACTGCGGTGCGATAGTTCATGACGTTCTTTATACTTCAAGAGGTATCGAAGGTGTATTCACCAGAGAAGAATGCGATGACTTCTTCAGAGGTGCCGTAAGAGCCGCAGGTTATGGACGTTTCAAAGCCGGTGTTGCTGATAAAGCAATTGAATGGTTCGCTTCTAGTCCTAAACATTGGGGTGATGATGACTTAGATAATAAGAAAAATAAACTATTCAATTTTGAAGTTAAATAAAAAGAAAAGGAGAGCATCAAGCTCTCCTTTATTTTTCCTCAGTTTCAATCCAAGTATTTCCAGACTTATCTGTCACCTCATATACATCTTTAAACAGCTTTCGTCTAGATTTAATCTTTACATCCGACTTACCTACTTTCCTAGTCTTCATCATCTTCCTCTTCTTCTATAGGTTCCTCTGCATCATATACAGAATCATATCCACAGTCCGGACATTCATATCCTTCTACCAATTGATGCGAAACAATCGGATCATTAGTAATCATAGACCTCAATTTAGCATTACATATCGGACAAAGTTTCATATTCTTACCTTTTTAGTTAGAAGATCCATTCACAACAGCAGCTGCTGTATACATAACTAAACAAGCATGTGCCGCAATTAACTGCATAGTATACTTATGCTTCTCTTGAAAAAGATCGCCAAGCAAGCAAATAATCCAAAGAATAAGTGCCATAGTATTAATAACTGTCATAATTAACCTCTTGTAAGTTTAGATTTTTTTATATCTTTTAAATAAGAAATTTCCGTTGATCTTGTCAAGGGCAAAAATTAGAAATTTCTCCAGCCAGAGATCAAACCGCAGTGCATCCACTGGTCAACGTTCCATTTGTAAATTCGGTCAGCTTCATCCCAAGTACGAGCAGCGACGCGGATTTCGCGCTTAACTTCAACGCCTTCACCCATATAAAAGGTGTGGTTGAAGGTAAACTCCAGAAGTTCAAGAGCTTCCCATTTAGAAGAAGTTTCTTCCCAATGACCGTCGGGGAGCTTGCGCATCATGCCAGGTTGAATACGAACCCTCTTGAGGGCGCCGGTGACAAATCCGTCACGAAGATCTTCATTAGCACAATAACCATCAAGATCAGCATGCAACATTTCATTCAGCCAGTTGCCAGCAGGAAGGGTTTTGTATTCAGGCATTTCGGAGCGGCGAAGATGTTCAGACATTTTGTAACCTCTTTGTTTATCTCTTTTATTTTTACAAGTAAAATATACTAACTTTTTTGGCTCTTGGTAACCCCAAAGTTTGTAAAATAATGTTTACATAAGCATAAAAGTATACCCTTATAGTCACTATTTAAACATAAAATAGGCTATCCAGGACGCATTCTGGATAGCTTTTATGGTTTACCCATATAATTGTTCGTATAATAAAAAGAGCGCTTCAGAAGCGCTCTATTTTATGTAAACTAATGTTTACATTTCTTATAATAAAAGTATTGTCCTAATAAGATAAAAATAAAAATTGTAGCCAATGTATAATTCACAAACTGCCATGGTAAAGTCCAAAATCCAGTTGTTCCTGCTATATATGCTCCACAACATATATTTCCAACAAAATCAAATAAAATCATCATAATAGAACATTCAAATGACTTTGTCTTATAATTCTTCCAAACCTGAAAACCAGATTTAAATCCAAAAAATAAATTACCTATCGCACCTAATGTACTAAACATTACTTCAAATCCTTTCTTATCCTTATACTCGTATATTCTATCAGTCTATTCTTAAGATTAAAAAAATAATCTCGAATATAATAATCTGTCCAGTGTTCTTTTACCTCTATCTTCTCTATAAAATAATTACCATTCAAATCCTTATATTCGATATACATTTTTATACTTCCTTTAGAACTGTATTATACAATGCTACTTTCTTCTTTCCAGTCTCTGGATCCTCTTCCTTACGCTTCAAATATAAACTCAAAGCCGTATCCTGATCCTTATCTAATTCCTTCCAAAAAGTCAAAGTATATTCTGTAAATGGTACACCAGTCTTATCCTTCTTAATTGCTGCTGCTATATTCTCCAACTTTGCATTAAATACCTGACTATCAAAAGTAACTTCATAATTCATTCGATACTCATTAACTGGAATGTTTACCTTATCCCATACATCATTTACTGCCAATGACTGAAATACATCAGACAAATCAATCTGTGACTTAAACTGCTGTGGCAAACTACGTGTCGTAGAATCCTCAGTAATCTTAAGCTGGAATGATACATATATATCTTCCTTCTTTACATTTGGCTGAAATTTAATCATTGTTGAATCAAAACGAACTGTATTCATATTATCACCTCTTTATATATTATGTTTATTTTATTATCAAATATAAAAAAGTAGTTGATTTTGTCAACTACTTATATACTATTTTCTTTCTATTTTATCTCTTCTTCAAAAATGCTGGATCTATAAATGTCAAGCCATAATCTCTCTTCAATGACTTATCCAACTTACCATCCAACCAAGGTATAATTTCTTCCATTATATCAACGGCTTCATCACTAAACTTCCAACGCTTTCCACCTACATTTATTACAGATGCTCGATACCAACTATCTACAGTACCTCCACGTTCTTCTGCCGTACTTGCCCAATCTGCCAACATCTCATATACATATTCCAATGGCATAGCTGTACAATCCATTCCTACAGTTCTATGATCTCCATTTCCCCAATACTCACAATGATGTTTGTTAGCTTTTACATGTTCATGTACTACATCCTGAATTTCTTGTTCAATTTCTGGAGTCAATTCATCTGGTGTATATGCATATCTCAATGCCTGTCTTCTTAAATTTTCAGGAATCATTTTATCATTATCATGTTTTGATACTTCAGAACTATTTTCATATTCTTCTGGAATCATTCCTTGTCTTAACATAAGATTATAAAAATACTTAACTCTCTTTATATGATCTTTTGTTCTTTGTGTTACTTTTTCCAAAATTTCATCAGAAACATCATCAAATGCTTCTTTTAAAATCTTATATCCATTTCTTTTAAGTAATTCAATTGATTCTCTTAATCTTTTCATTATAAACCTCTATTTTATTTATCTAAATATAAAAAAGAGATTGACTTTTGTCAACCTCTTTAAATTGTTTATTAGAATCTTTATTAGACGTCAAACATACCTTTTGCTGCAGCAGCAATAGTTTGTTTAGAAGTCTGTGGCATAACTGTTCTTGGTGGAGGATTTTCACCATCAAATGCTTTAGGTGCATTATTTGCCTTCATCTGCTTACCATTTTCCATAATAAGCTTTGCTGCATCTTCCTTAGAATCATCACCATGACCTTCAGCTTCATGCCATTTATTCAATGCTGCATCAGACATAGTCTTCATTACATAATCATATAATGCCTTATCATCTTGTTCAAATAAATTAGCACCCTTTACTTCTGCAACTTGAACTTTACCTGTCTGTGCCTTAATTACAGCTTGGAAATCTCTCAATACATCAATTGGATTTTCATTACCATTTGCTACCTTAGTAAACAAGATAATGTTCATTCTTGCCTTAGGATTAAACAAATATACTTGACTCCAACGATGGTGACCATCAATTATATAATACTTTCCATCAGAATGCTTGTAAATCAATAATGGTGAATTATTTACTGTAATAGCTTCCTTACCATTTAACATTACAGGAATACTATCTGCTGCATTCTTCTTATTCTGTAATGGATAACCTAATGAAGCATCTGCATCAATTTCTCTCTGTACAGGCATCAACTTAAATACAGGAATCTTACCAGTCTTTGCTTGACAATCCATAGCATATTCTCCATCACCAACAATTTTTCTCAATAATTGTGCCTGATTTGCTTTTAAACTAGCCAAATGCTTTACAAACTTTTCATAGCCTTCAATTCCACGTAATTCTTCAATCAATGCTTTTATATCATCTTTATTTACATCTTCATGACCTTCACGTGTAGAACCCTTCATTTCACCT
>CATQJL010000060.1:0-28223 GCA_958299035.1 Cylicocyclus nassatus
AAGCAGTGGTATCAACGCAGAGTACTATACCCATTAATCGTTCGCCCTTCTTATGTATTGGGCGGTCGTGCGATGGAAATCGTATACAACGATAAAGAGCTTGATGTATACATGAAGGAAGCCGTAGTAGCATCTAAGGAGCATCCTGTTCTTATCGACCGTTTATATGGTTGGTATGGAGGTAGAGGTTGACGCTATTTCCGATGGTACCGATGTATGTATCCCTGGTATTATGGAACAAATCGAACGCGCCGGTGTTCACTCTGGTGACTCCATTGGCCGTTTATCCAGCTCAACATTTGAGCCAAGAATTGATTGATCAAATCGTTGATTATACACGTCGTATTGCAGTAGGCCTTAATGTTAAAGGTGTACTTAATATTCAATATATCGTGGCTGATGGTGAACTTAACGTTATCGAAGTTAACCCTCGTTCTAGCCGTACTGTACCATTCATTTCTAAGGTTACAGGTATCAATATGGTAGAATGTGCAACACGCATTGCCCTTGGTGAAAGCTTAAAAGACTTAGGCTTACCACTTGGTCTTGTACCTAATAAACCATATGTAGCTGTAAAAGCACCTGTATTCTCCTTCTCTAAAATGGGTCTTGTAGAAATCGCTCTTGGACCTGAAATGAAATCTACTGGTGAGGTTATGGGGATTGGTCGCACATATTCTGAAGCTTTATTCAAAGCTATCAATGGTGCCAACATGCATATCCCAGAGGATGGTACAATCCTTATGACTGTTGCAGACCGCGATAAAGAGGAGGCTAGTCAATTAGCAAAAGGCTTTATTGATTTGGGCTATCATATTGAAGCAACTGGTGGTACTGGTAAATACTTCAAAGAACATGGCGTTGACTGCAAGGTAGTTAACAAAAATCTCTGAAGGTAATGATAACTGTGCTGACCACATTCGTCAAGACAAAGTCGATCTTGTACTTAATACATTGACTGCAGGGAAACGACCTGAACGCGAAGGATTCCAATTGCGTCGTCTTGCTGTAGAAATGGGTACACCATGCTTAACAAGTCTCGATACAGCACGGGAAGTATTGCGTGTTGTGGCGAATCGTAAAGATGATGCGAACTACACTGTAGAAGCATTACAAGATTTTGAATTGGAGTAAAACCATGAGTGGCTATGTAGAACAGGGCGAAGTCGTTCGCAATGAGCAAATAGGCTCTGATGTGTGGATTATGGATATTCACGCACCAAAACAGGCAGCAGAAGCAAAGGTAGGACAGTTTTGTAATGTTCGCGTAGCGGACTCTACGGCGCCATTATTGCGCCGCCCTATTAGCTATGCTGGATTTGATGCCCGAAAAGGGTACGATTACCCTTTTGTATCGCGTCGTAGGCAAGGGGACTGAAATTATGACACGTCTCGTGCCTGGTGATACATTAGATTGTTTGGGACCTTTGGGCGAACCGTTTGTAACATCTAATAATATGCTTCTCGTTGGCGGTGGCGTTGGTATTGCACCGATGCTATGTATCGCCTCTCATTTGCAAAAAGGTGAAGAAGCACAAGTTATTCTTGGTTTTAGAAATGAAAGCGAAACCTTCTGGGCTGATTTATTTAAAGATAGGCCTGTTCAAGTCCACATCACTACTGATGATGGTAGCGTAGGTACAAAAGGTTTCCCTACAGCAATCATGCCTGACCTAATTAATGCTAATTCGTTTACTTCTGTTATGACTTGTGGTCCTATGCCTATGATGAAAGGCGTAGCACAAGTGGCTAAAGAACTCGATGTGCCATGCCAAGTATCTTTAGAAGAGCGCATGGGATGTGGTACGGGCGGTTGCTTAGGTTGCGCTTGTGATGGTGCCGGTGGGCAAACGTTATAAAGTTTGTAAAGATGGTCCTGTATTCCCAGCTGAGGAGGTGTTCTTTTAATGAGTGAACGCGATTTAAATAACACCGTTACACCTAATCCAAAGCTCGCCATCGATTACTGCGGGATTAAGATGAAAAATCCTATTATCGCTGCATCTGGTACCTTTGGTAATGGCCCTGAATATGCAGGTTACCTTGATCTAAGTAATGAAGTAGGTGCTATTTCTGTAAAAGGATTAACACCTAAAGGTCGTCATGGTAATCCTAGCACTCGCATTGCAGAAACACCATCTGGCGTATTGAACTGCATTGGCCTTGAAAATCCTGGGGCTGAATATTTTGTTAGAGAAATTCTACCGGATCTTAAGAAATATGATGTACCATTGCTAGCGAATATGTCTGCTGGTACGGTAGACGAATTTGCGTGGATGGCAGAAACACTATCTGTAGATGGTATTGCAGGCCTTGAAGTTAATGTATCTTGCCCAAATGTTGCCTGTGAAGGCATGGCTTTTGGTATAGATCCAAAGGTAGTAGAACAGGTAACAAAAGCGGTTCGTAAAGTAACAGATAAGCCTGTTATTGTAAAACTTTCACCAAATGTTACGGATATTGTGGAAATTGCAAAAGCTGTTGAAGCAGGCGGTGGCAATGGGGTAAGTCTCATTAATACCTTGTTGGGTATGGCTATAGATATTCACCGTCGTAAACCTGTATTGGGGAATATTTATGGTGGATTATCTGGCCCAGCCGTAAAGCCCGTGGCTCTTCGCATGGTTCATCAAGTTTATAAAGGGGTAACTATTCCTATTATTGGTCTTGGTGGTATCATGACTGGCACAGATGCTATCGAATTTATGATGGCAGGGGCGCAAGCTGTTCAAGTTGGTACAGCTACAATGGTAGATCCAACAGCAATTTCACGTATTGCCCGTGAAATGAGCGAATATGTAGAACAATATAATCTTAACAGCATCACTGATATTGTAGGTGCTGTTCATCAAGTATAACAGCGTCATATGTACGGCGAACTTAAACAACCATAAGATTTGTCGTTATATAGGATATGATACAAAAAGACCTAGCACATTCAGTACTAGGTCTTTTCTTATGTATTGAATTGGTGTATATAATTGCATAGGCACCAATTATATAGCATAGTATGGTAATAATATGTATAATTATGATTATACATATGCTTTGTAGAAGTCGATAAATTGCTGCGCTACTGGGGAAAGCGCATGGCCTTTAAAGCGTGATAAAAGCTTTTTTGAAATCTCCCGAGAATTCTGGCAATTTAATGCGGGCCATTTTGCGATGATTGATAAGTTCCTTAGCGTCCATTGGGACTAAAGAAACTGTACGACCAGAAGAGGCCCACTCAATAGCTGAGCTTTTTGTTGTAGTTATAGCTACCGCATTAAGTTGCTCCATATCTGTTAAGCTAGATTGCATAATCATTCGGACAGAGCCACCAGAAAGGGATAGAGGACATTTTTTTATGTCTTCCCACGTGATGGTATCATGCTCACGATCTGTCCAGAATACATCACGGCGGAAAATAGCGTATAAATGCTCTTCTTGGGTAAGCAGGATATCGAATTTATCGATATCTACCATTTGAATATTGGCGATACCTAATTCGGCGCTACCGTTGATGAGTTGGGTCACTACATTTGTCATAAGTCCTTCATAAATTTCAAAATGGACAGATGGATATTTCATGGAAAAAGCTGGTAAATATTGCTGTACGATTGGCGTTGAACGAGATGCAGATGTCGCAATGCGTAAAGTACCTTCAATGCGTGAATTCAATTGTTGTACAGCATTATATGTAGATTCTTCAATAGAGCAGAGTTGTTGCGCCTTTTTCGTAGAAGATTTTACCAGCATCTGTTAATTGCAAGTTTGATCCTCGTTGACCGCGTTTAATGTTGATTAATTGAGCCCCAAATTCAGCCTCTAAATATTTCAACTGCTTACTTAACGCTGGTTGTGTAATATGAAGAATCTCTGCGGCCTGTGTCATATTGCCCGTTTGAATAAGGGTAATAAAATTGTGGTAGTAAGATGTATCCATAGAATCTCCCTATTATACACATAATATGATAAATAAAAATTATAACGAACTAAGTAACGGTCATTTCACATTTAATAAAATGCTATATATACTAAATTCAACAAAGTAATAGAAAGTAAATTGAGTTTTAAATTATCTTTCTATACTTATCACAAATTTTGATATACAACAAGAGTTAAGAAAGTAGGTACTACTATGGGCGTGGTAAAAAGAACCTTAGGTCAAGCAATTCGTAATTGGGAAGCACGTAGATTAATGACGGCTCGTAATAAAATTAGCCGGAAAAAACAATTAGAACGAGTATGGCCTTATCCTATGACTAAGGAAAAACGTCGTGAACTCGGTCAAGGCATAGCCGGTTTAGTTAATAACGGCAATTAAAAGTTTGGAATCTACTAACTAGATTATTTATCTAGTGGTAGTACCCACCTCAATAGAATCTAATACAGTACAAGTAGCAGCTCCATGACTTATGTCTTGGAGCTCTTTTTGTATGTGCTCTACATCAGTAGGTGGTATTAGGATTGTTATGTCTACATATTCACCAAAGCTTGCTTCATAATGTAATTTTTCGTCCTGGACATATCTTTCTACTGCTCCATACAGCGAATAGTCAATCTTTGCTTGTAGTCGGGTTCGTGTTGTATGTAGTTCTTTAGGCGCAAGGACGTAAGGTTTCCGCAACGGAGTGTGAATAGGCCCGAATCAAGCCACCAGCGCCCAATTTAATACCTCCAAAATAACGCGTTACGACGACGGCTACATTGGTAATGCCAGTCTTTTTGAGTACTTCTAGCATTGGTTTCCCTGCTGTACCTGATGGTTCTCCATTATCGGAAGATCGTTGTTGTTCTTGTTGTGGTCCTAATGCATAGGCTGTGCAGTTATGACGTGCATCCCAGAATTCTTTATTGATGCGGCTTATAAAGGTTTGGGCTTCCTCTTCAGTCTTGCAAGGATATACAGTTGTTATAAACCGTGATTTTTCAAGCAGTGGTATCAACGCAGAGTACTTCGCTACCGAAGTAAATTCTACCGTAGGGCTTATTGATTCAGACATATATTCACCTCCTTTGGAATCAAAGTTTATGTTTATTCATCATTACTTTATTATAATCTATTTATGAATGCTATGTATAGGTAAAAGAGGTTAATTCCCTTGTAAAAATGAAATAACCCTCTATATTTGGTAGGATATTGACGTAATGAGAATTTATGTTATTATTAAATATAGATATATGAGTAGTTACTCATGTTAATATGTTCATATATTGAAGTTTTAGAGTATATTAAAACATTCTTAGTAAACTTGTTTATGACTATTTTATTTACAATATGGTATGTATCATTTTTATAGACCGATGTTTAGATGTATATTTAAGTATATAGATACAAAATATAGTACGGATTTGTAATAATCTAGTAAGTTGTAAGATCAGATATATGTATCTACAGAGTAGAAAGGCTTGTGAATATGAGCGTAAAAAAACAAGAATTTGATATTACAGGTATGCACTGTGCAGCTGTGTAAAACGCGTTGAAAACGTCGTTTCTAAAGTTGAGGGCGTAGAATCGGTTAAGGTCAACCTCTTAACTCGAAAGGGGAGCGTTGAATATAAAGATGGCGCTACTATAGATTCACAACAGATTATTGATGCCATTACGAATATTGGTTTTGGTGCTGCAGAAGCAGACGAAACAAAGCAAGAAATAGAAAAGGTTAACTTAAAAACCTCATATTACACGCCTTATTATTGCCGCCTGTATGGCGGTACCGATGATGATTAATATGACGTTACATCGATTTGGTATTCAGGCATTGCCTGTATGGGTAGAGTTTGTTCTTGCTACTATTGCTCAGTTCGGTCCTGGTCTCATGTTCTATAAGAGTGCTTGGAGCGCTGTAAAAAATGGAGCGCTTACGATGGATGTGCTCGTTGTAATGGGTACGACGGTAGCCTATTTATTCAGTATCTATAACTGGCAATTTTATCCTGAACTAGGCCCTCATGGAATTTACTTTGAAACCTCTGCATGGCTCATTACATTCATCCTTCTTGGTAAGCTGTTAGAAGAAATTGCAAAGGGTCGTACCTCTGAAGCACTTCAAAAATTGATTGCTTTACAACCTGCAACAGCTCATGTGTTGTGTGATGGAGAATTTGTGGACATCCCTACATCTAAGGTGTAGCAGGCGATATTTTACAGGTTCGAGCAGGCGAAAAAATTCCAGTAGACGGTACGATTACTGATGGCTACCTCCACCGTAGACGAGGCTATGCTGACCGGTGAAAGCTTACCGGTAGAAAAACAAGTTGGTTCTGAAGTTATTGGTGCTACTATAAACCTAAGTGGTGCTTTTACCATGGAAGCTAAGCGTATCGGTTCTGATACGATGTTGTCTCAAATCATCAAGGTTGTAGAAGAGGCACAAACATCCAAGGCTAGTATTCAACGCATTGCAGATATTGTGGCGCAATACTTTGTGCCTACAGTAATCGGTCTTGCTATCGTGACGGGTCTCGTATGGTATTTCATCATGGGCGACTCCCTCAATGTGGCGCTCATTAATGCAACAGCCGTACTTGTTATCGCTTGCCCTTGTGCTCTTGGCCTTGCCACACCAACATCTATCATGGTTGGCTCTGGTCTGGGTGCAGAACATGGTGTACTTATCAAGAGTGCTGAATATCTTGAAAAAGCAGGTAAACTAGATGCTGTTGTTATGGATAAAACAGGCACCCTCACACAAGGTGTGCTAGATGTGACGGCTTTCAAAAATTATAGTGGCGATGAAAGTAAAAATATGTCCATTATGATGGCCCTTGAGAGTGGCACATCTCATCCAATTGCAAAGGCTATGGTCTACTACGGTGAAGATCAGGGATATAAAGGTAAGGATATTGAACTAGAAAGTTTTGGTGATGTACCTGGTAAAGGACTACAAGGGGCATATCAAGGCGTATCTGTACAACTTGGGCACAGTCGTTGGATGAATGAACTAGGTTATGATTTAACTGCGGTTCAAGAAGATATTTTACAATTTGAAGAACAAGGTGCTTCTGTATCTGTTCTAGCTGTAGATGGAGTTGTTAGTGCTTTGTGGGCTGTAGAAGACGAATTACGTCCAGAAACTATTGAGGTTGTAAAAGAGTTACATGCTCAAGGTATTGATGTATGGATGCTTACTGGTGATAATCGTCGAACTGCTCAATATATTGCTAAACAGGCGGGTATCTCTCATGTTATAGCTGAAGTATTGCCTCAAGACAAGGCTAGTAAGGTAAAAGAATTACAAGATAAAGGTCTTGTAGTGGGGATGGTTGGTGACGGTATCAATGATGCTCCTGCTCTCGTTACGGCAGATATTGGTTTTGCTATTGGCAGTGGTACAGATATTGCGGTAGAGGCGGCGGATATCGTTCTCGTACGAAATGACTTGCATACCTTGGTACAAGCAGTACGACTCAGCCGTAAGACAATGACCAATATTAAACAAAACCTATTCTGGGCATTGATCTTTAACTGTATCGGTATTCCGTTAGCCGCAATAGGTGCATTAAATCCAATGATTGCGGGTACAGCGATGGCATTTAGCTCTGTAACAGTCGTAGGTAACTCGCTTCGTTTGAAACGAGCAAAAATCTAATTGATATATGATATAAAATAAAAACAGCATCTATACAATTGTATAGGTGCTGTTTTTAACTTGTTCCATTCTGTTGCAAATATTTTAATTCCTATAAACTCGGTATTTTTATAGTACACATCATCTGCTATACTGAGTATAGTTATTTGTTTAGTAAGAGAGGATTTTGGCTATGAAATTAAAGACTCGTGATATAGTATATATTGGCTTTATTGCCGCTTTGTGTGCAGTAGCAACAACAATTCGCATTGAAATACCTGGTGGAGCCATGGTGCATCTTGGTTCAGCGGCTCTCTTTACGACATCAATTCTATTTGGTGGTTTATATAGTGGTTTAGGCGCGGCAATCGGCTCTGCACTTTTTGATCTCTTTGGTGGTCATACACAATACATCGTGTTTTCTTTCTTTATTAAAGGGATTGCAGGCCTTATTGTAGGTGGTTTGACTGCAGGTTATTTGCCACCATCTATTAATAAACCTACTGCATCCTTTAGTCGAATCTTGGTAGCTCTTATCATCGGTGCGATTTGGACAGCTTTTGGCTACTTCCTTGCATGGTGGTTTGTTCTTGAAAGTGCGGTCGTAGCAGCTAGCAAAATTCAATACTCCTTGATTACAAGTGCTGCAGGTATTGTGGTGGCTATCGTGTTAACGCCGAAATTACAAACAGTAGTACGTAGACTATTTACAAAAAATTAATGGAGAGAACAATTGTAGATTCTATATGAAAGTGACTTAATAATGGGTGTTATTAATAGATTACATCATAGTAGACAGAGGTTTTTATGAAAGTTCTAAATTTAGATCACCTAGTTATCACAACTGCAGACTTGAAGCGATGTCTTTATTTTTACGGAGATATTCTTGGAATGGATATAGTAGAACGGGATGGGAGATATGCCATATTTTTTGGCAATCAAAAGTTTAATATTCATACGAAACCTGCAGAATTTCTCCCTGCCGCAGAAAAACCTACGTATGGCAGCCTAGATATATGCCTTGTAGTTGAAGAGCCTATAGACGTTGTAAAATGTGATATAGAGGAAAAAGGGTATCCCATAGAACTTGGTCCTGTAGCTCGTCATGGAGCACAAGGGGACATGAAAAGCATTTACTTAAGAGATCCTGATGGGAATTTAGTAGAACTTTGCCATTATAATCTGTAGCATTTCAAGTTAAGGTATATAAATCGTACTTTATTTTTTTAATAGTTAAAGAGCGCACATTAGCATAATTTTATTAGCTAATGTGCGCTCTTTTATTACTTTTAGTGTATATCAATTGTTTAGTACATTAAAAATTACAAAGATCATTTAGGTTTTCGGACATGGTAGGGTGTGTGAAAATTTGATTTTTGAAATATGTATATGGAATGTTATTATCCATAGCCATTTTAATTAAGTTAATCAATTCTTCTGCGCCTTGGGAATAGAGTGTAGCGCCCAGGATTAAGTCGTTATCCGCATCCACAACAATTTTAAAGGCGCCTTTTAAATAGTCGTTTACATGTGCTCTAGGCATGGTAGATACGAGCATTTCTTTCGTTTTAACCGTATATCCTTGGTTGATTGCATCTTCTTCTGTAAGACCTACACGAGAAAGTGGAGGTGTTAAGAAAGTAGTATAAGGAATATTTTTAGGATCTTTTAAGGTATATTGGTTGTTACCTGTAAGTGCGCCAAATACGATACGGAAGTCATCAAGCGATACATATGTGAATTGCGGTCCACCGTTTACATCACCGACTGCGTATACACTAGGGACGGAGCTTTCACAAGTATCATTAATACAATAAGCACCGCGTTCGTTAGTAGTGATGTCCGTATGTTCTAAACCGATATTAGCTGTATTGGCTTTTCGACCTGTAGCGTATAGAACAGCATCAAAAGTATACTTTTGATTATTAGCGGTGATAACTGGTTTGTCGCCATCATTGGATACAGAGTCTAATGTCACATTATTAAGAATAGTAAGACCTTGCTCAGTTAAGTACTCTGTAGCTAGTTCTTGATCGATAGGTTCTTCGCGTTTTAAGATGCTAGATTCGATGTTGAATACAGTTACCTTAGCACCAAGTTTTGCATATAGACTTGCAAATTCAAGACCGATAGGACCAGCGCCGATAACGCCTAATGTACTTGGTTGAGTAGGTAATTGTTGAATCTCGGTACTATTATAGAAACCAGTAGCTGTATCGATGCCAGAAATATTAGGTTTAATCGTTACAGCACCGGTGTTAATAACGATAGTGTCAGCAGATAATACAATCTTATCCTCGCCAGCGGTAACGGCGATTTCTTTATTGCTAATGAATGCACCATGCCCGGTATAGACATCGACATGTTCATTTGTATCTAACATACCGAAGTTTTATTGCGTAAGCGAGATGTAACAACCTCGCGTTGATTTAATACTTGATCGTATGATAAGCCTTTTGATGCGGCATGATCATCGTCTTAGTAGGGATACATGCGATATTAATACATGTACCACCGTACATCAGTGGATTTTCTTCAATCATGGCTACGGATTTGCCTATAGAGCCAAATTTTGCGGCTAAGGTTTTGCCGGCCTTGCCAAAACTTAAGACAATAATGTCATATTGTTTGGTATTCATACAATACCTCCTATTTTTATATTGAAAATATTAGATATCGATATTATAGCACATTGTAATAGATATAAAAGTAGAAAATAGAAATTCTGTGTTTCTTCCGTACTACAGCAATTAATTAAGTGTGTTAAGTATTTCTACTTGACACAATCTTTTTATATGCTGTAGTATATGTAAAGTAATATGACTTGACAGTGATGGAGGTGGCGAAATGGAAGAACGAGTACTCATGAGTTTGCTCTTAGATTTCTATGGGCCATTGTTGACGGACAAGCAACGCATGTCCTTACAACTTCACCACGAAGATGATATGTCTCTTGGCGAGATTGCTGAGGAGTTAGGTGTATCACGACAGGCTGTACACGATAACTTACAACGTGCTCGACACATTTTAAATGATTACGAATCTAAATTGCACTTGGTGGCACAATATGAACAACGGGAAGGCTTGCTTTCACAGTTGAAAGCAACCTTGCCTAAAGAGGTATTGGCCGAAACTAAGGTGCAACAAGTATTGGCGCAAATGGAGGGATATTATGGCATTTGATAGCTTGTCAGAAAAACTGCAAGAAGCCTTTCAATCCTTAAAGGGAAAGGGCAAAATTACTGAAGATGATGTCAATCTTGCGTTGCGTCAGGTACGTACGGCTCTATTAGAAGCAGACGTTAACTTTATGGTAGCGAAGGACTTTGTTAAGTCCATTAAGGAAAAGGCCCTCGGTGAAGAGGTGTTCGGTTCCTTGAACCCTGCTCAAACGGTTATTAAAATCGTAAATGATGAATTAACAGCTCTCTTAGGTGGTACGCAAAGTCGTATCATGATTTCCAGCAAGCCTCCAACTATTATCATGCTCGTTGGTTTGCAAGGTGCTGGTAAAACTACAACTGCTGGTAAACTAGCTGTATACCTACGTAAACAAGGTAAGCGTCCGATGCTCGTAGCTGCCGACGTATATCGCCCAGCTGCGATTACTCAGTTGCAAGTAGTAGGTAAGCAAATTGATATTCCAGTATTTGCAGATGAAACACCTGGTGCGAATCCAGTAGATATTGCGCGTCGCGCCGTAGAGCAAAGCACACATATGCTGAAAGATGTTGTTATCATCGATACCGCAGGTCGTTTGGCTATAGATGAAGTCCTTATGGATGAGTTGTCCAACATTAAAGCTGCTGTTCGACCTCATGAAATTTTACTCGTTGTAGATTCCATGATCGGTCAAGATGCGGTAACAACAGCGCAAACATTTAATGAGAAATTAGGTGTTGATGGTGTTATTCTTACTAAACTCGATGGTGATGCACGTGGTGGTGCCGCACTATCTATCAAAGCCGTAACAGGCTTGCCAATTAAGTTCACTGGAGTGAGCGAAAAAATGGATGGTTTTGATGTATTCTATCCAGACCGCATGGCTTCTCGTATCCTAGATTTGGGCGACTTTAAAACATTGATTGAAAATGTTCAAGGTGCCATCGATGAAGAAGAAGCTCGTGAAATGGCTAAGAAAATGGCGAAAAATAATTTCACCTTGGATGACTTCTTAAAACAGATGAACCAGGTGAGAAAGTTAGGTCCATTACAAAATATTATTGGCATGTTGCCAGGTATGGGGCAAGTTAAGGATCAATTAAAAGACCTTGATTTGAATAGTAAAGAGGTGCGTCGTATTGAGGCTATCATTACATCCATGACGGCGGCAGAGCGAGAAAACCCAAGTATTCTTAATGGTTCTCGCCGCAAGCGTATTGCTTTAGGTTCTGGTACACAGGTTCAAGATGTAAATCGCTTGTTGAAACAATTTGAAGAAGCGCGGAAGATGATGAAGCGCATGCAAGGTTTACGTGGCGGTAAGGGCGGCTTCCCTGGAATGCCTAAATTACCGTTTATGTAATACATGGGCAGGGGCGCTGAACTTGTCCATTTACATCAGTATAAGGAGGTGAATTTCACAATGTTAAAAATTCGTTTGACTCGTTTAGGTGCTAAAAAAGCTCCTTTCTACCGTATCGTAGTTGCTGACGCACGTGCTCCACGTGAAGGTCGTCCTGTTGACACAATTGGTCAATATGATGCTACTAAACAACCAGCTATCGTTAATGTAGACGAAGAAAAAGCTTTGGCTTGGTTAGCTAAAGGTGCTCAGCCTACTGACACTGTTCGCTCCTTGTTCAAAAAACAAGGCGTTATGCAAAAATTTGCAGACGCTAAAAAGTAATTAATAGAGAGGCATACTGTGATGATAGAATTAATTTCATTAATTGCGAAATCATTAGTGAAGCAGCCTGATGCCGTTTCTGTTACCATGGTCCAAAAGGGAAATGTTGAAGTTTACGAACTTCATGTAGCCCCAGAGGATATGGGCAAAGTCATCGGAAAGCAAGGTAGAATTGCAAAAGCGATTCGATCTGTGGTGAAAGCGGCGGCTATTAAAGAGAACAAAAAGATATCTGTTGATATTGTCTAAAAGGGAGTATTCCGATGGAAGAAATGACATTACGTGTCCCTGTAGCAGTAAAAGCAAAAGTAACAGACGACTTGAAAGCGAAAATTATATCCGATCTTGAAACTCGCCTTGATATGGTAAATAAAGATTTGGAAGCAATTGAGTTTCAAGCCCAACGTATTTTGGCTGATGCAGCTAAAGTTGATGCTACAAGTCTTACTGCTATTCGTCAACAAATCGACGAAGAAAAAAAATAAACGCTTGGCTTTCAAAGAAGAAGTAACAGCTAAATTGAAGGATGCTAAGGAGTTGTCTTTAGGAACTGAAATTCCTCAAGGTACATTAGAGCAAACAGTTACCGTTAAAATCGGGGATAATTTGGATGCCTTGATGGGCGCTGAAATCCTATTAGAAGACGGTAAGATCGTTGCGTTTCGTCAATAATGAAGCATAACGATTTCATCACAATAGGTGTTATCATCGCCCCGCACGGTGTGCGGGGTGATCTTCGTATTATGCCTCAAACCGATTTTCCAGAACGGTTTATGCATATGGATGCCTGTTACATCGATGGTAAAGAATACCACGTTGCATCCGCACGATTTCACAAGCAATTTGTTTTAGCATCTTTTAAGGAAATTCCTGATCGCAATACGGCTGAACTATTCAGTAAGAAAGAAATTCAAGTGCGTCGTGAAGATTTAGTGGAATTGCCAGAAGGTCGTTACTATATTTTTGATATCATTGGTCTTGAGGTACAAGATACTATGGGTAACGTGCTTGGCACAGTTACTGATGTATTACAACCAGGTGCTAATGATGTCTATGTGGTTTCCAAAGATGGGGAACCAGATCAATTATTTGCAGCCATTGAAGAGGTCGTTAAAGACATCAATGTGAAAAATAAATTGATGATCGTAGATCCGCCTGAATGGATATAATCATTTGGGCGGTTTTGTTTTTATCTACATATAGGTATATTATCGTAAAAGTTATATAATATAGCTATATATAGATAATACTAATGAGTTAATGTGAGTTAATAAGTACAGGGGACGGTCTATGCGTATCGATATTGTATCTTTATTTCCTGAGTTTTTTGATGCTTTTTTTAGTCATTCCATCATAAAACGGGCTATCGAAGCGAAACGCTTATCTATGGGCGTAACTAACCCTCGGGACTTTAGTCATAATAAACATGGTCAAGTAGATGATACGCCGTATGGTGGCGGTGCTGGCATGCTTATGATGGCACCTCCTATTTTTGAAGCTGTAGAATCCGTTATTGCTCAATATGATAGTGATATTAATGATACTTATACCACAGAGATGTGTGATGAAATGAGTCTTATTGGTAATTCTAATGAAAGTATACGACGCCGCATTATCTTTATGGGACCTACAGGACAGCCTTTCACACAGGAGAAGGCTCGTGAATTGGCTAGCTATGATCAAGTGGTCCTTATTTGTGGTCATTATGAAGGTGTAGATTATCGCGTAGAGAAACATCTTGTAGATGAAACGATTTCTATTGGTGACTATGTATTGACTGGTGGTGAGTTGCCAGCCATGGTAGTTGCTGATGCGGTAGCTCGTATGATTCCAGGTGTGTTAGGTGCAGCTAGCGGAGCACAAGAGGACTCTTTTTATCAGCCTCTTTTAGAATGCCCTCAATATACAAAGCCACCAGAATTTAGAGGCTGGATTGTACCGGAGGTATTGCGTAGTGGTCATCATAAAAATATTGCCGCATGGCGTCAAAAGGCAGCGTTAAAACGAACACGATTATTGCGCCCTGATTTATTGGAACGGTCATTAACAAAAGAAGAAATTAAGCTTTTAAAAGAAATTGTAGAAGAAGAGTCTGAAAGATATAAAGGTGAAATATGAAAGCTTTAGTATTAGGCGCTACTGGTGCAGTGGGTCATCATATTGTGGATATGTTAATCGATAATCATGAAGTCCAAGAAGTTCATGTGTTCGTACGTCGTCCTGTTACGTTTACATTTCCAAAGGTAACAGTCCATATTGTTAATTTTGATGAACCTCGTGAGTGGGCTCATCTCGTAACAGGTGATATTCTATTTTCTGCTATGGGCACAAATCGTAAACAAGCGGGCACTAAAGAAGCTCAATGGATGGTAGATTATACCTACCAGTACGAAATGGCGCGCATCGCTGCTCAAAATGGCGTTAAAAAATATGGTTTAGTATCTTCCTTGGGAGCAAATCCAAAATCTCCATTCTTTTACTTGTCTATGAAAGGGCAGCTGGAAGAGATCATTTTGGAACTGCCTTTTGAAGCGATTGTCATTGCTCGTCCAGCTACGTTGATTCGTGAAGAACCGAAATTAATAGAGCGCATTAGTTGCGCTGTGTTCGGCGTAATCAATAAGGCTCATATATTAATGAGTCAAGAACCTGTAAAGACTGCTGATGTAGCCAATGTGCTTGTAAAAGCTACCTTAGGTCAGCAATATGGTATTTCTATTCTTGAAAATGAAACGATTCATGAACGTGCAGGCTACTTTAATGATTAATTTCATTAAATCCCGTTTAGGAGCGAGAGTAGTTTAGACACGTATTAAGTTATTGCTACTCTAATGAGGTTGTTTATGGAGTTTAATTGTTACGATGTCCTTGAGGTTCAGGGCAGCCGTTATGTAATAACTGAAAAAATTAAATATAATGAGATTATTCCAAAAGCTGATCAGGAACAAGCCTATAAGGCTAAGCCGTCTATGCAAAAGTCGCCTGGTGATTATTGGCATGAATATGGTCTTGAGGCTGTAGAGGGAACAGATAAAATATGGGTCACTATTGAATACAATGATAATGAGTGGTGTACCGTATCCAGAACATCCTATCGTAAACGTACTCCTAAGGGCTTTACCTTACATCAAATCGGCTTAGAAAAGGTTGTAGCAGTTGATGGTGATAGTGGCGCCTCTGTAGGTGATCGGGCAGGGTATAAGGAATATCAATTGCCTTGTGAAGGCGGTGCTAGTGTATTTTTTGAAGAAAACTGGTTTAAAGGCGAAATAATGTTTGCCGAAGGCGCACGTGTACCTTTGACACATATTCGTCTCTGTAAAGATGCAGCGGCTGATGCGATTAATAAAAAGATGCGTAATAAGCGTCTGAAAAAGCGAGTTGGAGCAATCGCTGGTGCAATTGGCTATGCCGTGCTATTTATGGCTTTTCTTGTCGGAGTTGATAAGGATTATAATTGGCATGACGTACGTGCTACGTTCGGGCTTCCATACACCGCAAAAGAGCATATACATGATACATCAGTGTATTATACTAAGGCGGATTCGGATAATGAATATGTATATACTTCTAGTTTAGATCCTGTTAGTACAGCATTAGATTTAATTGATTCTTTAGACGGAGATATAAGAAATGAAGGTGAGGACTTACAAGAAGGGCGTGAAGTCATTGTATTCTATGATGCTAAGTCTGCTTATATTATCACTAACGTAGATGGGCAAACTCGCGTTAAGGTGTGCGAGCCAGGAAAGTTGACGCCAGAGGAACAGGAGCTCATTAATGGTACAATGCGAAAGTCACATGTGCTTGATTCCTATGCCTATATGGTTCGCCAACGGGATAGTGGTGGGCGCGATAAATTCCTTAATGTACACAATCTTAATGAAGCCGATAAGGCTTATATGTTTAACCGGTGACTATGAATATAAAGGGACAATATTAGGAGGTTTATCATGATTTTTATTCCTGATGTATTATTGACGATTTTTTATGCTTGTTTTGGAATTTTCTTAATGTTAACTGCCAACACTGTTATTGATTTCTTTGTACCTGGTAAATTTAGTGAAGAAATTAAACGTGGTAACTGTGCTGTAGCATGGCTATCTGCAGGTTCCTTTATCGGTATTGGTGAAATATTGCGTGCTGTTATCATGTCTCCTGTAGTTACTACAGCAGATACTTCTTTATTGCACGGTGTAGTAGCAAGTGTTGTTTATGCTATTCTTGGTATTGTACTATTTGTAACAGGATATATGTTTATTAATTTATGGCATCGTAAATATAATTTATCTGAAGAGATTATGCGTGGTAATACAGCTGCCGGTATCCTCGTATTTGGTATCTTCGTAGGGCTTGCTCTCGTTGTTAGTGGTGCTGTGCACTAAGGGAGTGTCCTATGTATAAGCCAAGTAAGAAAACCATATACATAACGAGTGCCTTTGCCGCTGTAGCGGGCATCGTTGGTGTGTCTTCATACTGGAATGACATCGCTTATGCCGTATGTGATACAATCTACCCGGAAGCAAATGATGGGGAAGTTCGATTAAAGGATAATCAAGGAAATCGCTACTCTTTATTGAATCATGGTGATGGTAAAGAAACAGCTTTGTTTGATGATGACCGATCCGTTACCTTTCACCGAGAAACGGATGGCAGTTTAGTGTGGGATGCTGGTTTAGCCAGTCTTTTGCCAAGTATTGCAGCAGGTTACTATATTTTCCATGGATTTAATCCACCTACAGCTCGTATGGATGGACGAACTATGACATACCGCGTAGCAGCTCCATTAAAACCGTATGAGGAGACTAATGTATATACAGCATCAGGTTCAAATCTGCATAGTTCTGTGGGGCGACGTACTTATCAAGACTATGAGAAGCGAAGAAGTCAAAAAGCCTCTTCTATAGGTCAAAAATCGGGCTTTGGTAGTGCTGGTGTACGCTCTGGTGGCTCGTGATGGGAGGCGATACTATGCAATCCTATATTGATGCGTTAGATACGCACATACTGCCTTTTGTAGATTATGAAGGATATGACGATAGATATCCAACGCTTTCAGTACAATCTTTTCCTGCTGAGTTCTACGATGAAATACGACATGCATCTCGTATGTTATTCCAAATATTTTATAAGGCTACTAAGGTTTTTCAGCAGGCACCTGATGAGTTTGTCCTCAATATGGATATGCCGGAAAATCTGATTCCTTATCTTCACCGAGGGAATCCGTTAGGCCTACCTACGTGGCTGTCTCGTTTTGATTTTGTTCTCGATACACAGGGGCGATTGCGCATGGTGGAAATGAATGCGGATACCCCCTGTTTTTTGATTGAAAGCTATTATGCTAATGAGGTAGGCGCGCATTATTTTGATAAAGAGCATCCCAATGCAGGGGCTAGAGATGAGCTAGAACGTTTTTTGAAACGTGTTTATGAACGCACTTCTCAGGAAAATAGTAAATATAATACGATAAAAAGTGGTGGACCTAATCCATTTGTGTTTGCTTGCTTTCATGATTATTTAGAAGATTTAGGAACTACTAAGTTTTTAATGAATACGATGAAATCCGCTTGTCCTGAGGCGGATGTACGATTTTTATCATTTTATGATATGGTCATTGATGATGAAGGGATTTTACTTCCTGATGGCGGGCATGCATCAAACCTGTATCGTTTGCATCCAATGGAATTATTGATCGATGAGACGACGGCAACGGGGGAACCGTTAGGTGAGATGTTCCTAGATTTATATAATGAGGGGCGGTTTAATTTATTTAATCCTCCAGAAGCGATCATTTTGCAAAATAAGTCATTTATGTCCTTGGTGTATGCCTTATACTTGACTAATCAATTTTTTACAGGTCCTGAGCGAGATATTATTGAACGTTATTTGACTCCGTCCTATTTTGAAAGTGATTTCCCGAACCTTGATGATGCGCTATATATTCAAAAAGAAATTTGGGGACGTGAAGGACGAAATATTCAGGTTGTTCAAAAGTGTGGAGACCAAGCCGAACTATACATGGAAAAATTTGTAGATAACTATGATGATATAGTTTGTCGGGACAGTAAAAAAGTTATGTATCAAGATTTTATACATCAGAAATGTTTTACCCATACTGTCGACAGTGGTACGAAAGAGGGGTATCTAACATTATCTTGCTTTATGCTAGGAGACCAAGCGTCTGCGGTAGGTTGTCGTTTTTCTCCTGATGAAATTGCAGGCACAGAAGCTTATTTTGTACCGCTTTTAATCGATTAATTTTATTTTGTATTTTTTATTGATGTGGAGATATAAGGCGTTGGCTAATTTATATATCGGACTTGTTCATTATCCTATTATGAATAAACATAAAGAGGTCATTACGACGGCTATTACAAATTATGATATACATGATATTGCACGAGCATCCATTACCTATGATGTGTCTAAATATTTTGTCATTCATAACATTCCAGCTCAATGTGAGTTAGTAAGTACTATTATGGAGCATTGGAAATCTGGCTTTGGTTCTGCCTATAATCCTGATCGTAAGGATGCTTTCACAGTCGTGGAATTGGTAAACTCAATTGCGGTAGCGGTGCGAACAATTGAAGATATAGAAGGAATGAGACCGATTGTAGCTACAACAGATGCTCGCACCTATGATAATACGATTTCCTATGCACGGATGCGTGAACACCTTGAAAATGAGGGGCGCCCTGTGTTAGTATTATTTGGTACCGGTTATGGTATGACAAAAGAAACGATGGAAAGCTTTGACTATATTTTAGAACCTATATATGGCCATGGTGAATACAATCATTTATCCGTGCGTAGTGCCGTATCAATCATCTTAGATCGGCTGCGGGGCGAAGCATGGTGGAATAAATAGGAGGCGTCTATGTCAGGACATTCTAAATGGGCAAATATTAAACATAAAAAAGGTAAAACCGATGCGTTAAAAGCTAAAATGGCTACGAAAATCGGCCGTGAAATCACCGTTGCAGCACGCATGGGCGGTGCAGATCCGACGGGGAATATGCGTTTGAAATTAGCACTTCAGAAAGCTCGTGAAAATAACATTCCTAAGGATAATATTCAACGTGCTATCGATAAGGGCGTAGGCACAACGGATATGAACGCATACGAGGAAATCGTATATGAAGGCTATGGGCCTGCCGGTGTTGCCGTTACCGTTGAGGTGATGACTGATAATCGTAATCGTGCTGCTGCAGACGTGCGCCATGCTTTTTCTAAACAAGGTGGTAACCTTGGTGAAAGCGGCTGTGTAGGCTGGATGTTCAAATCTAAAGGCGTATTTGTTATCGATAAAAAAGATCATGACGAAGATGAAGTAACTATGCTCGCTCTCGAAGCTGGTGCAGAAGATCTTAAGTCTGAAGATGATGTGTTTGAAATTTATACAACACCAGAAGATTTTGATGCTGTAGAAGCAGCGCTTGCTGATGCGGATATCGAAACTGTAGTAGCTAAAATCACAATGATTCCAGATACAACGATTGAGTTATCTGGTGATGATGCTGTAAAAATGCAAAAAATGCTTGACGTATTGGATGATCTTGACGATGTACAAAACGTATATCACAACGGTATTTTGCCAGACGACGAAGAATAATAAAAAGGAGCACTCTATGGGTGCCTCCTTTTCTATTGGTGAATTAAATTGAAAAATTTTGTAAAAGTTAAGAAAAGTAATAGATTTCTTATATAATTTATACGGAAATTCATGAATTTCGATGTGATATTATGCTATAATAATATAGATTATGTAATGGAGGTAGGCGGTAGCTTATCTCATTTTTAAACTAAGGGGGTTGGGGTGCGTATTATAGGAATTGACCCAGGCACGGCTATATGCGGATACGGCATTATTGACGTGAAGGGCAGCAAACTAACACCAGTAGCCTATGGGGCTATTACAACTCCTAAGGAATTAACTGATTCACAGCGATTGGAAATTCTATTTAATGATCTTAGCGATCTTTTAGAGGAATATAAGCCAGATAAGTTTGGTGTAGAGGAATTATTCTTTAACCGTAATGTAACGACAGCCATTAAGGTTGGACAAGCACGAGGTGTCATCTTATTGGCCGCCGAGCAACAGCGTATTCCACTCTATGAATATACGCCGCTACAAATCAAGCAAGCGGTCACTGGTTATGGCAAGGCTGATAAGAATCAGGTCATTTATATGACGATGAATATTTTGGGGATTCGTGAGAAAATCAAGCCCGATGATACAGCAGATGCATTGGCAGTTGCTATCTGTACGGCTCATAGTTCTCACAATGATAGATTGAAGAGGTTGGTATAATGATAGGGTATGTACGGGGCATCGTAACACATCTCTTTAAAGAGTCTTGTTATGTAGATGTACATGGTGTAGGGTATCGCGTATATGTGCCGACCACTACGCGTCAACAATTGATAGAAGGTCGTGAGGTGACGCTATTCACGTATCTTAATGTACGAGAAGATGCGATGCAACTCTACGGCTTTTGGACGGAAGAGGAATATGAGTTGTTCATACTGCTCATTTCTGTTTCCGGTATCGGTCCCAAGGTGGGGCTTGGCATTTTGTCAGGTATGATACCAGAGGCTTTTAAATTAGCGATTATCAATGGACAGGTGCAACAATTAACTAAGTTACCTGGTATTGGCAAGAAGTCTGCGGAGCGACTTGTTTTAGAATTAAAGGATAAGATTGCTAAGATGACACATATTTCTGCAGAATCACCTGCGGCTATTCAGCCTATTGGTGTCATTGCTAGTGGTGCTGCAGGGGAGGCTATTGAAGCTCTCGTATCATTAGGATACTCCGAACGAGATGTGGCTGATATTGTTGAGTCTTTAGATGATGGTAAGCGCGATGTATCTGAGTTGATTAAAGTCAGCTTGATTGAGCTTGGGAAAGGACGATAAGGATGAATGAAGAAGTACGCCTTGTCGGCAATGGCGAGCACGAAGAGGATATATGGCAATATAGCCTTCGACCTAAGTTCTTTAATGAGTATGTAGGGCAAGAAGAGGCTAAAGGCAATCTAAATGTGTATATTCAGGCTGCAAAGCAACGTGGTGAAGCATTGGATCACGTTTTGCTCTATGGGCCTCCAGGTCTTGGTAAGACTACATTAGCAGGGATTATTGCGAATGAATTGGGTGTTAATTTTCGCATAACTTCTGGTCCTGCTATTGAAAAGTCTGGTGATTTGGCTGCAATTTTAACAAATTTAGATGATCATGATGTATTATTTATCGATGAGATTCATCGCTTGTCCCGTAGCGTAGAGGAAGTGTTGTACTCTGCCATGGAGGACTATGCTATTGATATTATCATCGGTAAGGGGCCAAGTGCTCGAACTGTACGCATTGACTTGCCAAAATTTACTTTGGTAGGTGCCACGACTCGAGCGGGTGCTTTGGCGGCACCTTTACGGGACCGATTTGGTATTATTAATCGGTTGGAATATTATAAACAACCAGAGTTAGAATTTATTGTGACTCGAGCCGCAGAAATACTTAATATTGGTATTGTGCCGACTGGGGCAAGCGAAATTGCGCGTCGTTCACGAGGAACACCGCGTATCGCAAACCGTCTGCTTAAACGGGTACGCGATTTTGCACAAGTCATTGGTGATGGGGTTATCACTCAAGAAATTGCAGATGAAGCATTACAACGTTTATATGTAGACAAAATGGGCCTTGATCGAATCGATCGACGTGTGTTGGAATGTATTATTGAAAAATATGATGGCGGCCCTGTAGGGATTGATACCATTGCGGCGGCCATCAGCGAAGAGAGAGATACCATCGAAGATGTGTATGAACCATATTTGATGCAATTAGGATTTTTAGGACGCACACCGCGTGGGAGGGTGGCTACTAAATTGGCCTATGAGCATTTAGGTATTTCACAGACAGGGAAATAACAATGAAAACGAAACGATTACAATTGATGATAATGGCCACTTTATTTTTAGGTGTAAATATTGGCGGTGCTTCTGTAGCACATGGAGCGACGCTGCAAAATAAAAGTGCAGTGGTAACGAAAAAGCCAACGCCAAAATCAGCAGTATCTAATACAACTGTATCGAAAGTAAATACGACAAAGAAATCTAGTTTTCGTCCACTTGCTACTAAACCAGTTGCAAAGCCGGTCACAACAACTAAAACGGTTTCTAAGTCAACTGCTACATCTACGGTGGCTAAACCTAGTGCAAAACCGGTTAGTGTAGCAAAGCCTGCTACAGCTACAAAGCCGGTAACGACGGCTAAACCAGTTAGTGCAACAAAATCAACTAGTACTGAGAAATCTAGTACTAATGCAACAGCTACGAAATCAGCTACTACAGGTAAAGCTATAACGGCTACAAAACCTGCTGCTTCTGCTACTGCAAAGCCAGCTGCTAAACCTGCAGTTACTGGTGATAAGCCTGTAGCACAAAAAAAGAGCTACCGAAAAAACTGCTACTAAAAAGGTAGTAAAAACAACGGATGTGAATAGCATTCAAGCGAATACAGCAGTTATTACTCACAACAAAGTGGGCTCCGTAGTGACGCCTGCCACAGAACGTAAAGAAAACATGCCAAATGTACGTGTTCTTCTAGGTAATCGTAGCTCCGATGCTACTGTTACCTCTACAGCTAACATGGTTGTGTTGAACAGCGGTAATGGTCAAGTTAGCACAATCAGTGCTAATCGTGGTACATCTATTGGCGTTCGCGGTGGGAAGATTGCTGTAAATGGAAAGGCTATTGATAGTGTGGTTACATTGAAGCCTGCAAGTAGTGATGCACCATTCTTGTTCGAAGGTAAAGGTTATCGTGGTGGACTCACATTACGTGCCAATAATGGAACCATGATGGTCATTAACTCTGTGCCACTTGAGGATTACTTGTATGGTGTTGTCCCTCAAGAGGTAGTACCGTCTTGGCCTGCTGCCGCATTAGAGGCACAAGCTGTAGCAGCTCGCACCTATGCTCTTCATACGATGGAACAAAATAAAGGAAAACTCTATGACGTGAGTAGTTCCACGGATTATCAAGTTTATAGTGGTGTGAGTGGCGAATCTCAAGCTACCACAAATGCGGTAAATAAAACTAAAGGCGTAGTTATGCTTTATGACCAACGTCCTATTAATGCTTTATTCCATTCCGATGGCGGCGGTTATACAGAGGATAGTGTAAATGTTTGGGGTAGTGATGTGCCTTACTTGAAAGGGGTAAAAGACTTTAGTACTGGTACATCTACATCGAACTGGACTGTTACTACCTCTCGTCAAGCGCTTGAAAGCAAGCTTAATGCGGCAAGTAAAGGGGTAGGTAAATTGAAGAGCATTCAATTGACTCCTCTTGGTAAACCAGGGCAAACAAACATCTGACCGCGGTGTATCTGGTCGCATCAAAAGTGCAACTTTCATAGGCACCTCTGGAAAAACTACTGTAGGTGGTGATGCATTGCGTAGCATTTTAGGTTTAAAATCTACACTATTTGATTTTTATGTAAATCATAATCCTGCTAAAGGCACGGGTAAGGCATATCATAGCTTTACTGGCAAGAATGATACTGTCTATATTAAAGGCCACGGTTGGGGACATGGTCTTGGTATGTCTCAATGGGGCGCTGCAGAAATGGCAAAGCGTGCTAACCCTGGAGATACAAATTATTATCAAACTATTTTGCGTCACTACTATAGTGGCATTACATTGAAGAAAATGTATTAATAAGGATAACGATGAAAGTTACAGATTTTGATTATGAATTGCCAGAGGAACTGATTGCTCAACATCCCGTAGAGCCTCGTGATACCGCACGGCTTTTAACCTTGGATAAGGTAACTGGTGAAGTGAGTCATAAAGAGCATTTTTACGATTTGCTTGAAGAACTTCACGAAGGTGATGTACTCGTATTTAATAATACGAAGGTTATTCCTGCGAGATTATATGGCCATCGGCAAGGCTCTGGTGGCAAAGTGGAGGTACTGCTACTAACCCCATGTGGTAAAAAACCGTTGGGAATGCCTTGTTAAACCTGGTAAAAAATGCCCTGTTGGTCAAGTTATTGAGTTTGATGACCGCCTGAGAGGGATTGTGATTGATAAGACTGAATTTGGAGGTCGTATCATTGAGTTCACTTGCAATGGTGTATTTGATGATATCATTCAAGAGATTGGCGAAATGCCATTACCTCCATATATTCATGAAAAACTAGAAGATAAAGATCGTTATCAAAACGGTATATGCTAAGGAGAAAGGCTCTGCTGCGGCGCCAACTGCAGGACTTCACTTTACACCTGAGCTATTAGAAAAAAATAAAAGCTAAAGGCGTGGAGCTTGAGTTTGTAACCTTGCACGTTGGATTAGGTACCTTTAGACCTGTATCGGCAGAGACTATTGAAGATCATGAGATGCATAGTGAGTTCTTCGTTGTATCTCAAGAAATCGCTGACCGTATTAATGCAGCTAAGAGAAACGGACGCCGTATTATTGCGGTAGGTACTACATCTGTACGTACACTCGAGTCTGCTACGAATGATGACGGTATACTACAAGGTATTAGTGGATGGACTCAAATCTTTATCTATCCTGGTTATAAATTTAAGATGATTGATGCATTGGTAACGAATTTCCATTTGCCTCAATCTACATTGTTAATGTTGATTAGTGCATTAGCCGGTCGTGAACATTGTTTAGCGGCCTACGAAGAAGCTGTTCGAGAACGTTATCGCTTCTTTAGCTTTGGCGACGCTATGTTTATTCGTTAGGAGGGACCATGGCGAGTATTACTTATGAATTACAAAAGACATGTCCTCATACGGGGGCACGGGCAGGTTTACTGCACACGCCACACGGTACCTTCCAAACACCTATGTTTATGCCAGTAGGTACACAAGCTACGGTAAAAACCATGACACCAGAAGAATTAAAAGCTATGGGTTCTCAAGTTATTTTGAGCAATACTTACCATTTATTCCTTCGTCCAGGCCCAGAACTTGTGGAAGAAGCTGGGGGCTTACATAAATTCATGAATTGGGATCAAGCTATTCTTACTGATAGTGGTGGTTTCCAAGTATTTAGTTTAGGGGATATGCGTAAAATTACTGAGGAGGGTGTAACATTTAGATCCCATATTGATGGTTCTAAACAGTTCTTATCTCCGGAGGTGGCAACAAAGGTACAAGAGCAATTAGGTTCTGATATTGCGATGGCTTTTGATGAATGCATTCCGTATCCTGCCGATCATGATTATGCGAAGCGTTCTACGGCGCGTACAACTCGTTGGGCTCATCGTTGCCAAGAGGCTAGAAACGCTCATGACCGCCAAGGTATGTTTGGGATTGTTCAAGGTGGCATGTACAAAGATTTGCGCAAACAAAGTGCGGAAGAGCTAGTAGCTATGGACTTTGAAGGGTATAGTATCGGTGGTTTATCTGTAGGGGAGCCTCATGAGTTAATGAATGAAATCCTCGAATATACGACCCCATTATTGCCGACAAATAAAGCTCGTTATTTGATGGGTGTTGGTACTGCGGACTGTCTTGTAGAGGGCGTAGCACGTGGCATCGATATGTTTGACTGTGTATATCCTACTCGTGTTGCTCGTAATGGGATGGCCATGACTTGGACTGGTCGCCTTAATATTCGAAATGCTCAGTTTGCTCATGATTGGGGTTCTTTAGAAGAAGGTTGCCAATGTTATACATGTAAAAATTATTCTCGCGCTTATATTCGTCATTTGTATAAGGCGGAAGAAATTTTGGCATTACGTCTTGTAACGTATCATAATCTTTACTTCTTGTTAGAGTTTATGCGTCAAATGAGACAAGCTGTTTTAGAAGATCGGTTCCCACAATTTAGAATGCAATTTTGGGATAGTTTCAAAAAATAGTAATTAAGTCTAGTCAAATTTTTATTAGGTGGCTATACTAGAAAAGAAATACATATTTATTAATCTAGGAGGATAACATGGGAGATATTCAACAAATCTTGCAAACCAGCTGGCCTATTTTGCTAATGGTAGTAATCTTTTACTTTTTATTGTGGCGTCCACAAAAGAAACAACAAAAAGAGCGCGCTAACTTGTTAGGTAGCTTAAAAAAAGGCCAAAAAATTGTTACTATTGGTGGTATTTACGGCGAAATTGTTGAACTTGATGACGAAAAAGTCAAAGTACAGGTATCTGAAAAAGTTGAATTAACATTTGCTCGTACAGCAGTTGCTAACGTACTGTCTAAGAAAAACAAGGAAGAAAAATAATGAATACAAAGGAAGCAGTGCGCCAGGCGTGTAAGTCTCAGCGCGCTGCTTTATCCGTTGCTGATTGTAGGCAGTGGACGCCGATGTTGACGAATCAAATCGTTAATAGTCCTGAGTATACATCGGCAAAAAATATTATGGCCTATTTGGCGATGCCCAAAGAGGCCGATTTAGACGATGTGATTCGTCATGCTTTAGAACATGGTAAATCCGTATACGTTCCAGTATGTACCGATAAGACGACTATGATTGCAGTTCGTCTTAAGTCTCTAGAATCTATCACTCGGGGTGTGTTAAATATACGCATTCCCTCTGAGCCATATGATATTATTGATCCACATGACTTGGATTTGATTTTAGTGCCTGGTGCTGGCTTTGACCGTCAAGGTGGTCGTATGGGGATGGGGAATGGGTATTATGATCGATTTCTCAAGGAACTTTCACCAAGTACATTTATGGGCGTATGTTGGGCGGTACAATTATGGGATACACTAATTCCGATGGATGAGCTAGACCAACGGATGAGTAAAATCGTGACGGAGCAAGGCGTTATACATTGTGTATAGCAGAAGGGAGCAACTATTTTGAACGGTAAAGCTATTATCAAGTTTTTAGTAGTCATTGCTGTCATCATTGGTACCTTTGCGTATTGTATTCAACCTTTAGCAGGTTCTTTGAAACAAGGCCTTGATTTACAAGGTGGTACGCATATTGTATTGGAAGCAGAAGATTCTGCGACTGGTACAGCTGACAATGATGCAGTAGAACGGGCGAAGCAAATCTTAGAGCGTCGTATTAATGAAATGGGTTTGTCTGAACCATTGGTACAACGTGAAGGGGCTCGTCGTATTATCATTGAATTGCCAGGTGTAAAAGATCCTGACGAAGCGATTAAACGTATCGGTAAAACAGCGGTCTTGGAATTTAAAAACGACCAAGGTCAAACCGTTATGACTGGTGATGATTTAAAAGATGCTAAAGAAGAGTTAGGTCAAAATAAACAACCACTCGTTGCTATTGAATTAAGCGATGAAGGGGCTAAGAAATTTGCTGATTTAACATCTAAAAATATTGGTCGTCGTATTGCCATTACATTGGATGGTAAAGAATTGACTAATCCTGTAGTACAACAAGCAATTACAGGTGGTAAAGCCACTATCTCTGGTAGTCAAAGTTTAGAAGAAGCTAAAGACTTGGCTATTTTATTACGTTCCGGTGCATTGCCTGTTAAAATTAATGTATTGGAAGTGCGTACAGTAGGTCCTTCTTTGGGGCAAGACTCCAAGGATAAATCTGTTGTAGCCTTCAGTGCCGGTATTGCAATGATCATGATTTTCTTGGTTATTTTATATCGTTTTTCTGGCATCGTAGCTAATATAGCGTTACTTGTATATGTTATGCTCTTATTACTCGTGTTGGGCAAGGGCTTTAATGCGACTATGACATTGCCAGGTATTGCTGGTATTATCTTATCCATGGGTGTTGCGGTAGATGCGAATATTCTAATCTTTGAACGTTTCAAGGAAGAGGTGTTTAGTACTCTGCGTTGATACCACTGCTTT
>CATQJL010000061.1:0-28086 GCA_958299035.1 Cylicocyclus nassatus
CTGTATACAGATGGTACGCATACTGTCGTTTGTGATTATAGCGAAAAGAACGCTCAATACTTACACATTCCAGAAGGTGGACTAATAATTAAAGAAGAAGAATTTGATTATTATAGAAAGTTCGGTAATGGTTTTAGTAAATTAACTTTTGTCGGAACTATGTATGAAAAAGAAAAAAATCGATAAACTAATGAAAATGTGGTACGAAATGCCGCATAAAAAGTTTATTAAAGAAATGCTTAAACCAGATTTTTTGGATAATAAATATAAATCAAAATTGAAAGCAAATAAAATTAGATATTTAAAGGAGTTTTATGAAAAAGAAAATTAAAGATTTGACACCGTTAGAAAGAAAAAATATGTAGAAATAATTGTGGTTTTTGTTCAAGATGCATTTTAGATGGAATATGTGATTATTTAAAGTTAAAAGAACAAAAAGAATTATACGAAGAAGCCAAAGAATTGGAGATAGATTTATGAAGCTTAAAGATATACCAATTGAAATATTAGATGAATTTTGTGCAAAAATTCGTGGATCACGCGACTCTGTTTGTGTTTTAGAAAAATGTCCGTTATTTTGTGAAGATAAAAAATATAATGAAATATGTTTAAGAAACGTTAAGAAATATCCAGATATGGATATTAATAAGAAATTATATGATAAATATAAGGATTTTGAGATAGATAATAGTAGAATTAGTGGAACCTATGATTCCACTAAACCTACTAGTCTAGTAATTGCGGTGGACTTTGATGGAATATTGTTCGAAGAACAATATCCCAACATAGGTCGGCCGATTACGAAAAATATCGAGTATATTAAGGAGTTACAAAGACAAGGGCATCGAATTGTATTAAATACGTGTAGAACCGGAAAGAGTTTAAAAGAAGCGGTAAGACAATGCCTTGAACAAGGCATAGTCTTTACGGCTATAAACGAGCAAGATCCAATGGCAAAGATTTTGTGGGAGGGGGAAACATCTACAAAGGTCTTTGCAGATGTTTATCTTGACGATCATAATGTAAGAAATATTGAAGAGTTAAAGGAGAGAGTGAATAAAGTTTAACATTTGAAAAAGTGCATGATATAGTAATAAGTGCTTAAGGAGGAAAAGAAATGAAATACTATATAGCAAAATACGTATTATGTTCAGGAACAAGTTGGGATTCTCGATCCGAGTGCAAGTTAATTAAAGCTAATAACGAGCAAGAAGTAAAAGACATAATTTATAAAGAATATGCTAGACCATTAGATTCTGTTGATGGTTTAAGAGTTAAAGAATTAACCTGTGTTAATCCAGATGTAGATATTGAGAATAACGATTTATCTATTTTAGATTTTATCAAAAAGTTTCCAGGTGTAAAAGTTGAGAAATCTTATAATTCTCATTTTGTTAACACTGATATTGAAATTCATAATGTTACTATTAAAGTTCCTAATTTCTATTCATCTAATGGTTATCACGAACTTCATTTAGGGACTTATAAAGTTGATGGCAAGACACTTTATATTAGCGGTTATCGTTCTAATATGATATTAAGCATAGCTAAAAATTTTATATTGTCGGAGATAATCAGTAATTATGAGGTAAGGAGTTAATAAAATGAGTAAAAGAAAGGGAATAATTATAAGAAGCATCGTGTGTGCTATTTGTTGTTAGTATTGTTGGTTTAGTAAAAACTAACATTACTATGTACGATATGGAATTCGCTAAACAAATGGAGGTACTAAAGTATTTTAAAGAAGATATTCATTTGATTAATTTTAGCGCATATTTTTGGATCGTGAGAATTAAATGTTTCTATATACACAGGAACCTCATCTAAAGAAAATATTATGCGTGAAAAAATTGGGTTTATTAACGTATTTTCGGTAATTCCATTCTTTTCTACATATTCATCTCTTTTCTCATTTCTTTTCCCCTTGTTCTCCATTAGCCCCATCTTTATTATCTTCTCTACTAACATTGTTTTCAAATACCACCTTTACTACATCGTCCTTTTTTTCATTCATATCTAAAAGCAATTCCTTCATAATCCCAATTGCGCTCGTGTTACCACGTGCGCCAATTTCTTTCATTGCCATAAGATACTTACTTTTATATTATCGATAGAGAAGAACGAGTAATACTCGTTTTTCTCTCCATCTACATAAACATATTGTCCGTTCTCTAAATGAACAATACATTTTTCTTTGAATTTCCAAAAACGAAATTCCTTTCTAACTTTTTCACTAAAAAATATGCTTTTTCCTAATTTTATATTTCCTGCACATTTAATTGCACATTCTAAACTTGCTAATTGTGAATATTCACTAATTGGTTTTATTCTTTTCATTTCTTTATTTATTATACTCTCATTGGAGTGATCATTTCTACTAAATTTTGCTCTTTAATACAAATTGGTCGTAAGTTTCCGTAAAATCTTAAAGTAATTTCTTCTTGTTCTACGATATTTAAAGCGTCTAATAAATATTGATAGTTACAATAAATATCTACTCCATCTCCACTTGTTTCAATAGCATTTAATGTTTGCTTAGCTTGTCCAATGCTATTTCCACTAGTAGATAAAGTTAATTCATTACTATCTTTTTCACATTTTAAATTAATTACATTGTTTTCGTTTGCTACGATACTAACTGAATTAATTGCATTGATTAATTCTTTTCTGCTAATTTTAATCGTGGCAATACCATCACTACTTGGGACAATTTTGCTAATATCTGGATATTCAACTGCTAATAAACTACAACACACAATAGTATCACTATCTTTCATTGTAATGCGTCTATTATCACTTGCTAGATATAAGTTAATCTTTTCTTCTTTATTTAATGAATCTAATGCACAAATGAAGCTATGGTTTGGTAATACCATATTATGTTTGTTTTTCTTTTCGTTTGTAATGTTTTCATTAAATATCGACATTCTTGTTCCATCTAGTCCGATTAAAGATAACTTGCCGTTTTCGTCTAAATTTAGATTAATTCCACTTAGTGCTAATCGATATTGTTGTCTTGAACAAGCAAATGATACCTTGTTTAGTCCGTTTAATAATACTTTTGAACTATCAAATGGTAATTCAATTGTATCGGAACTAACCTTAATTTCTTCGCTTGGCATTTCTAATATTGCTACGTTAATGGCAAATCTATTCTTTTTCGTTTTAATTACGAATAAATTGTCTTTTTGTTCTAAAACAATTTCGCTATCATTATCAAGTTTCTTGATAATGTTAGCAAAAAGGTTTGCATTAATCGATACTGGCTTAATCTGGTTAGATTTGATTTGAGAATGGTATAAGAAATCCACACCCAAAGTTTCGTTTCTGCCAGTAAAATTAATGTTACCATCGTAATTAATGTTCATTCCAATTTTTTCTGGTCTAATCTTGTCGATAATGCTTATGATCTTATTAAATTCTTTCTTTTGCATCTTTCTTTTCTCCTTCCATAATTGCAATAAGTGAATCACACAATAGTTGATTCAAGCACTTTCCTTTGTGTTTATAATTACAAACACGACAATTCTTTCCAGTGCAATACTTTTTAAGTATCTTTTTAATTTGTTTATTTGGTTTCATTTGTAAATAAACTTATATATTGGGGTGATGATTTAGTTATTAAAGGACTGGATAAAGAAGTGTATTATGCAAAAGATTATAAAAAGACATGGGAGAATTTAACAAATGAAACCAAATAAACAAATTAAAAAGATACTTAAAAAGTATTGCACTGGAAAGAATTGTCGTGTTTGTAATTATAAACACAAAGGAAAGTGCTTGAATCAACTATTGTGTGATTCACTTATTGCAATTATGGAAGGAGAAAAGAAAGATGCAAAAGAAAGAATTTAATAAGATCATAAGCATTATCGACAAGATTAGACCAGAAAAAATTGGAATGAACATTAATTACGATGGTAACATTAATTTTACTGGCAGAAACGAAACTTTGGGTGTGGATTTCTTATACCATTCTCAAATCAAATCTAACCAGATTAAGCCAGTATCGATTAATGCAAACCTTTTTGCTAACATTATCAAGAAACTTGATAATGATAGCGAAATTGTTTTAGAACAAAAAGACAATTTATTCGTAATTAAAACGAAAAAGAATAGATTTGCCATTAACGTAGCAATATTAGAAATGCCAAGCGAAGAAATTAAGGTTAGTTCCGATACAATTGAATTACCATTTGATAGTTCAAAAGTATTATTAAACGGACTAAACAAGGTATCATTTGCTTGTTCAAGACAACAATATCGATTAGCACTAAGTGGAATTAATCTAAATTTAGACGAAAACGGCAAGTTATCTTTAATCGGACTAGATGGAACAAGAATGTCGATATTTAATGAAAACATTACAAACGAAAAGAAAAACAAACATAATATGGTATTACCAAACCATAGCTTCATTTGTGCATTAGATTCATTAAATAAAGAAGAAAAGATTAACTTATATCTAGCAAGTGATAATAGACGCATTACAATGAAAGATAGTGATACTATTGTGTGTTGTAGTTTATTAGCAGTTGAATATCCAGATATTAGCAAAATTGTCCCAAGTAGTGATGGTATTGCCACGATTAAAATTAGCAGAAAAGAATTAATCAATGCAATTAATTCAGTTAGTATCGTAGCAAACGAAAACAATGTAATTAATTTAAAATGTGAAAAAGATAGTAATGAATTAACTTTATCTACTAGTGGAAATAGCATTGGACAAGCTAAGCAAACATTAAATGCTATTGAAACAAGTGGAGATGGAGTAGATATTTATTGTAACTATCAATATTTATTAGACGCTTTAAATATCGTAGAACAAGAAGAAATTACTTTAAGATTTTACGGAAACTTACGACCAATTTGTATTAAAGAGCAAAATTTAGTAGAAATGATCACTCCAATGAGAGTATAATAAATAAAGAAATGAAAAGAATAAAACCAATTAGTGAATATTCACAATTAGCAAGTTTAGAATGTGCAATTAAATGTGCAGGAAATATAAAATTAGGAAAAAGCATATTTTTTAGTGAAAAAGTTAGAAAGGAATTTCGTTTTTGGAAATTCAAAGAAAAATGTATTGTTCATTTAGAGAACGGACAATATGTTTATGTAGATGGAGAGAAAAACGAGTATTACTCGTTCTTCTCTATCGATAATATAAAAGTAAGTATCTTATGGCAATGAAAGAAATTGGCGCACGTGGTAACACGAGCGCAATTGGGATTATGAAGGAATTGCTTTTAGATATGAATGAAAAAAAGGACGATGTAGTAAAGGTGGTATTTGAAAACAATGTTAGTAGAGAAGATAATAAAGATGGGGCTAATGGAGAACAAGGGGAAAAGAAATGAGAAAAGAGATGAATATGTAGAAAAGAATGGAATTACCGAAAATACGTTAATAAACCCAATTTTTTCACGCATAATATTTTCTTTAGATGAGGTTCCTGTGTATATAGAAACATTTAATTCTCACGATCCAAAAATATGCGCTAAAATTAATCAAATGAATATCTTCTTTAAAATACTTTAGTACCTCCATTTGTTTAGCGAATTCCATATCGTACATAGTAATGTTAGTTTTTACTAAACCAACAATACTAACAACAAATAGCACACACGATGCTTCTTATAATTATTCCCTTTCTTTTACTCATTTTATTAACTCCTTACCTCATAATTACTGATTATCTCCGACAATATAAAATTTTTAGCTATGCTTAATATCATATTAGAACGATAACCGCTAATATAAAGTGTCTTGCCATCAACTTTATAAGTCCCTAAATGAAGTTCGTGATAACCATTAGATGAATAGAAATTAGGAACTTTAATAGTAACATTATGAATTTCAATATCAGTGTTAACAAAATGAGAATTATAAGATTTCTCAACTTTTACACCTGGAAACTTTTTGATAAAATCTAAAATAGATAAATCGTTATTCTCAATATCTACATCTGGATTAACACAGGTTAATTCTTTAACTCTTAAACCATCAACAGAATCTAATGGTCTAGCATATTCTTTATAAATTATGTCTTTTACTTCTTGCTCGTTATTAGCTTTAATTAACTTGCACTCGGATCGAGAATCCCAACTTGTTCCTGAACATAATACGTATTTTGCTATATAGTATTTCATTTCTTTTCCTCCTTAAGCACTTATTACTATATCATGCACTTTTTCAAATGTTAAACTTTATTCACTCTCTCCTTTAACTCTTCAATATTTCTTACATTATGATCGTCAAGATAAACATCTGCAAAGACCTTTGTAGATGTTTCCCCCTCCCACAAAATCTTTGCCATTGGATCTTGCTCGTTTATAGCCGTAAAGACTATGCCTTGTTCAAGGCATTGTCTTACCGCTTCTTTTAAACTCTTTCCGGTTCTACACGTATTTAATACAATTCGATGCCCTTGTCTTTGTAACTCCTTAATATACTCGATATTTTTCGTAATCGGCCGACCTATGTTGGGATATTGTTCTTCGAACAATATTCCATCAAAGTCCACCGCAATTACTAGACTAGTAGGTTTAGTGGAATCATAGGTTCCACTAATTCTACTATTATCTATCTCAAAATCCTTATATTTATCATATAATTTCTTATTAATATCCATATCTGGATATTTCTTAACGTTTCTTAAACATATTTCATTATATTTTTTATCTTCACAAAATAACGGACATTTTTCTAAAACACAAACAGAGTCGCGTGATCCACGAATTTTTGCACAAAATTCATCTAATATTTCAATTGGTATATCTTTAAGCTTCATAAATCTATCTCCAATTCTTTGGCTTCTTCGTATAATTCTTTTTGTTCTTTAACTTTAAATAATCACATATTCCATCTAAAATGCATCTTGAACAAAAACCACAATTATTTCTACATATTTTTTTCTTTCTAACGGTGTCAAATCTTTAATTTTCTTTTTCATAAAACTCCTTTAAATATCTAATTTTATTTGCTTTCAATTTTGATTTATATTTATTATCCAAAAAATCTGGTTTAAGCATTTCTTTAATAAACTTTTTATGCGGCATTTCGTACCACATTTTCATTAGTTTATCGATTTTTTTCTTTTTCATACATAGTTCCGACAAAAGTTAATTTACTAAAACCATTACCGAACTTTCTATAATAATCAAATTCTTCTTCTTTAATTATTAGTCCACCTTCTGGAATGTGTAAGTATTGAGCGTTCTTTTCGCTATAATCACAAACGACAGTATGCGTACCATCTGTATACTGATTAAATTCTACTTTGTACAACTTAATTTCTTTCATTAGTTTTCTCCTTTTTCATACCTTACTACTATAACACCCACTTTTTGGAATGTTAAACTATTTTACATTTTTCTAAATAAACAATTTTTAGCAGGTTTAAACTTTTTTTTGCCATTTTCTTGATATTATGCTTTCGAAACGAAGCATAATATAATTATCAACATTTGGACGTAATTTATAACCAAATATATATAATCTACTATTTTCAAATTTCATAGATTTCCAATAATTTTTTAATAATAATTCAAACGAAGCCTTGTCTACATGGTCCTTTATTGAAATGTCAAAACCATCTATATACAAAAAGCATTCTTTTGTTAATATAAATTTATCTAATAATTCAGTAGCATTACAATAAACATATATTTTTTCTATATGTGGATATTTTGTTCTAATATTAAATGCTATTTCATCAACATCACAATACTTAATCGGTTCTCCACCTGTTAAATATACCGCTCTAGATTCTTTAAAATCTTTATCGCTAACATATGGTATAGAATTCAAATCATATTGTTTATTACAACAATACTTACAATTTCTATCGCATAATGTCGTGACTAATAAATGTAAATCTTTCAAATCTTTCTTCATATTAATGTTCCTTTAAATATCTTTTCCACATTGTAAATTGTGTTTTTATACTTGCCCAAGAATATTCAAAAGCAGTTATGACGTGGTCATTTCCATCCATTCTTGCTTCTCCTTTTTCTCCTTTTCTTGCTGCCCTAAACTCTCTAATTAAATTCTTACAATTACTACACACTTTCATATGTCCATAACTAAGCATTAATCGTTCGAAATCAACACGACCTTGTATAGGTGTTTTGGGGGACCGTTCAGGATGTTCACATTGAACATCCCAACGTTCCTAAACTTTAACCTTAACATGTCCATAAAACCTTGGTCGCCTATATCGCAGAATATATTAATCTCGCCTCTCATAAGTAGTCCGTAATCTACGACATTATGTGGGGCAACTCCTTCGCCCCCATACTGTCTACACCACTTAGCAACGGTCTCAACAATTCTATCAGCAAGTACGTGCATTGGTTGATCTTCTCTATCGTCAGTATTGCCTTCATTGTCTGTATATACATTACTATGGAAATACTCATCAAGAGCCACAATATCATTATAGTTCTCGGTTACTCCGGTTAAACAAAGAGTAGTAGCACTTCTAACTTTAACATCTGGGTTTTCGTTCTTCTTAACTTTATGCTTTTCTACTCCACTATGAGTAAAACCTGCATCACTACCTAGTGAGAACCAAATAAACTTGTATTGTTTCGCCTGTTCAGGCGAAATGATACAAGTATCATTAAAATCTCTTCCATACACGCTACTAGTTACATTGCCCCATTTACCTAAAAATAATGTGCCATAATAATCTACATTCTTCTTCTTCATTTCAAGTGCTGCTTTATCGACTTTTTTATCATCTCTAAATTCGTTTGCCAAAAAAGAAATTACACACAAATATAGTCCGGTTCCTGCTGGTCCGACAAAGTTTTTATCGGTATAGTCGACATATTTTCTTTCTTCAAGAACTTTATCTTCAGGATCTTCTAATCTGCCTTTAAAGAGTTCAGTATAAATCCAATGGTCTTTACTCCACGCATTAAATATTAAAGTTACTTGTTGTGGTAAATCAACATCCATTAAATTGCCATTTTCATCGTAATCTTTACCAACACGAATAGACTGGTCTAGTTTAACGAATGCATCATAACTATCGATTTCAAAAGCTTCTTCGATATAGACGTCACTAAGATAACCAACAGCAACCGCAATAGAGTTCAAACTAGTTGGATTATTTAAGCCTCTAAACATTATAATTTGGAAGCAGTGGTATCAACGCAGAGTACTATGGTTGTTTTGTGCAAGTAAAATAATCTTCTAGTCCTAAATCATAAATGCATCTCATTAAATTTGCATAAGTTGATTCACGATGGTCGCTATCATTTTTACGCACAACCAATATGTTTCGTTTCGGATCAGAGATTATCTTAATGATAGGTTCGTATCCTAAAATATTCTTACTTTTCTTGCTACTTCTGCTGCCTTTCCAACAACGATAACGAATATCGCGAGTATTAGTAAACCAACCATTGCCATAGCTTCCACCAATGATTTTAGCAATGTCAAATATTCTCTTACCATCTATTACTTTCGATATTCCAGGACGCATAGTTAATTATTTCCGTTTTTTTATAATATATTTATCATTATCTTTATATTTGTCGCCAACAAAACAAACTCTAAAACTATCACTATTTGTATGTTTAGTGTATATTTTTAAATAATCAGCGTATGTGTTAATACAACCATTAACAATTTTTTTGGTTAATGTTATTTGTCCTTGACACACAACTAAATCATTTTTCTTTATTAAACGAGTAAGAAAAAGACTTTCTTTAATTGAATTTTTTGGTTTTTTTGTTTCGTATTTAACAATAATTCCGTTTTTTAATTTTGCGTACATAATTATTTACCATTCTTTGCTCTATTTATAATCGCACAAAAATCTAAAATGCTGACTAAATTATAAGCACCGCCACCGTAAAAACATTTGTTATATAGCATAACATCTTGTTGTCCATCATCATCGGTATATATAGGTGCTTTTACCCCACGATATACTAAAATACCATGTAACACTAAGCCATTCTCTTTTACAACAAACTTTTTCATTTCTTTTTCGTTAGGATATCTATATGTCAACTTATACCCAAATACATCAGGGTTTTTGTATATAACATTGTTCATAAAATCTTATCTTCTTTTCTTACAAGTTTTTTATATATAGCATCATTGCTAACTAGTTTATCAATGATGCTCCCACATGCATTGTCTAGTAATTGACTATCATAATATTCAACGCCACTACAATTTATGAACAATACGCCTCTTGCCCCACGATTTACACTAAATACTAATTGTGCTTTTCTTGTTTCCATTTCTTCAGGGCTTCCATCTTTTTGGAAGTCTTGAATAAATTTAGCCGTTTCAAATCGATCTTCTATGTCAACGCCTTTTTTATCTACAATTTTTTGTAATTCCTTTATTTGTGCTTGAACGATAAAACTATCTTTCGGCATAATAATAGGAATTACGAAAGATATTTCTCTGGTAATATCATCATCAAAAATAACTGGTTTAAAACCATAATCACACATTTTACAAACAAAGGGATTGTCCTTATCAAAGGGCAATTCCTTTAGCTTTAAATATTGACTTTTAATTTTATATACATATCGTTTCATTATTTATTTTCCTTTATTTTATAATACATACTTACTTTTATATTATCGATAGAGAAGAACGAGTAATACTCGTTTTTCTCTCCATCTACATAAACATATTGTCCGTTCTCTAAATGAACAATACATTTTTCTTTGAATTTCCAAAAACGAAATTCCTTTCTAACTTTTTCACTAAAAAATATGCTTTTTCCTAATTTTATATTTCCTGCACATTTAATTGCACATTCTAAACTTGCTAATTGTGAATATTCACTAATTGGTTTTATTCTTTTCATTTCTTTATTTATTATACTCTCATTGGAGTGATCATTTCTACTAAATTTTGCTCTTTAATACAAATTGGTCGTAAGTTTCCGTAAAATCTTAAAGTAATTTCTTCTTGTTCTACGATATTTAAAGCGTCTAATAAATATTGATAGTTACAATAAATATCTACTCCATCTCCACTTGTTTCAATAGCATTTAATGTTTGCTTAGCTTGTCCAATGCTATTTCCACTAGTAGATAAAGTTAATTCATTACTATCTTTTTCACATTTTAAATTAATTACATTGTTTTCGTTTGCTACGATACTAACTGAATTAATTGCATTGATTAATTCTTTTCTGCTAATTTTAATCGTGGCAATACCATCACTACTTGGGACAATTTTGCTAATATCTGGATATTCAACTGCTAATAAACTACAACACACAATAGTATCACTATCTTTCATTGTAATGCGTCTATTATCACTTGCTAGATATAAGTTAATCTTTTCTTCTTTATTTAATGAATCTAATGCACAAATGAAGCTATGGTTTGGTAATACCATATTATGTTTGTTTTTCTTTTCGTTTGTAATGTTTTCATTAAATATCGACATTCTTGTTCCATCTAGTCCGATTAAAGATAACTTGCCGTTTTCGTCTAAATTTAGATTAATTCCACTTAGTGCTAATCGATATTGTTGTCTTGAACAAGCAAATGATACCTTGTTTAGTCCGTTTAATAATACTTTTGAACTATCAAATGGTAATTCAATTGTATCGGAACTAACCTTAATTTCTTCGCTTGGCATTTCTAATATTGCTACGTTAATGGCAAATCTATTCTTTTTCGTTTTAATTACGAATAAATTGTCTTTTTGTTCTAAAACAATTTCGCTATCATTATCAAGTTTCTTGATAATGTTAGCAAAAAGGTTTGCATTAATCGATACTGGCTTAATCTGGTTAGATTTGATTTGAGAATGGTATAAGAAATCCACACCCAAAGTTTCGTTTCTGCCAGTAAAATTAATGTTACCATCGTAATTAATGTTCATTCCAATTTTTTCTGGTCTAATCTTGTCGATAATGCTTATGATCTTATTAAATTCTTTCTTTTGCATCTTTCTTTTCTCCTTCCATAATTGCAATAAGTGAATCACACAATAGTTGATTCAAGCACTTTCCTTTGTGTTTATAATTACAAACACGACAATTCTTTCCAGTGCAATACTTTTTAAGTATCTTTTTAATTTGTTTATTTGGTTTCATTTGTTAAATTCTCCCATGTCTTTTTATAATCTTTTGCATAATACACTTCTTTATCCAGTCCTTTAATAACTAAATCATCACCCCAATATATAAGTTTCAAATATACGTTTCTTCTTTTTTATATCATATAACAATCTATTTTTTATTGCGTGCAACGCTTCTGCTTCTGCCATTGATCTGCTAATTGCCTTATCACATATATCCAATATTTCTTTTGTTGTCATTTTCCTAATACCTCCAATAATAAATAGAATTCTTCTTCAGTCAACACGTTTTCGTTACTTACAAATTCATCAATATGAGTATTATATTCTAATAAAAACTCTATCATCTGGCAAACCTATTATACTTAATAACGATTTTAAATAATGAATATCAACTTTTTTAGTATAATAATATTCAACGCTAATAAATATTTTTCAATGTAGTAATAAGTAAATGATTCATTAAATTTCATACCATTACGTTCAAATCGCTCACCTGCATATTTTAATGCTTCTAAACCGTTCATTGTCCTAATACCTCCTTTAATAAATCAAATTCTTCTTTGATTAGGTAATTATCACTTTCAGTGCAACAAATACTACCACTGCCATGCATATCTTCATACTTTGAATTGTAATCATGACAAGTATACACACGACCACTTTTTAACAATCTAATATCAACATTTTTTTCTCTAATAATTTCCAACGCCTTTAATTCTTTTCTAATACATTCAGCCTCTTTTTTTCTAACTGTTTTATGTTCGATATATTTTTCAAACGCTTCTAAACCTTTCATAAATTTACTCCACGAATAATAGCATTTAATTCATTTATTAATTTTGCGAATTTTTTATATTCATTAGCGTTAAAATTCAATACTAATTCATCTTCATTGCATAATTTTATTCTAACTTCTGTTTTCCGTATTGTTAAAATGACGTATATTCATACTTACAAACTTGTTTTTTATCAATATTATAAAATCCGTTTTTTGTTTTTATTTTTAGATAATTTTTATTTTTATTCTTCTTCATAATCCTAACTCCTTATTTTTCTAACATTTTCTTAACATCGTATTTAACTATTTCAACCGCTTCTTGAAGCAAACGATTAGGACAATTCGATTTATATTTGCATTCTTTACATTCATATTTTTCACAATCCTTTACAGCTTTTATGAATGCTTTAGACAAAATCTTAAATAATTTTACTCTTTCTTTCATAAATCTATCTCCCTTTAATTTCATCTATCAAATAATACTCACCACAACATTCGAAAATTCCGTTTTTATCTAATTTAGGTTTGCCCATCATTTCATACATTATTGATGAAATAAGAATAGGATTAGATTTACTACTACCAATCCATTCATTATCGCATTTTCTTTTGGCAGATTTTATCAAGAAATTAACATAAGCATCTGTATCTTTCATAACCCTAACTCCTTAAGTGTGTATCTTTTATATAATCCCATGCCTTTATAACATCGTTCCTTTCGCAAATGTTGGTAAGCAAGTTTTATCAAGCAGAGCGCCATCAGGTTTAGTCGAAACAATACATACATATTCTAATGTTTCGCATTCTATTTTATACATAGATATAACTCTATCTCTAAACGGCTTAATAACGCTTCTTAAATATTCTCTTTCTACATCATCTAAAATAGGTTGCGGACAAGGTTTTAGTTCATTTTCCATAACATCAATTACATATACATTCGCAAGTGCTTTGTCAATCGGAGTAACGGTATAATTAAGAAGTGGTTCATTACCAAAAAATTTTATCATAATTATTTTATGTAGTTCTTTTTTGTATATCACAGTATCCCCAATATTATATTTAGTTTTGATTTTCATAATCTTACATCCTTTTTTTAACTTGCTTTAATCTAATAAAATTTCTAATTTCACATAATGCTAATTTTCTTCCAATTAGATAGTTGTAGTTTAATATGTGTTGTTGTTTATACTTACCACGTTTTTTCTTTGATAAGTTTTAATTCAGCTACACATTGTTGTTCACAATTCTCTATTTCAGCTTCAATGAATTCTAATAAATTTTTCATATTGTGTAATTATAATATCATGCGAAAAGTTAAATGTTAAACTAATTAGCAATTTTCTTTTCGACATACTCTTCTATTGCTTTAGTTGTATCGATATTTTCAAACATTTGACCGAATATTCCTACTAACACGGTACAAACGATACTATCGCCATAAAAAATGCCAACGAGATGCATCGCTCATACCGATTTCTACGCAGGCCTGATCGTCCTTTTTTTCGAAGGCCATCAATTTACAACATTCGACTGGCACGAGTTTTCTAATTCTTAAATTGCTCTTAACACTTGGACGATCAATGGTATTTAATGCAATGCTTTCGTTATGTGTTCTTGGACCATGCCCATAACCATTTGGATAGGTTGTAGTTGCCATTTGTCCTTCTTTGAACTCATCGATTTTATCACTACCTAAATATCTTTTAATGTTTCCATCTGGAGTAAATAATTTCTTTTCGGTTTCACCATAACTATCATTTACTGCCACACCTAAACAATCCCCATGTTTAACTATATCAAATTCTTTTACTTTGCCCTCTTTTACAAGTTTATTACAAAGTTCTTTTTTTAGGTTTCTTCTTGAATTGCCGTAACCGTTCCATGATTTTCCATAACGGTTGGAGCGAGTCCATTTTTATCTACTATACTTGCTGCATTATGACCACTTGGACTATAATTGCCTACTTTAATTACGACTCCATTTTGATTGCCACTAGCCAACACCGTTCCACTGCAATCGGCGTTTTTGTGAAAACGCTCATTGACAGTTGGACGTAATGTATCACTTTGGGCATAATCGTATGTGCCTTTAAATTCAGCAACACCAACTTCACACCCAGTTTTTAATGTTTGTGATAAACCTTTTTGGACATTACCGCGTTGAAACTCCATTCTGCTACTAATGTTTATGCCATCTCCTTCACTTGCCATTTTATAACCATCTTTTGTAGCTTCTTTGATAGCAACTAATCTCATTCCACCACTATCTTTTCCACAATGAGTGGTTAAGGTATCACTTATACTATCTTCTTCACCTTTTACTCTTTCTAATGGTTTTTCTTGGCATTTCCACGCCTTTACTTGTTCAATTTTTTGGTCGCTTAAATAATTACTTTTCATCAACTTTCTTTTCTAACAGGTCTTTTAGCCGATATTTCAAACGAATTTCTCTAGGAAATTCGTAGGAATAATCGCCTAAAATAGACACCATAAAACATCTTCTACGATTTTGTGGTATTCCATAGTTTTTAGCATTAAGAATTTGAATATAATTTTTATAGCCTAATTCTTCAAGTTTAAGTTCCCATTTCTTAAAATGCTCGATATTGCCTGTTCCAACAACTTCTGGAACATTCTCCATAACGAGAATATCTGGCATACTATTTTTTTCTTGATTTAATTCACATAAATTACGTTCAACTTCCCAAAGTAAACCAGAACGAGTGCCGCCATCTTTTTGACTAACGGCCATTCCTTGTCTTTTTCCAGCTAATGAAAGGTCCTGGCAATTCGCTGATATTAACCATTAATAATATAAGAATGATCATTTTCTATTTCCATATTATAAACATTGTCTTTTCTTAAATAAGTTAATTTATTAAATGGAAACCAGATATAGCCGTTTTCATAAAACGCTTTATCTTGTTTATCATTAGTTAACTTGAAACGAATTTGATACCAATTATGTTGGTGTATTTCTCTTCCTTCTATTTTTTTAGTAGGTTTAACTTTTACTTTATAAATCGAAGCAGGTCTATGATATAACTTATGAATAATAGAAACAATACTATAAGACATAGATTCGTTGACACTAGTAAACTGGTGTTTATTTTTTATTACACATCCTATCTGTGTCTAAATAACCACGATATAATGCCATTAATTGTCTATTAGGTAGTTTAAGTATTTCAATTGGAATGCGCTTATCCATACTACCTGTTCCAATATATTTTTCAATAAAATCGTGAATTTTTTTTATTAGAAAATCTTACACGATAACTATTTTTGCCATCTTTACTATATGTAAATTTGTATTTACAATGTGATTTAAATTTATATAATTTTTGCTTATTAAAACCAAAAATTATAGCGTTTTTATCGTATTTATTTAACCACCCATCTCCTAAATACATTCCTATCATATACCAAAAAGAAATATCATTAGTATAAAATTTTTCTTGTTCTTTGATTACAGGGATTCCGAGATAATGCTTTTTGGTTAAATCTTTAGCGTGAACCATACAAGGCTCTTTAAAACATCTTATTGCTTTATGACCTTTACGATACATTTCTCTAGCATAAAATTTATGTTCTTTTGTGCATTCTATTCCTGCCGTTCCAAAAGCATTTAATTGATATACATCTTGAACTCCGTTATCAAATTGTTTAACAACTTTTTGCCAAGTATTCGATTTTGTTAAAACCTTTTGTCCTATCTTTAAATCTCTAAAAGGAATATAACCCATGATCGGATAAAACTAATGTATTTTTAGAAACACATGGGAATGAGTACGTTAATACATATTCGTATTTATCTTTATCAACAATTTTTAAATCTTTCCCGTGGACATTCATTATGTTAATTAAATCGTGAATAGCAATTACGTTGTTGTATGCCTTTTTTGATCCATTCATCGTTTTTCTTGTTTAATTGCTCATCACTTAAAGGTTCATTGTAATTGACACTAATACCACGAAATGCGATTAATCATTTCTTCTCTTGATTTGCCGACTGAATAATCTTTATTGTCTTTCAAAATGAATAGCGTTGTAAGACAATATGAGTTATACGCCCATTCACAAGTTTTGTAATGTTCAAAAGGGACACCTAGAATTTCTAGTGCCTTAGCCTGCGCCCCTATCCCAGAGAAAAATTCAATTAACCTAATAGGTTTATCGATATTTTTTCTTTGATATAATTCTGTAAAAATGTCAATTTGTTGTTCCATAATCATTCCCACTTAATAGTTTTCGGACAATCGCTTTTTTAACAAATTTTTGAATGTCCTTATCTTTTTCCCAAACAACCTTTTCTATTTTCATATATTCACAAGCTTCATTCATATACATAGGCAACCATTTCTCTGAATTGTTTTACTGTCAATGTTAATTTATTATCAGCACCGTATCCAAACCTAAAAATCTAAATTTAATTTATTTTTATTAATAAATATTTTAATGATTCTGGTATATCTTTGAAATAGCAAAAATCGTTCATATCAACAAAATTACCATATCCGTAATATTTAGTTCCGTAAAACCTATTACCTTTTTTATTCTTTTATATATAATCTATAACCCATTATTTTCTCCTTTTTTCCTTTTTAAACCAAATCGGCAACATTTCTTTTAAGAATCTTTCAAATTGTTTTCTATCTACGCTATAAATAGTTGCTATTTTACATTGTCCATACGTTTCAAATAAACGATCACAAATCATATCCATTTTCTCTTTCTCTATTTTGTTTGTGTATTCTTGAATATAATCTACAGAACTAAACCGTTCTTCTAAAAAACGAACTTTCTCCATTAAAATCACTTGCTGTAATTGGTCTTGATTTTGAATAAACATCTATAAATGGTTTATGTTTCATTATTTAATCAACCCCCATTCTGCCAATTTCTCAAAGCTTCCGTAATATTCTTTAATATATGCTTTAGAAAGTCTTACTACATCTACATATGGCATTTTCTTATTATAACCGCCACTAAAACGAACGTACTTATCTCCAATAGCACAATAAGCTTTAACCGTTTTGCCTAATTTTTGAGCAAAAATATGGCAAACGACATTAACGCTAACATCGGCTTTAGAAAGGTCCTTACCATGTAAACCACCACCAGTAACGGCATCTCCCATATCACTACCTAATTTACGATTAGTAGCGCCTGTGTCTACATTAGGTCCACCAGTCCAATCACCAATCGGATTGATAATTGCGTTTTTATATTTTTTCTGTAATTTTTTGCTATCGACATTGCTTTGGCAAATAATTAACTTATTGTCTTTTTTATTAAGAATATACTTTCCATCATAAGGATGGTATCTATAAATATTTTTAGCAATTTTAGTTAATTCTTTTTGCTCATTAGTGGTAGGCACTCCTTTAAAAATACCCATTATCTCCACAACGAATTTCTTTACTTTGATTATTTGCTAAATGCTTATCTTGTGGCACTCTAACAAAATCAACTACAATATTCTTGCCTGCAATTCTTTTTACGATTTTACAAACATCTTTAATGCTTAATCTCTCACTAGTTTCAGCAATAATATGGCACTTTCCGTGTCCAATTAATACTTCACAAGCGATTTTAGGATTAGATGATTTAGGTATAAGCTAAATCTACTAACGCCCCAGCAATACGATCTGCCACCTTATCAGGGTGACAAGGATTCACACGTTCGAACATAATTATTTATTCTCCTTATTTAATAAACTTATAACTATTTGTTTTAAAAAACTCTTTATCTTCTTGAAACTCTCGAATCGCTACTGTGGTGTTTGCTCTATAATTACGCAAATCTTTTAGCTCTATTTTAATTGCTTCAAAATCGTTTTCTATATTAGCAAGTATTTCTTCAATATTTTCAGGTTCTTTTCTTGCTATATTTATACAATCACTCATTCTTACGCACCACGTAAAACTTGCAATATTATATAATTTTTCATATATATTTTTATTTAGAATAGGCTTTGATTTTTAATGATTTAGTTCATCAATTAAGTTTTTACAAATACCCCACAAATCTTCTTTTGTGTATTTTTTTCTTATTTACAGTTAAATCTCTGTTTAATTTATCTAAGTTGTACATTATTTATTCTCCTTTTTTCAAATGTATCAAAATAATATCATCGCATTTTTCAAATGTTAAACTTTTTTTATTTCAAGTTTCATTTGTGCTATTTTTTTATCTCCATAATAAACATTAATTAATTTATATGGAGTATTTTCGCCTAATTTTTTTACAATAAACCAAGCACAAAAACGTTGATTATCTTTTAAAAATTATTTTTGCAATTCTTTTTGTTCTAAAAAAACATATTAGCAATTTTGAATTTTACATTATTATATTCTTCGCCATTTATGTTAATTGCTACAAATGTTATTTCTTTTTTCATTTTATTCTCCTTCTTCATCGTTTTCTTCAGTTCCAAAGTTATAAGCATTCGGATTAGTATTAAAGTAATTCCTTTATACACATAACCTGATCCTGTTCTCTTTTTCACAAAAACCTTTTGCTCTCATATCATTACCGAATTTAGTTTCGCTCTTACAATAACTCATGACTACGATATGCCCATTTAGTATAATCTTCGTAAAGTTCACGTGCTTTGATTTGGCAACTAGAAACAATGGTGCAGTTATTATTAATATATTTTTGAACGACATCGACTTCTGCTTTATATTCGCTTAAAGCTTTTTCGATACATTTAGGTTTATCTAAACCTTCTTTAACATATTTTTGATAGCCTTTAACCATCCAACCTAAAATTTGTGGTATTTCTTTTAACAATTTTTCTTTTTAAGAACTTATCGGCCTTGCCGTTCTTTTCAAAATTAACTAAGAACGGAAATAAGAATATTCCTTCTCCAAATTGCAAACCCACCACGAATATCTGGTAAATTGTTCGTAGCTTCCCAAATTTTATATTTAGGTTTATATTGGAACTCATCACCGAATTTCTTTTGAGCATTGACCATATCATCACCTGTCATTTTCTTAATAAGGTTTTCTGCCATAGTCTTGCCTTCTTCAGTTTCGGTTGCGGAAAGGTATCTTGTATTTAATAACCCAGACATACTAAATTGAATAGTTTGCATAGAGTTATTCTTATTGTTAGTTAAAAATTTCACTATCAATTGATTTTCCATAATCTCCAACAGCTTTATTAACTATATCAATAAATACAGATTTACCATTTTTGCCACTGCCCCATAAAAAGAACATAACATTGTTCACGAGTATAAACCAGATAAACTATAACCTAATGCTTTTTGAATACAATCCACGATTTCTCTAGTTTCGTTCTTATCTTCTCTATCAAAGATTTCGTATAAAAATTGAATCCAACGTTTAGGTTCATTTACCATATCTATTTCAAATTAGTTGATTTAGATAATAATAGTTTCTTATCGTGTTGAGTAATCTCTCCTGTTTCAAGATTAACTACTCCAGTATCGGTATTTGAAAATAAAATCATCAACATCTAACTCTTTGTTAATAATAGGAATATTGTGTAAATGCTGCAATTCTTTTAACATAGAATCTTTTCCAGCACTATTAGATACTCTTTGAATGTTTTTTACACACGCCATAGTAGTAGCTTTTAACAAGTCATACTTAGGATCTTCTTCATTAGCGTTTTCAAATTCTTCTAAAAGATTATCTCTATCTTTCTTCATTAAATCGATAATTTTGTCAGCATATTTTTTAATAAATTGCTTTTCATCTCTATCCCATTTAATTCCGTTCCAAAAATGCCAATAATCGTTTTGAGGTATTAAATCTAAACTTATCGCCAAAATAGTTATAGAACATTTCAGCATTACCTGTGTCGGTGAAATCAAAGTGTTTTTAAATATTTGTTTAATTTCACCAAAAATAGGATCACGTTTTCATCAACATAACTATGCTTTGCTTTTGTGGGCAAAGATTTACTACTAGAAGTATTAACAAATAATACTTCTTTTGGTCTTGGATGGTATGTTTCTACTTGTCTATTACAAGCAAAATTTATTTGATGCTCTCCATAAGTTATATTGCCTCTTTTAGCGTCCCATTTTTTTCTCATTAATGCACTAGTTCTAAAAAATTCTATCTATTTGTGCTTTGTTATTATTTGTCCAAAATGCTAATATTTGACATAAAGACAAATCAGCAGCACTATGATCTCCTTTAGCTAAAGTAAGATCGCCGTTATATAAAGATAAGAATTCTTGCCCATTTTTGCTAGAAATGATTTTATTTATCAATCTTTATCATCAATTTCGTTTTGAGATATAGAAATGGTAGGTACATCATCATCTCCAAAATGATAGAACCATCTTCGTTAATAATAGTATGGTCGATTCTTGCTTTTCGGTAAATAAATATTTATTATAAAGTTCTTTTACGCTTTCGGTGCAATCAGTAACATTAGTTTTTTTAATTGTATTGCCTGATACAGTAAAAAATCTTTTACTATCGTACATTTCAACAGGAACACCTAATTTTCTTCTTTGACCTTCTGGTAAAGTCCCTTTACAAATAATATGAATACCTTTGCCTGAAACTGACCATTCTGTATATGAATTCACGGAACTTGTGAACTCATCCGTTAAACTTTCAAATTGTTCTGGAGTTAACTGATAATGTCCATTCTTGTCTGGGTGATTATCAATATCTATTCCAAAAAAACCATCTCCTAAAACAAAACCTAAACCATCGAAATTGAATTTTTCACAACCCATACACGCAACGTTAAAATTAGTCCAAGTATTACTATCATTAGATTTAGCAAAACCACCATTAAAGGCGCACATAGGGAGCTTTTTCGTTTCTCCACTATCTTTGTCTTTAACAATAGAATAGCAAATCCAACGATTAACTTGTTTTAGTTCGTTGGGTATATTAAAATATCGTTTATTTATTTCTTCAATTTCATGTTGGTTTAGGTAATTATTGTTAGTTATTAGTTATTAAAATGGTAAATCTTCATCAGAAACGGCAATTTTCTTGGTTTCTTCTAAAGAAGCTTTTGAATTTGTTGGTTTGTATGAATTACGACCAACAACATTCTTATCTTCACCTTTTACATCATCGAATTCTTTTGAAATTGAAATGATTAAAGGCTTTCCTTGTAAATAAAGTAAACACTCATCACAAGAAGCAAAATCTTTTTTGCCGCCAACTTGAGTGCCGACTAATTTTCTAATTTTAGAAAGATCGTACCAAGCAGTATTTCTTGAATCTTGAAAAAATAGTTTCCCAAACAATTCTATTTTGGAACTTTTGGTTTACATCCTTGCGAATACGATAAGATACAGATAAATACTTTTTAGTTCCATCCTTACTTACTCTTTTATCGATTTTATCAATGGTTACTTCATATTCGCCTTCATCGATAGGACCAAAACTTTCTTTTTCTCTAAGATCTTGTTCTTTGTTGAATTGCTCATCAAATTACAATTCTTTCATTTTGATTTTCTGCCATGATTATTTCTCCTTATTATATAGCATTAGTGGATTTATTAAAGACAATACCACTTAATTCTTTTTATATATAATCGTGTTGGCCTCGCTTAGTTCCTTAGCGAAGCCTTACACTATTATAAATCAACTTTTTCACCGTTCTTTTCTTTGTCTAAGCATTCTTTACTACAATATGCTTTACCATATTTAGCAATGCTGCCATTATAAATTTCTTTACTAATGTTCATGCCGCAAACTGAACAATGATATTCAGCTTCGTTAGTCTTAGGTTCGAAATTTCTAATTCTTAAACAAGGAACGACTTCACCAGCAACTTTAGTCTTGGTAGCAAAGATTTGAATTCTCTTGCCTGCCCAATCATAAATGTTTCCTGTCTTGAATAATTTTTCTAATACTTTACAATTCGTGACATTACACGCCATTGGTAAGATATTAGTTTCTTCAAAATAAAGAACAGGTTTCTCACTAATTTGTCCATTAGCAGTCGTTAATTTCTCTTTTTTGATTTCTTTAATTGTTACAATAAGATCTTCGTTTGGCTTTAATAATTCAGCTCTTAAATGAGTGTTATCAGTCAACGCTCTCCAATGTAAGAATTCTTTTCCATCTGTGATTTTTTCCATATATTCTCCTTTGATGTGAAATTATTATATATTATGATTTTTCAAATGTTAAACTTTTTATCTATTTTTTTTATATGTTCTTTCTTTTATCTTTAATTCGAACTTTTCTTCTTTTTGCATTTCTCTCTTAGCTTCTTCGATAAAAACTTTATCTATGTGATTTTTAATTATATCTATAGCTTTTAGTTTATCTCATTTAGGCATTTTTACCCAAATTTTATGCGCTTTATCGTATTTTTCTTTTTCTACAACAAAATTATTACCAAGAGAAACGTATTCTACTTTCTTACCCATCTAAATCCACCTGCACTTTTTCTTTTTCCGTTTAAGCACGCATATATGCTTCGCGATTTACATACGTGTTCTTATTAGCAGCTTTAACGCTAGGATATATATTTATTAACTTATTTCCATAATATTGATATATGCGTTGTGGTTTCTTTTTCATAAACTTGAATAGTCCTATTGTGAGTAATACCATAGCAATTACACATAATGCTACGATCACCCATACCCACCAGACTGTTTAAATGTGCCATAACCCACGAAATACCCCATACTGACACCGCAATACATATTGCACGAGATAATAACGCCACCACGAACACGTAGGCGAAATTATAATTTCCTAGTCCTGCTAATGTGGTTTAATATGTCATCTGGGATAAAAGGGATACACATACCACAACAATAAAAGAATTGTGATTTATGCATATACCCTCTCATTTTCTCGGTCTTTTCTTTATCTTTCAATATCCAGTTAAGAATTTTCTTTCCGCCATATTTACCGATAAAATATAACACAATAGTAGCAAGGAATATACCCGCTAAACTAGAAACATATAATTTCCATAAATATTGTTGATAATCTTTTAATATAGCACTAATTGGAGCGGATACTATTTGATTACTTATTGGTATGAATATAACCTGAATGAAATTGAAGTGCTGCTACGATTACCCAGAAATACACACCATATTCAGTCATAAATTGTCTTAACGATGCTTCTTCGGTAAAACCTAGAGCTTTAAGTAAGAAAAATACTCCAACGGCAACACCAGCTACAATTAAAGCAACAAATGATGTTTTTAGTATAATCGATTTTTTACTTGGTTTCATATTATTTACTCCTTTTAATTACCTCTAATTACTACTATGCAATTAACGATTAAAAGATATTTACAATTATCTTCATCGTCCATCCAAATATAACGATTAATTTCTCCATCTTTAGAAATCATTAAACCGGAACTATAAATGTCATACCCTTCTTTTTTTAGTTTTTCGACTAATTTCTTTTCTTTTGTATTTAATTCAAATTGCATATCGCTCTCCTTTATTTATAATGTAATTTCTATAACTTCAAAACCCATATCTCTCAAAAACGATTCAACCATTGTTTTGTCATGTTTGCTACGAAATTCTAGTTTATGAATTTTGTCTTTTCTTTAATCATTATTTTGTACATTTCCTAATATCTCCTTTAATAAATTAAATTCTTCTTTAGTTATATGAAAAAGATTTCCACCTATATGAATAAAATACATTCTATGAAATATAATTAATTCAATTACCTGATCTTCTTTACAAAGTTTTCTTTTAATAATCTCCAATGCCTTTAATTCTTTTTCAATTATTTCATAGCACTTGTCTTTTTCTTTTGTCATCCTATCTATATCGCTTTGTTTAGTTGATATAGAACTTGCTAAACACTCGGCATCATCTCCGTATGTTTTTATATATTTTTAATGCTTCTAAACCTTTACTCATATTTCACATACCCCTTATAATTTCCTTTGATTAAAATGTGTGCTAATTGTTTTCGCATACGCTTAAATCGGTTTTCTTTTTATACTATTCTTTCTTGCGTGATTTTGATAGAACTTTAAGTCAGTTCTAACTTTCGCAACGATTTCGTATATCTCTTGTTTTGTTAATGGTTTCATAAATCTATCTCCTTTTCGCATAATTCTAATTTATGATTTATAAATCGGCAAATTTCTAAATATCCATCAATAGGACAATCTTTACAAATTATGCGTTCCGCAATAATTGTTAAGTTCTTCTAATGTTAAATCTTTAATTTTCTTTTTCATAAATCTATCTCCTTTTATATTCTAAATTTTTAACGCAACCATTTTTATTACCATATTTTTTTCTTATTTCTTCACTTGAAGAATCGCAAATATAGTAAGGGCAATATCCACAACCTATTTTTTTATTGCATATTTTCTTTTTCATATTCTCTTATTTACCTCGTTGTATTTAACTAAAACTATTTTTGCGTTTACATATTGGGCAAACAACGCTATAAGTAAGTCCTTTAATTTTAATATCTTCTTCTTTATATTCTAATGCGTTATTGCAATTTTTACACACAACTACATTATCTTTTAGACCTAATACTCGCATATTATCTACCTCCTCAACATAAGCAAATGATTGTGGAGCGTGTTTAATTCCAAACTCTTTCAACTCTTTCGGTCTATCAAAGATTTCTAATTGTGAAATATGCCAAGCGAACCCACCTTTATTTGCAAGATAATCGTTCAAACTTGAACCATCAACCTTACTTAAATTAAGTAAATCTTCATAGCATAATTCCCTTTTTTCAGTTTGCCACTCCATATCATCTTCGTTATAAATTATCTTATAACATTCATCGACTACGAAACTTGCGACTACCTTTCCATTGAAATATGGAGTATTGCCTTTAATTGCAACCCATAAACCTTTTTTATCTGGAATAGGATTATCAGCATATTCTAAATAAAGTCCATTTTTTGTAACATAAATATACACCTTCGTTCCAACTTTAATTGGGAACTTTCTAAGCTCATACTCTTTAATTCCGTTTAAGATATTGCAAGCATGTTGTGGTTTCACTGATAACATTATTGATCTCATATATTATTCTCCTTTGCAATGTTTCTAATTCATCTTCTTTTACTTGAAATGTTGATCCAGTTGCGCAAATCTTTATAAGATATGTAAAACTATTTTTGCTTAATATTTCACACATTGCTTCAACATCATAATTTCTATATATTGCTTTATCACCAACATTGAATTTGTTTTTCTAATTTCATAGTTCTACATCCTTTTTTAAGTCTAATGTACTTAACGTGTTAATAAGTTCTTGTATTTCACACTCATATCCAACACCTTTAGCACCAGTTTCATCATCTTCGACATCGTACGCACCATTACAAAATTGGCAATGACCACAACATTGGCATTTTCCACACATTTCTTTAATTTGATTTAATGATAATTTTCCTAATTCTTTAATCATATTTGTCCCTCCTAAAAGTATAATTATCTTATCATATCAAAAAACGAATGTTAAACTATTTGTCTATTTTTTCAAAATCTGCAAACATACTAACTTGTCCGTTTGCATCAACTCCTAATAATCTATCACTTGCTATTTTGTGCCATTTTGGTTCTATTTCAAACCCAATATAGTGGCGGTTAAGTTCCTTAGCCGCGACTAGACTTGAACCACTTCCGGAGAACGGATCAAGAATAACTTCTCCCTCTTTTGAAGAATTAATAATAAAGTTTTTTAAGAAAGCTACAGGTTTGCAGGTCGGATGCTTATATAAGTCTTTATCATCAGTATTAGCAGGTCCGCTATAGCACTTACTCTTAGTTTCGTAAGTGCCAAATAGTGGAGTATTCTTCTCTCTAGCAATTACACAATATTCCAAGTCTGATAGGTACTTATTCGAACATGTGGTATCGGATTTGTTTTATGCCAGACAATTAAATCCACATTACAACCTTTATCTTCGTAATGTTTCATTAAACTACTTACTTGATTTTTATTGCACCAAATATAAATGTTAATTCTTTTCATTATTCTATCTAATTCATCTAATAAAGAATAATCAAAACCAGCACATATACAATTTAAGTTTTCTTTTACTTTTGAGTATTAGCAATAATTCTTAATCCTTCTCGTTTGTGGTTATCTCTACTTAATGTCTTATATTCGTGGTGATAATCTCTATGTTCTACTCCAAAACAGCCGCCTGAACCTCCGCCTACTATCTCATATGGCGGATCAGTTATTACGAGATTGACACTTTTATCTGGCAATTCTTTTATTAGTTTATAGCAATCACCTAGATGTACTTTATCTAATTCCATATTTTTATCTCCTTTTTAATATTCTTTCTCTTTTCTTAAATGAACCAACGCAATATGGTATGTTCTTATCAACCAAATCTAATACAATTGGTTTCTTTTTGTCTTGACTAATTCTTTCTATACGACCACAACTTTGAATTACTCCGATTTCATCTTTCATAAGGCCGGCTAAGATTAGTGTGTCAAGACACACTATGTCTAGGCCTTCCTTAGCGAGTGAGAAAGTAGCAACGATTACATCCCATTCTTTCTTTTCTTTTATATTTCATCTCTTTTCTTAGGAGTAACCTTACCAACAAGCAAAACCGCTTTTATTCCTTCTTTAACGAGCATTTCGTATATTTTTTCACAATGAGAAACTCTTGAACATAAAACAAGTTGCTTTCTTTTTTCTTGTTATGTGAACAAACTAAATCCACAATGAATTTATTTCTTTTTTCGTTTTCACTTAAATAATTAACAAGTTCTACATAATTATATGTTCCATCTTCGTTTAAGAATGAATAGTCCATAGGTGTATCTAAATCAATTCGTTTGTGTTCTGCTGTCCATTACAGGTATTTCGCTTCTATCTATGGTATAGGTAGGTGCTAAGCTATTGCTATTAGCACCTAATATCGCATAATATAGCAGGCGTTAAGACTATCGGACCTTTTACCTGTAGCAGTAATACCATATTTATAACGTGCTGGTATTTTTTCGATAACTTTAGCAAACATTTTCATATGTTTAGCGTCAGTAACACAGTGGTGACACTCATCAACGATAACAACATCAAATTTATTTTTTATATATTTCAGGATCAATTAACCCTAAAGTTTGAATGGTAGCACAAGTTCCATCTTTGCCAAATTGAATTTTCCCTTCAGTAATTAGTCCAACATCCATATTAGGATATAATTTTTTCATTCTATCTCTACTTTGTTTCACTAAATCTAAAGTGTGAGCTATCCATAAAAATTTTTTTTAC
>CATQJL010000062.1:0-28084 GCA_958299035.1 Cylicocyclus nassatus
AAGCAGTGGTATCAACGCAGAGTACTAATCCCACACAATGAGGAAATAGCTGTCAAAGCCCATACTGTGAATGACTCCCAGCTCATACTCCAGCCGTTTCCTTATCTCATCAGTTTCCTGTGGATAACGTGACAGCAGACGTTCCTCGCACAGCTGACGCAGATACATTTCATCGGTCATACCTTCTGGAAGTGGAAAATTAGGCAGATGACGATGTTCAAAATCAAACTCTACATTACAACGCTCTGCAATCTTTACAGTATTTGCCAAAGCATCTGGATATTCTGGGAATAGCTCTGCCATTTCCTCTGGACTCTTTACGTAGTAGTCATCACTGCTGAAGGTCATACGGTCAGTATCTGTTACCAGCTTTCCCATCTGGATACACAGCAGTACATCATGAAATTCGCTGTCCTCACGCTTCAGATAGTGGGCATCATTGGTGGCAACCAAACCTAAACCATACTTTCTCGCCAGCGCAATAAGCCCCTTGTTAGCTATCTTTTCTTCCTCTAAGCCGTGATTCTGTATCTCTATAAAATAATTTTCCTTGCCAAATATATCAATATATTCTTTTAGAGACTCTTCTGCCCCCTCCATATCATCTTTTCTTATCTTGTCTGGCACTTCACCAGCTATGCAGGCACTCAGACAGATAATTCCCTCATGATGCTGACGAAGTAAATCCTTGTCAACACGAGGTTTATAGTAAAAACCATCAATATTTGCCTTGGACACAAGCTGGACAAGATTTTTATAGCCTGTGTTATTTTCTGCCAGCAAAATCAAATGATAATATCTGATACCTCTTACATCAGTCCTATCCAATCGTGACTGCGGAGCGATATACACCTCACAGCCGATTATAGGCTTTATACCTTCTGCTTTGGCCGCCTTATAAAAATCAATTACACCATACATGGAGCCATGGTCAGTAATGGCAATAGAATCCATCCCCAGCTCCTTAGTTCTAGCAATCAAAGGCTTGATGCGATTGGCACCGTCAAGCAGACTAAACTCTGTATGTACATGTAAATGTGCAAATGGAATCCTCTCTGGCATAAATCGCACCTCCAAAACAGAACAAAGGGGCGAGGTTTCCCCCACCCCAGTAATTATCAAACTTCCATAATAATAGGTAAAATCATCGGACGGCGGCGGGTCATATCAAACAGATAACGACCAAGAGCCTCACGAACATTCGACTTAATCAGCGACCACTCAGTAATCCCCTCGTCCTCACAGTTAAACAATGCGTCACGCACCCGTTCACGAGCCTCATCCATGAGAGCCTCAGACTCACGAACATAGACAAAGCCACGGGAAACTATATCTGGACCAGCCACTACATGACCACTTTCCTTCTCCATGGTAACAACCACGATGATGATACCATCCTGAGAAAGCTGACGACGGTCACGCAATACGATATTTCCTACATCACCAACACCCAGTCCATCAACAAGAACTCTGCCACTGGTAACACGTCCTGCAATCATACCCTTATCACGAGTAAATTCAAGAACCTGACCATTCTCGGCTATGAACACATTCTCCTTTGGCATGCCCAGTTCCCTAGCCAGCTTAGCATGACGCACCAGCATATGATACTCACCATGTACAGGTACAAAGAACTTAGGACGCACAAGGTTGTGCATCAGCTTCAATTCTTCCTGACTGGCATGACCAGAAACATGTATACCCTCACCACGGCCATAGACAACATTTGCCCCCAGCTTCAGCAAATTATCTATAGTACGTACTATCATCTTCTCATTACCTGGGATAGGCGTTGCGGAAATGATAACAGTATCACCAGGAACTATAGCAACCTTGCGATGATCTGACTGAGACATACGAGTAAGTGCCGACATTGGCTCACCCTGACTGCCTGTGGTGATAATAGTCACCTTATCATTTGTATAATTATGTATCTCATCAATATCAATCAAGGTACCCTCTGGTGCATTAATATACCCCAGCTCCAACGATATATTAACTACATTTACCATGCTTCGGCCTAGCACAGCTACCTTACGCTTATAACGTACAGAGGTATTTATTATCTGCTGAATTCTGTGGACATTTGATGAAAATGTTGCAACTATAACACGGGAACGAGCATTGTGGAACGCCTTATCAAAAGCGACTCCGACTGTACTTTCACTTGGAGTATGTCCTTCACGTTCAGCATTGGTACTGTCTGCCAACATCAGCAGTACACCCTTATTGCCCAGATCAGAAAAACGGCGGAAATCCGTCATCTTGCCATCAATAGGAGTATAATCCAGCTTAAAGTCACCAGTATGAACAATCATACCTAGTGGAGTCTTGATAGAAAGACCCACTGCATCTGGAATACTGTGATTTACTCTGATAAAGCCGACACTAAAACAGCCTACATTAATGATGTCACCCTGCATAACTGGATGAAGCATACTGGAATCCACATTTGCTTCCTGCAATCTCCCCTCCAAAATGCCCAATGTCAACCTAGTACCGTACACTGGAACACTTATCTGACGCAGGATATATGGCAATGCACCGATATGATCCTCATGACCATGGGTTAGCACAATAGCCTTAAGCTTATCGCGGTTTTCCATCAGATATGTGATGTCAGGTATAACTAAATCAATACCCAGCATGTCCTCATCTGGAAACATCAAGCCAGCATCGATAAGAAGCATCTCGTCATCACAGCGCACTACAGTCATGTTCTTACCGATTTCGCACAATCCGCCTAGCGGAATAATCTGTAATTTTTGCGGTCCTTTTGCCAAAAAATTACACCTCCATATTCTATTTTAAAATTATTAACTACTTTACCGAACCAAACCCATATTTACCCAAAAACATAAAAAACTTTCCCGTACTAGTCGTTAATTTCTATTATACTACTAAATAAGTATATTTGTAAAGAAAAAAAACTTAAAATGTAAAAAAATTCAAAAAAAAGCAGCCAGCCGCCATAATGGCAGCCAGCCAACATCTTTATGTTATCAAGCACACGTCATCGACTATTACTCTAAAGCCTTAGTCAACATGCCACGATATTCTTCAAGAACCTTCTTAGGTCCCTTAATCTTAATCTCTCCGCCATAGCCGAATACCCAGCTATAGAATACAGGACTGGTGTAAACATCAACCTTAACCTCGAAGCGGTTATGGCTCATAGGCTTAGTCTCTACACCAACGCCAAAGCGGTCAATGATATCCTTCATGCGGCCTTCCTGACACTCCAGCTTAACCTTTACAGTATTATCGCCAGTCATCATGCCAAATGCCTTCTTGGTGTAATCAGAAGCCTTGAAATCCTCTGGCTTTGCAACAGCCTCTTCATCAGTTACCTGTGCTGCATACATGCGGTCAATGCGGAACTGAGAAATAGTCTCATGCTTATCAGAATATCCAACTACATAATAATGGTCATCATTCCACAGCATAGCATAAGGACTTACAGAATAAACATAACCATTGTGCTTCAGCTCCATCTGCTTATCAGTGTTGTAGTCCCAATACTGGAAAGCAATCTTCTTGCCCTGAGTAATAGCAGTGTAGATGTTGTCAACATTGGTATAGATATCCTCATTAGCAGGCTTGCGGCGGAAATCAATAAACATCTGACTGGTAAGACCCTCAGCCTGAGAAGTACTCATCAGACCACTCAGCTTCTCGATAAGTTCAGCAGTCTTGTCAGCAGAGATAACCTGAGATGCCACAACAGCATCCATCAGCATCTTAACCTCTGGAACCTTAAACTCACGCTCTTCCATGTAATAACGGTTCTGGGAAGTCTTGATTACATGAATCTTGTATCCAGCTTCGATAAGAGTATCAACATCATCTTTTACAGTCTTGCGGTTTACGGACATACCCATAGCAGCGAAATAACGAATTACCTGCTTAGTACCGATAGTATGCTGCTCATCAGTCTTGGTATACAGCAACTGATATAAGCGAACTAAACGGCCCTTCTTATTGCCCTTAACCCCCTTCATGTTCTTCAGCAGCTTCTCGATTTCCTCATCACTGATGACATTTTCGGAAAACTCGGAAATATCATCGCCAGACAGTTTACGAGGTGCACGAGTACGCACTGGCTTTACATTCTCAATCTCACTCATCTTTTTTCCCCCTAAATAAAAAACATATAACCCAATCAAACCCCTAATACACAGAAAACATACTCTTCATATTAGTTGACTATGTAAAAATAGGTACAATTTTTTCACTAACTATATTTTATATAAAAAATTATTATTCGTCAATACTAAAAATTGAATTTTTTCAAAAAATTTGTATATTTTTCTTTGTTTTTATTTAATATTGATTATTTTTGCTCTTAAAATTCGTCTTACACTTTCGTCTACACGTTCCTGAGACAGCTCTCCAGAGTTCAAAGCTTCCAATAATCCCATGTAGGCATCCTGCTCATGCTCATACTCGTGACACATGAGAACAATATCCGCGCCGCCCTTGATGGCCTCTACAGCAGCCCGACGGAAACCATAATGATTTGCGATTGCACCCATTTCCATATCATCAGTCACTATAATACCACAAAATCCCAACTCTTTACGCAAAATATCATTCATTATTACAGATGATATACTTGCAGGAGTATTTCCATCTACCTGTGGATAAGTCACATGAGAAACCATAACACAAAATTTTTCTGGGTCATGACTGTCTATTATTGTCTTAAATGGAACAATGTCCTTATTCAAAAGCTCACTTTTTGGCACATCAACTACTACACTATCATCATGGGAATCTGTGGCACCTGAACCTATACCAGGGAAATGCTTCAATGTATAAAATACACCGACTTCCTCATAACCATTTGCCGCTGCGGAAACAAAATTTGCCGTTACCTGTGGGTCACTACTAAAATGTCGCTTTCCATTGGTCGAACCTAAATCAGCTACAGGTGCAAAATTCACATTAAAGCCCATAGCCTTTAATTCCTTAGAAATATTATAGGCACTTTTCTTAGCATTTTGAGGATCGCCAGTTTCACCCAGCTTCAGCTGATCTGGTGGCGGAATCAGCACCGACTTCATGCGAGCCACAGAACCACCCTCTTCGTCAACAGCAATAAACAGAGGAGCCTTCTCGTCACACTGCTCCTGCAAATGCTTATTAAGAACCGCAACCTGCTCCTTGCTCTCCATATTACGGTCAAACAGTATGACACCACCGAAATGGAACTGACGAAGCATGTACAAATTATCCTCGTTGACATCCTTGCCATGAATACCTATCATCATAAGCTGCCCCAGCTTCTCAGTACGGGACATCTTCTCCATGATTTCGTCTACCTGCTTGTTAATAGCCTCATCTCTTGCCTTTTTCTCCTGCAGCTCCTTAGACTCCACCATCTGCTGTGAGTTCTGAGGCTGCTCCGCACTTTCCTCACCAGAAAACAGCATTTTACACGCCGATACAGACAAAACACAAAATACTACTAAACATGCTGCTGCACCTATGACCCTTCCCCACGCAATTCTACGCTTTTTCTTTGTCATTTTAGCTATCCCCTCTTGATTTCACATTCATTAAATCATCTATACCCACTAATATAGTATGCTTATCAGCAGCTGCCAATTCTCTGACAGCATCGGTAAAACCACTTTTGGAAAAGAACATATACCATGTCTCTCCCCTTTTAGGCTGCATAATCTCCGCTCTCTCTTTCAAAGTGTTTACCACACCTATATCCAAAAGCTCATTTCTCCACTTACACTCACCAAAGATATAATCATTTCCATCAACAGCCACCATATCAATTTCAATCTGTTCATGCTGGATGGATGTAGAATTGGTCCCCCACCATCGGCCTAGCTGATAAAACATAATAGGCAGCTCACCTGCTGCATTTTTTCTGATTACATACTCATGACATATACGCTCAAAAGCCTGTCCCATATAATGATTCAAATCCGGCTCTACACGCCTGCTCCAAATAATCTCCTCTGCACCATTTTCCAGCTGACTGCGGTATCTCGCTACATAGCGGTACCAGAAAACAAACATTAAATCTTCAATATGGTAAATCGTTTTTCTCGATGTAGGCTTATCCAGCAAAGGCACTTCCCTGCTGACTAACCCTAATTCCTCTAGCACCCTTATATATTTCAAGCATTTCGCACTTTCCTCACCTGTCTTCATGGAAATATCGTTTGCTTTAGATGCACCATTAGCTATTGCCTCAATTACACTAGAGTATACAGCAAGCTCCTTTACCTCCTGTCTAAGCAGCATATTTGCTTCCTCATACAGATACCCCATAGGATTAAGAAATAATCGCTTAACATTATCTGCAATAGATTTAGAATTATCAATCTGGCTGAGGTATAGAGGCGTACCACCAAATATGCCATAAAGCAGTAATTTTTCATGCTGAGAAAAACCTTCTAAAAATAATGTACTGTCTGCATAATCCATAGGCTTTAACTTCAACTGGGCTGTCCGTCTGCCAAATAACGGACTTTTAACACCTAATACCTCTTTTTCCATAAAGCCCATGTAGCTTCCACACAAAATAAGGAAAATTTTTCCTGTGGATAATTGAAAATCTATGATATGCTGTAAATCAGACAGCAATGAACTATTGCCAGCCGCTAGATATGGAAACTCGTCTATCACTACCACCAAAGGCTCTAATTGCTGACGTTCATTGACGTAGCTGAGAGCCTTTTCCATACTCTCAAAGGAGCTTCCATTCACCTCACCATAGTGCTGATACACTAACTGCGAAAATTTCTCTAAATTCATGCGCTCGTTGCTCTGACCTGCCGAAAAGAAAATTGATGGCTTATCCTTGCAAAATTCTCGAATAAGAGCGGTCTTACCTACACGACGACGACCATAGAGGATAAACATCTGAAATTTATCGGATTGCCAAAGAGCATTCAACTGGGAAAGCTCCCATTGCCTGCCAAGAAACATCGTATCACTTCCTTAATTAACTCTAGAGTTAATTACTTTCAAGTTAATTATAACGCTTTTAGTGAAGATGGTCAAGATTTTTTTACGCAAAAACTTGCTAAGAAAAGACCCTAGAAATCAATCTAGAGCCTTCGTATCACTTTCGCATGATAAATTTAATGACAAATAAACCAATAGCATAAAGAGCAATAATCGGCAGGGCCAGCATTACCTGACTCACGATATCTGGTGGTGTTATGATAGCACTTACTACAAATGATGCAAATACCAGATACCTAAATTTGTCTACTAAAAATTTTGACGAAACCATATTTAATTTTGCTAAAACCACCATTATCAGTGGCAGCTCAAATACTAAACCAAAGGGTAACAGGAATTTCAATACAAATTCAAAATACTCGGCTACAGATATTACTGGTGTAAATTCACTACCAACGCCAAGCAAAAATTTTATAGCTAATGGCATTACTCCAAAAAATGAAAACGCCATACCGCCCAGAAATAACAGTACAGAAGCTGGTACCAGCAGCAAAAGAAGCATTTTCTCTTTTCGTTTCAGGGCAGGCAAGAAGAATAGCCATATTTGAAAAAATATTATTGGCATGGCTATGATAAAACCTGCAAAAATATCTATCTTAATATATGTGGAAAAAGCCTCCATCGGACGGATAACATTTAGTGTGCCTACTGGAGCTATGAAGTACGCCACGATGTCATCAAGAAATATATAGGCAACTCCCATACCAAAAGCCATGCCCCACATGCAGCGTATAAGCCTGTAACGCAGCTCCTCCAAATGCTTAATCAGGGACATACTGCCCCCTTCGCCCTCGACTACATCCTTTACCTCATATTTTGATTCTGTATTTTCTTGAACTGCCTCCACCAAATCAGAACCGTTTCTTACATCAGACATTCTTGCTTTCCTTATCGTTCTCGGTAACATTAATCATCTTGGAGTCCTCAGTAGTGGCTTCCTTAAATTCACGAATACTTTTACCGAAGGCACGCCCAACCTCTGGTAATTTTCCTGCACCAAATACAACTAAACCGATAAGCAAAATAAGAGCTAACTCAGGTACACCTAAACCAAACATAACTACGCCTCCTACACACATAAAACATATACGAGAAAGAGCCAGAAATTAGTTTTCCAGCTCTATTCTGTCATACATAAATTCAATATTTGTCTATTTCTCAGATTTTCAGCTTATCCTTACCGTAAAGATGTCTGTCAAAGCCCATCTCCTCCTTGGTGAAGCCTAACGCCAAACCTACTAACTGCTGCAAGTGAAGAATTGGCAATTCGGAGGCAGTACCTACAGTGCTGACACCTTCATCACCGTACATGTCAAACTGCATCTGACAAAGTGGACATGGAGTAACGATTACCTGTGCCTGAGCCTTGTCTGCACTGGTGATAATCTTGCCGACTGCACGCATTACATCATCTTCTGCTGGGTAAAGTGCATGGAAGCCACAGCAAAGACGGCTTTCATCAAAAGGTACTGGGTCTGCGCCCAAAGCCTTTACCAGCTTTTCAAAGGAATATGTATTCTTGCCATCCTCATAATTCATTACATCATTAGGGCGGAGAATATGACAGCCATAATATGCGGCTACCTTAACACCAGTAAGAGGCTTTGTTACCTTTCCATTCAAAATCTCTGGATTCTTGTCCAACACCCACAGGAAATGTGTAATTTCAGCTGTCCCCTTATATTCGTATGGATGACCGCTGTCCTTAAGTATGCCATTTACCTTATCCTTTAAAGCCTGGTCACTATCCAGACGCTTTTTGGCATTACGCAGCTGCAGGGTACAGGTGTTGCAGACTGTCATAATAGGCAGCCCCATGTTTTCTGCGATAGAAATATTTCTAGCATTTACAACCAATGCTGCAAAATCATTTACGCCCTGTGCATGAGAAGCACCACAGCAGGTCCAATTAGGAATTTCTTCTAACTCTATGTCTAACTTTTCACATACCTTCTGCATGGAAGTATATGCTTCGCCAGCTGCACCATCACCAGCTACATGACCAAATACCAGAACCTCAGAAAGGGAATTTGCACCAAGACGGTTTGCACCATGAATAGATACACTGCTGCACTCACCAGCCACAAATACGCCCTCAACGCGAGATGCACCAGTCTTAAAGTCTGCCATTTCCAAACCGCCCATAGAATAATGACAGGTTGGAGAAATCAGAACTGGCTCCTTGATAATATCTACGCCAGCAAAGCGGTATGCCAGGTCACGAACCTGTCCCAGACGCTCCAATATAATCTCCGGCTTAATCTGACGGAAATCAAGATATACACCAGCATGTACACCTTCGCCGATACCACGGCCTTCCTCTAAAATAAAATAATTGTATAAAAACAATAAAAAAGACCAATGATAATCTGCATTTTATCAATGCGAAAAATTATCATCAGTCGTAAAATAAACTGTGCTTTATTTATTTTTGATTAATTCTTCAATGAACTTCTAAGCTGCATTCGATAAAGGTTTGTGACAATTATAGGCTGCCACCAGTCTTCTCGGTTCTACTGGCTCCTCTAATTCAAAGCATACCAAAAAATCTCTATACTTTTTACCTTGCAGCATGGTATCAGTAATTAAAGTAGGTCCAACATCATTAATAGTTAACTCCGCTGCAAGTACGATACTGTTAGCTTCAAAGACAATTTCTGGCACTGTACTAGTACGTTCACACAGCTCATCAAAAATATACCGCATCTTTCTTGTCTTTTGCAATGTCACTACAGGCATATTATGCAGCTCTCTAAAGGAAATTTTCTTCTTTCCTTTGTATTTAATAGCCAGTGAATGATTAAGAGGGACAGCCAGTAGAACACGTTCATCCATTACGGGAATAAATTGTATCTTTTGAACTTCCTCCAAAAAGATTTTCCCTGCCTCTGTAAGTACCAAAGGTGTACAGCTTCTATCTATTAAAGTAGTGTTTAACTCTGATTCGATACGCTTAATACATTGGCTTAGAGATGGCTGAGATACATAAAGCTTTTTAGCAGCCTTTGAAAAACTTCCATCCTTTGCAACTTGTAAAAAGGCACGACATTCATTTTCGTTTAGCAACAGTAACGCCCCTTTAATATTCCATAACAAAAACAGGAACTTCGGAAAATACCAAAGTCCCTGATACAGTCATAAATGGCGGAGCGACAGAGATTCGAACTCTGGCGACCTTGCGAAGCAGTGGTATCAACGCAGAGTACTTCAGCCTCTTGAGTATCGCTCCGTATATGGCGGAGGGGGTGGGATTCGAACCCACGGTGCCTTTCGACATCGCTAGTTTTCAAGACTAGTTCCTTAAACCACTCGGACACCCCTCCGAAATGTTACTTTAACAGTATAGCACAAAAGTATTGCAGTTGTCAAGCATTTTTTTACAATATTTTCTCATCTGCCGTTAAAAAAAGCCCGCTCCTCCGAAGAAGAACGAGCTCATAACTAACAACCTATTAGCGTACTCTACGTGCACCAAGATAGCGCTCCACATAATACTGCTTGCTCAGTGGTGTAATCTTGACACAGCCGGTAGATGAAGCGTGAATGAACTGATCATCACCGATGTAGATACCTACATGAGAAGGACCTGGCTCATAAGTTGAGAAGAATACCATGTCCCCTGGCTGCAATTCGCTGCGATTAATTGGTGTACCAACTTCAAACTGCACATCAGCAGTACGAGGTATGCTGATACCACAACTTGCAAATACATACTGCACATATCCAGAGCAATCAAATCCACTAGGGCTTGATCCGCCAAATACATATGGCACACCAAGATAGCTCATTGCAGTGGAAAGAATACGTCTTGAAACATAATTACTGCCACGGCTTACCTGTATCTCAGGCATGCTGCGTCCCATTAATGCACGATAGGTGCTAGGGCCTACCAAGCCATCTGCTTCTAAGCCATTAGCCTTCTGAAACGCCTTCACTGCCTCTGAGGTAGCAGGACCAAAATCACCATCTATTACAACATCATAGCCTTTATCAGCTAAGCTTGCCTGGATGTCAGATACATCCTGACCAAAATCACCTGTCCGCAAAGCAGCTGCACCTGCAATAGATGAGCAGCCTATCACCGTAGCCGTTACTGCTGAAACTGTCAAAATACGTACTCTTTTCCAAAAATTACCTGTCACGTCGAAATATACCTCCTTTACATTCCCCATAAACTACACAATCCTACATTTTAATTATAACATATATTTTTTTACTGGTAAAGTCCATTACCGCTATTTTTTATTATTTTATTTAAGAAATACATGCCACACTTTCTCGTGGTATGAATTCCAATGTAAATTCACCGTGGTCCTTTATTTCATTTCCCTCTAATAAGTCAAGCATCCCCTGTGCAGCCTTCTCTCCAAGCAGCTTATAATCAAACTCTATAGTAGTCAATGCAGGATATGATACTGAACCTACCATATAGCCTCCAAAACCAACCAAAGAAATTTCCTCCGGTGTTTTGATATGCTGTTCATGCAGATACCGTAAAATGCCCAGGCTGATATTATCCGTTGCACCAGCTATGACAGATGGATTTTTAGCTACCATTTCTGCCGCCTTTTCATATGCCACCTGAAAATCAAAGCCTGTTTCCACAAATTCTATGCTTGCACCATCATTATCTGTAAGAAACCCCTTGTAAAAGCCCTTTTTCCTGTCTACGCCTACAGCAATATCAGTTTCAGTAACACCAGCAAAAACAGCCCTTTTATGCCCCATATCCTTTAGGTAACGACCCATCAGCATTCCAGCAGCCTTATCATCTACCTTTATATAATGCACATCCCTGTGCTGCTGACCAGTATACAGTATGGGTATATTCAAGCTGCGGGTTATATCCAAGTGCTTTTTAGTAATGCCGACAGAATCCACGATAATCCCGTCTACCCCCTGCTGATGAAGCTTCAGGATACTATCTATTTCTCGCTTAGCATCCAAATTACTTACAAGGAAAATTTCCTGATAGCCAACCTTATCCAGCACAGAATATATACCCGATAACAGCTTACCTACTGTAACAGAATCAATACGAGGCAATACTATACCAATCAGCTTGCTTTGCTTAGTTTTTAATCTCTGAGCAAAGAAATTACTGCGAAATCCAGTCTTTTTAATAACCTCTTTTATTTTCTCAGATTTTTCCTCACTGAGATACCCATTATTCAAATATCTTGATACAGCACTTTTGGACACGCCTGCCAGATCAGCTATATCCTGAATAGTGTACTTCTTCTCCATTGGAGATTCCCTCCACAACAATAAAATTTTTGAGCTATTACTATTCTACCATAAAAATTATCCTTTTAAAAGTGATTTATACATATATTCTAAGCTTCGCACATATTTATTAGTATCTGTTAATGAAGATTGTAAAAATTTGTCTCGTATTTCCAAGCGTTTTTCTAAAGATTTTTTTTCTGCCAGTTCTACAGCTATGTTTATATATTCACTAATATCATTGGCAATATTTTCCTTCATACCTGCATAATACAATACCGAAGCTCCCAATCTCCTTGACGGTGCATCTCCTGCCAAAGAAACAACAGGCACCCCCATAGACAACGCATCACATACTGTAGCACCACCTGTATATGGAAAGGTATCTAAAGCAACATCAACATCATTATAATATGAAAGATAGTTTTCATCTGCCAACTCTATGCTTACATTTTCTCCAACAGTAAAACCGATATTTTCTAATCTTTTTGCCATGGCAAGCTGACGACTTATAATCTCCGTGGTGTCCTTCAACAGCAGCTTAGCATTTGGCACCCTGTCTATTATTTTCTTCCATACCTTCAGCACTTCATCTGATATCTTATCAAAATTGCTAAATGATGCGTATGTCACACATCCTCTTGTGGATAATTCTATAGTTGGCAATTCTCCTGTATGTGTATAGCAAAGCTGCGATATATTCGGAAATCGTAATATCTGCTCCGAGTAAAGCTTCTCTACATTTTCACAATCCGTAGAAAATTCGTCACTGATAAAATAATCTATACTGGATAACCCTGTCGTAGATAACCAGCCAATTCCAGAAAGCTGTATTCTTGCAGGCTTATATGCCATAATCATTAAGCTGAGACCACCATTGGTATGACCACACAAATCCCACAAGATATCTATCCTGTCTTCATTTATTTTTTGCGCTACCTCAAATGCAGATACACTATCAATCTGTCGCCACTGCACATCATACTGTATAAATTCCTCAGTAATATTGTCTGCTTCGTTCATAGCATACACATACACTTCAAACTCTTCCCTATTGCAGCATGACAGCAAGGGTCTAATAAATGAAGTCATGGCATGCTGCCGAAAATCAGCTGACAAGTATCCTATGCGAATTTTATGATTATCCTGCCTTACCTGTGGAAAAGTCTCTATCTCCTGGTATAGCTTATCATAAAACATAATCTGCTGTGATAAATCCATAGGAGATAGGCGAGACATATAGTGCAGACAAAAATAATAATTGCTCAAATGCTGAAGCTGATCACGCAATATCTCATCATGCTGTGCAGCCTGCCAATAGCACCATGCTGCTTTTTCCATATCCGTATTAGCAAAGGCCTCTAAACCTTCTTGCGTATAATCCCTCATAATTTATTCTCCAAAGTAAATACAGCTATTTCTGGAGGACAGCCCAGTCGATATGGGAACCAGCTTCCATTCCCCGAATGTACATAACAGAAATTATCTCCATCACGGTACAAGCCTCTCATATATCTAAAAAGTGGCGGTACTAACGGAATCCCCATAAATCCTATCTGACCTCCATGAGTATGACCAGAAAGAGTAAGCTGTACGCCTCTAGGTGATGCACTGTCAAAGAAATCTGGATGATGAGCCAATAAAATTGTTATAGAATTTTCTGGTATGTCCTTCAAAGCATTTTTCGTAAAAAGCTCTTGGAACTTTTCAAATTCTTCCCGATTCATAGGATAATCTACACCAGCCAAATACAGCTTATCATCTGCAAAATCAATAGAGCAATTCACATTATTTAGCACATTAATTTTTGTCTGACTAAGTGCTATCTCTATCCCCGTAATTCCACGAAGATGTTCATGATTACCGTAGCAATAGTAAATACCCTTTTCAAACTTATCCACATAGCTGTCTATAAGTTTTATTGCTTTTACATTTTGCTTTCCATCATCAAATATATCGCCTGTCAAAACAAGTATATCTGGTTGCAGACTGACTACCTGGTCCATCAATTCTTCAAGCTGCTGCAAATTAAAATATGGTCCTAAATGGACATCACTTAACTGTGCTATAGTCACACCACGTAAATTATCAAGCAACTCCTTTATAGGAATAGACAACCTATTTACTACAGTGTTTATTCTTTCACAGCCAGTCGCATACAGACTGCCTATGGTTGCTATAGCAGGAATAACAGCCTTTATCAACCTTCTTCGTTCAGCATTGAACTCTGACTTTCGTGACGCTTTACGATAAATAGCCATGTACAATAAGTAAATTACAGCTAATCCATCAAAAAGAAGCTGAGTCATGAAAAATACAGTTATTAACTGAATGAGATACTTTGATATCTCCCAGTTAATCAAAGGACCATAACAAATTGGCATCATAAATACTGATGCTATATCCAGATATAACAATAGCTTCAAAAATCTTTTATGGCTTGCGCCCTCATACACATGTGATATAAGATATCTGGTTATCACAGTCAATGCAGTAAGAAATATAGTTAATATAAGAAAAAATTTCATACCACCACTCCTTGCAAATACAAAAAAAGTCGGAACTCAATCCGACTGCATTAACAATTTGGTGCGGTCGAGTGGACTTGAACCACCATGAGGTCAACCCTCACTAGCGCCTGAAGCTAGCGCGTCTGCCATTTCGCCACGACCGCATTTCATCAACATAGATTAGAAAAGATGGTGCGGTTGATGGGACTTGAACCCATACGTCTTGTGAACACTACCCCCTCAAAGTAGCGCGTCTGCCAATTCCGCCACAACCGCATTTTCCATGTTCTAATATTTTATGGTGCGGTCGAGTGGACTTGAACCACCATGAGGTCAACCCTCACTAGCGCCTGAAGCTAGCGCGTCTGCCATTTCGCCACGACCGCGTAATATAAATATTGATGAACAAATTATTAAATTTTAAATGGTGCCGAGGACCGGAATCGAACCGGTACGGTAGTCACCTACCGCGGGATTTTAAGTCCCGTGCGTCTGCCAGTTCCGCCACCCCGGCAAGATGACAAGATGGAGCGGGTGATGGGAATCGAACCCACGTGATCAGCTTGGAAGGCTGGAGCTCTACCATTGAGCTACACCCGCATTTCCTTACACCTACCAAAACCATAAGTGGAGCTGGCGAGAAGAATCGAACTCCCAACCTGCTGATTACAAGTCAGCTGCTCTGCCTATTGAGCTACACCAGCATGAGATGGTGCCTTCGGGCGGAATCGAACCACCGACACGAGGATTTTCAGTCCTCTGCTCTACCAACTGAGCTACAAAGGCAACATGGCGACCCGAAGGGGACTTGAACCCCTGACCTCCGCCGTGACAGGGCGGCATTCTAACCAACTAAACTACCGGGCCATGATAAAATGGTGGGCGCTAACGGGATCGAACCGCTGACATTCTGCTTGTAAGGCAGACGCTCTCCCAGCTGAGCTAAGCGCCCGATATGGTGACCAACCGGGGAATCGAACCCCGAACCTGCTGATTAAGAGTCAGATGCTCTACCAATTGAGCTAGTTAGTCATGTTATAAAACCCAGTTTAGATGTTCACCGTGGTGGCTCACCCGGGAGTCGAACCCGGGACACCTTGATTAAAAGTCAAGTGCTCTACCAACTGAGCTAGTGAACCAAACTGGCTGGGGTAGCTGGACTTGAACCAACGGTGCGGGAGTCAAAGTCCCGTGCCTTAACCAACTTGGCTATACCCCAATCTCCCCAGGGGTAATTCAGATGATAAGCATTGACCTACCATCAAGAAAATGGCTCCTCGAGTAGGACTCGAACCTACGACATACGGATTAACAGTCCGTCGTTCTACCGACTGAACTATCGAGGAATGTAACTAGCAGCTTCCTATCCTCCCAGGCCGTCTCCAGCCAAGTACTTTCGGCGTTTATGTGCTTAACTACTGTGTTCGGAATGGGAACAGGTGGTTCCACATAGCCATCACCACTAGATTACGTTGTGAGTATATACCCACCGTAGTAGATTTCAGCCATTCATACTGCGCTTACAGCTTGTATTCATGGGGAAATCCTGACATGGGGTACATTCGCTGTTCAACTGCACTCTTACGAGCTTGCTTCACAGATGTACCTCCAAAACTATACAGAAACAAGTATTGATTCCACCCCATCCCTGATGGGGCAAATGCTATAATTGATATCTCAGGCTTCCTATGTTTTAAGTTAAGCCCTCGACTTATTAGTACTGATCTGCTTCACATGTCGCCACGCTTCCACTCTCAGCCTATCAACCTTGTCGTCTTCAAGGAGTCTTACCAGCTTACGCTGTGAGAGACCTCATCTCAAGGGGGGCTTCACGCTTAGATGCTTTCAGCGTTTATCCCGTCCGTACGCAGCTACCCAGCTGTACAACTGGCGTCATAACTGGTACACCGTTGGTACGTCCACTCCGGTCCTCTCGTACTAGGAGCAGCTCCCTTCAAGTCTCTTGCGCCCGCGATGGATATGGACCGAACTGTCTCACGACGTTCTGAACCCAGCTCACGTACCACTTTAATGGGCGAACAGCCCAACCCTTGGGACCTGCTTCAGCCCCAGGATGTGATGAGCCGACATCGAGGTGCCAAACCTCCCCGTCGATATGGACTCTTGGGAGAGATTAGCCTGTTATCCCCAGGGTAGCTTTTATCCGTTGAGCGATGGCAATTCCACTTTCATTCCACCGGATCACTAAGCCCTACTTTCGTACCTGCTCGACCCGTCAGTCTCGCAGTCAAGCTCCCTTCTGCCTTTATACTCTTCGAGCGGTTTCTGTCCGCTCTGAGGGAACCTTTGGACGCCTCCGTTACTCTTTCGGAGGCGACCGCCCCAGTCAAACTGTCCGCCTGCCACTGTTCCGAGGGTCGTTACTCCTACGGTTAGATCCCTAGCATGCAAAGGGTGGTATCCCAAGGGTGACTCCATGAAGACTTGCGTCCTCACTTCCACGTCTCCCACCTATCCTGTACATTACATGCCAAGAATCAATGACAAGCTGCAGTAAAGCTCCATGGGGTCTTTCTGTCCAGTCGCGGGTAACCTGCATCTTCACAGGTATTTCAATTTCACCGGGTCCCTCGTTGAGACAGTGCCCAAATCGTTACACCTTTCGTGCGGGTCGGAACTTACCCGACAAGGAATTTCGCTACCTTAGGACCGTTATAGTTACGGCCGCCGTTTACTGGGGCTTCAATTCAGAGCTTCAGCTTGCGCCTGACCCCTCCTCTTAACCTTCCAGCACCGGGCAGGTGTCAGCACCTATACGTCAGATTTCTCTTTAGCAGGCACCTGTGTTTATGGTAAACAGTCGCTTGGGCCTCTCTTCTGCCGCCGGCTCCAGCTCCAGATGTGCATCCTTCACCAGCTCCGGCCATCCTTATCCCGAAGTTACGGATGTATTTTGCCGAGTTCCTTAACGAGGGTTTTCCCGCGCACCTTAGGATACTCTCCCCGCCTACCTGTGTCGGTTTTGGTACGGGCCGATAAGCTCTAACTAGAAGCTTTTCTTGGCAGTGTGGTCCACGCAAATTCAACTTGTCCGAAGACTCGTCTTTCCATCAGCTCTAAGCCCTCACAGGGGGGATTTGCCTCCCCTGCAGCCTGCAGCCTTAGACATACTATTCCATCAGTACGCTCACGCTTCCTCCTGCGTCACTCCATTGCTCAAACAAACTTACCGGGTGCAGGAATATTTGCCTGCTGTCCATCGCCTACGCTTGCTGCCTCGGCTTAGGTCCCGACTTACCCTGAGACGACGAGCGTTGCTCAGGAACCCTTAGGCTTTCGGTGGGACGGATTCTCACCGTCCTTTTCGCTACTCATACCAGCATTCTCACTTCCATCCAGTCCAGTGCTCCTTCCGGTACACCTTCACCCCTGATGGAACGCTCCCCTACCCATGCTTGCGCATGCCGCGACTTCGGTTCTGTACTTGAGCCCCGGATATTTTCGGCGCAGGACCTCTCGACCAGTGAGCTATTACGCACTCTTTGAATGGTGGCTGCTTCTGAGCCAACATCCTGGTTGTTTTAGAAACCCTACATCCTTCTCCACTTAGTACAGCATTGGGGACCTTAGTCGGCGGTCTGGGCTGTTTCCCTCTTGAGTACGGGTCTTATCACTCGCACTCTGACTCCCAGGTTCTTCTCACGCAGCCATTCGCAGTTTGACTGGGGTCGGTAAGCTTTACGCCCCCTAGCCCGATCAGAGCTCTACCGTCTGCGTTAATTCCCTGAGGCTAGCCCTAAAGCTATTTCGGGGAGAACCAGCTATCTCCACGTTCGATTGGCATTTCACCCCTATGCACAGCTCATCCCAAAGTTTTTCAACACTCACGGGTTCGGCCCTCCACTCATTTTTACCTGAGCTTCAGCCTGGCCATGCATAGATCACTGTGGTTTCGGGTCTACCCAGTGTGACTCGCCGCCCTATTAAGACTCGCTTTCGCTTCGGCTCCGCGTCTTCCGCTTAACCTCGCCACACTGGATAACTCGCCGGTTCATTCTTCAATAGGCACGCCGTCGCTCATGTAAAGAGCTTCGACTGCTTGTAGACATACGGTTTCAGGTTCTATTTCACTCCCCGCCAGGGGTACTTTTCACCTTTCCCTCACGGTACTATGCGCTATCGGTCGTCAGTTAGTATTTTGCCTTGGATGGTGGTCCACCCTGCTTCCCACAAGGTTTCACGTGTCCTCGTGGTACTCTGGATTCCAGCCCTCTTAAAAGGTTCCGCTTACGGGAGTCTCACCCTCTGCGCTCGGCCTTCCCATGCCGTTCTGCTAGCCTTTCTTCGATTTATGCCGGTCCTCAACCCCTGAAGTCCGAAGACCTCAGGTTTGGGCTCTTCCCAGTTCGCTCGCCGCTACTACGGGAATCTCGTTTGATTACTCTTCCTCCGGCTACTTAGATGTTTCAGTTCACCGGGTAACACTCCATTAAGGATGACACGACATGACTCGTGCCGGGTTGCCCCATTCGGAGATACATGGATCAATGCCTGCTTGCGGCTCCCCATGTCTTATCGCAGCTTACCGCGTCCTTCTTCTGCTACTGACGCCAAGGCATCCACCGTATGCCCTTTGTAGCTTAACTTTATTAGTTTCGCCATTAGGTCATATACATACAATGTCTATGATGCTTTTGGTTTTATTGGATCGTTATCCTAAGATATCACTTTCAAACCTTTCTTTGCTGTCCTTTTTCCGCATAACTTTGTCATTCCTCACTCGCTTTGCTCGACGTACAGTCAAGTACGACTTCACTCGCTCGCTCGTCATTTCGCGTTCTGCTAAAAAAATTACTAGCAAATAACAGTTTACACTGTTTAACGATTATTCGATGAATAATTGAAGATTTGTTAATATCTTGTTTCTGTGTAGTTTTCAAGGTACATTTGAGATTACATTCTCATGTTCTCTCAAAACTAAACAATGCTCAGCCACATGCTCCGACCTTGGATGTAACCTTACGGCTACTCCTTAGAAAGGAGGTGATCCAGCCGCACCTTCCGATACGGCTACCTTGTTACGACTTCACCCCAGTCATCGCCCCCACCTTAGACGGCTGCTCCCTTGCGGTTAGCCCACCGGCTTCGGGTGTGAATGACTTCCGTGGTGTGACGGGCGGTGTGTACAAGGCCCGGGAACGTATTCACCGCAGTATGCTGACCTGCGATTACTAGCGATTCCGACTTCATGCAGGCGGGTTTCAGCCTGCAATCCGAACTGGGAGACATTTTCTGGGATTCGCTCTGCCTCGCGGCTTCGCTGCCCTCTGTATGCCCCATTGTAGTACGTGTGTAGCCCAGGTCATAAGGGCATGATGACTTGACGTCATCCCCGCCTTCCTCCGCGTTGTCCGCGGCAGTCTCCTGTGAGTTCCCAACTTAATGATGGCAACACAGGACAGGGGTTGCGCTCGTTGCGGGACTTAACCCAACATCTCACGACACGAGCTGACGACAGCCATGCACCACCTGTTTTCATGTCCCCGAAGGGAGGACTCTATCTCTAGAGTTTTCATTCAATGTCAAGACCTGGTAAGGTTCTTCGCGTTGCGTCGAATTAAACCACATACTCCACCGCTTGTGCGGGCCCCCGTCAATTCCTTTGAGTTTCAGCCTTGCGGCCGTACTCCCCAGGCGGAATACTTATTGCGTTAACTCCGGCACAGAAGGGGTCGATACCTCCTACACCTAGTATTCATCGTTTACGGCGTGGACTACCAGGGTATCTAATCCTGTTCGCTCCCCACGCTTTCGAGCCTCAGTGTCAGTTACAGTCCAGAAAGCCGCCTTCGCCACTGGTGTTCCTCCTAATATCTACGCATTTCACCGCTACACTAGGAATTCCGCTTTCCTCTCCTGCACTCAAGAAAAGTAGTTTCAATCCCATCACGGGGTTGAGCCCCGCACTTTTAAGACTGACTTACTTTCCCACCTGCGCTCCCTTTACGCCCAATAATTCCGGACAACGCTCGCCACCTACGTATTACCGCGGCTGCTGGCACGTAGTTAGCCGTGGCTTCCTCGAAAGGTACCGTCCTCTAACTCCCATTTCCTGAAGTTATCTCTCGTCCCTCTCAACAGAACTTTACGATCCGAAGACCTTCTTCATTCACGCGGCGTTGCTCCGTCAGGCTTGCGCCCATTGCGGAAGATTCCCCACTGCTGCCTCCCGTAGGAGTTTGGGCCGTGTCTCAGTCCCAATGTGGCCGTTCATCCTCTCAGACCGGCTACTGATCGTCGCCTTGGTGGGCCGTTACCTCACCAACTAGCTAATCAGACGCAGGCCCATCCATGAGTGACCGATTGCTCAGCCTTTGGTTAATCAGTCATGCGACCAATTAACGTCATTCGGTATTAGCACCCCTTTCGGGATGTTGTCCCCATCTCATGGGCAGGTTGCCTACGCGTTACTCACCCGTTTGCCACTAGATTCCAATAGCAAGCTATCTTCATCCCGTTCGACTTGCATGTGTTAAGCACGCCGCCAGCGTTCGTCCTGAGCCAGGATCAAACTCTCCAATAAACTTTATTGAAGAACCTGAATGGCTCTCAAATTACCTTTTTTATTAAAGGAATTACAGTTTGTTTTGCACAAACTTATTTTTGTTTTTATCACTTTCGTGATACCAACATCTGGCTTGATTATACAAGTAATGTATAACTTTTGCATTGTTCAGTTTTCAGAGAACATCTTCGCTCGGCCTCGCTTCATCGAGTTTGTTTACCTCTCAGCGAGTCAGCTATTACAGATTATCATATCTCAGGAAGTTTGTCAAGCACTTTTTTTAAATTCTTGAAAATTTATTTTCTTAGAATTTCTTACTCAATCATGTCCCAAGAACCATACCATTAAGTGAAGGTGATCGGCTGACATGTACTGAGCCAAAACTTTTAAAGTTTTATTACTGCTTGCTGTGCCCTCATCGCCGCCAATGGACAGCTCCGACACCCCATAAAGGATAATCTATGTTAACGGCTTTTGCAAGAAGTTTCATAGGCTGTCTTGCGCCGACTTGTAATACTATACACGTTTTCAAATCATTTGTCAAGCATTTTGGGGAGAAATTCTTGAAAATTTTTATTTTCTTAGAATTTCCCCCTCAAGCATGTCCCAAGAACCAAACCATCAGGTGAAGGTGATTGGCTGACATGTACTGAGCAGAAATTCTTGAAAATCTTTTTAACTTTGTTTGACAAATCGGCTGTTCTATTATATAGTAGAAAAAGAACAAAAACGTATTTTTTGAGGTGTAAGATATGGTTAATTTAGATACTATTGCAACAGAGCAGCGTAATGTTTCTACAACTAATATAGATGAGTTATCTACTATAGATATGGTTCGTACCATCAACGAGCAGGATAAACTGGTGGCTTTAGCTGTTGAGAACGCTCTTCCTAATATTGCTTCCGCCATTGATAAGATTACAACTAAACTTTCCAAGGGCGGCCGTCTTTTCTACATGGGTGCTGGAACTTCTGGTCGTCTGGGAATTTTGGATGCAGTAGAGTGTCCTCCTACCTTTGGTGTTGATTATGATTTAGTTCAAGGAATTATCGCAGGCGGCTATGATGCGATTTTCAAGGCTAAAGAGGGTGCTGAGGATTCTCCTGAATTAGCTGTAGCCGATTTAAAAGAGCGTGGATTTACATCTTCTGACGTTTTAGTTGGTATTGCCGCCTCTGGACGTACCCCATATACTGTGGGTGGATTACAGTTCGCATCCTCTATAGGTGCTACATCTATTGCCGTTGTTTCCAGTCCTGCTTCTCCGATGTCAGAAGCAGCTCAACTTACCATCTGCGTTACTCCCGGTGCTGAAGTCATTACAGGCTCTACTCGACTAAAAGCCGGTACTGCTCAGAAAATGGTGTTGAACATGTTATCTACTGGAACTATGATAAAACTGGGCAAGGTATACGGAAACCTCATGGTTGATGTGAAGGCTACAAATTTAAAATTAGCAGAACGTGCTAGACGTATTGTCATGGAAGCTACTGGCTGTCAGCGTGACGAAGCAATTACCGCACTGGAACAAGCCAATGGTAAAGCCAAAACTGCAATTCTCATGATTTTATCTGATATATCCGCCAATGCTGCAGAACAGAAGCTAGCTAGTACCAATGGCTATATTGCTAAAGCATTAAAAATGTGATTCTATTTGCGAGGTTAGTATCTAATGAAAAAAAATCAGTTAGCTATAGATATTTTAAATGTCGTAGGCGGTGCATCCAATGTCGTCACTGCGGAAAACTGTATGACCCGTCTAAGGCTCGTTTTACGCAATTATGATGAAGCTATGCTACAGAGATTAAAGCTATTGATGGCGTTCTTGGTATCTATGAAAATTCTCTAGAAATACAGATTTTGCTTGGCCCTGGTACTGCTACACAGGTTACAAATATCTTTAATGAGCTTATAAAGAAACCAAAAATCGGTGATGGTAAAGAGCTTCATGAGCAGATTCGCGCCAAAAACGCCACTCCATTTAAACTGCTTTTAAAGAAGATTTCTAGTATTTTCATACCTCTTATCCCTGGCTTTATCGCCTGTGGTCTTATCACCGGCATACTGAACATCATCCTGAAGCTTGACCCTACTATGGGTGATTATGCCTACATAAAGATGCTTTCTGTCATGGGTAATGCTGTTTTCTGGGGTTTGAATTTATTTGTAGGTATCAATGCAGCTAAAGAATTTGGTGGTTCTCCTATACTTGGTGGTGTCTTGGCTACTATCCTTACCCATCCTGCCCTTGCGTCTATCATGCTTGGCGAGGAAATGCTTGTACCAGGGCGTGGTGGTATCATCGCAGTTATCATGGTTGCCGCTCTCGGTGTCTGGATTGAAAAAAGATTACATAAGATCATCCCAGAGATGTTCGATCTATTTATTACACCTCTCCTCACCATACTAATTGCTGGTTTTGCTGCACTTTTCGTATTACAGCCTATCGGCGGTGCCATTTCTACTACCATCGGAACAGCTGCTACCATATCTATCGGTAAAGGTGGTGCTGTTACTGGCTTTATCCTTGGCGGAACCTTCCTGCCTATGGTAATGATGGGCATACATCAGGCTCTTACCCCTATCCATGCTGACCTTCTCGCTACCACTGGTGTTACCATTCTCCTGCCAGTATTGGCTATGGCAGGCGCAGGTCAGGTTGGTGCTTCTATCGCAGTGTATTGTAAGACCAAAAATAATTTCCTGAAGAAAACCATCGCCTCTGCCCTGCCTGTTGGTATCATGGGTGTAGGTGAACCTCTTATTTATGGTGTTACCCTGCCACTAGGCAAGCCCTTTGCCTGTGCCTGCATCGGTGGTGCCTGCGGTGGTGCTGTTCAGGCGGCATTTATGGTTGGTGCCTCCGCCTTGGGAATTTCTGGACTCCCGCTCGCAGCAACTACTAACAATATTCCTGTTTATCTGCTGGGAATTCTCACTGCTTACCTCGGTGGTTTTATCGCCACATGGTTTGTGGGCTTCAACGATCCGCCAGAAGAAGACTAATACATTTTGCCAAATAATCCCTATACCAAAGAATTGGAGTGACTGACGTTGTTTGCTGGAATATCATTATACATCGGACTTGATAATACCTTTGAAGAAAATATGCTTCTTCTCCATACTGCTGCATCTATGGGAGCAACTCGTGTTTTTACCTCGTTCCATATTCCTGAAACTAATCGAGCTACCTTTCACAAGGAGGTTACACACACTCTAAATAATATATCTCAATACGATATGGATGTTATCTCCGATATTTCACCTAACACACTTTCCCTGCTTGGGATGGACAGTTTTGAGCCTTACCTTCTGCAAAAAATGGGAATTAAAACTGTACGTGTTGATTTTGGTTTCTCACCGAAAGAAATAGCCAAGCTAACCTTTAGCGGTCTGAATGTCCAGCTTAATGCGTCTACTGTTACTGCTGATTTATTGCAGGAGCTTGATTGCTATAGTGCAAATTTCCAGTGTATTGATGCCCTCCACAATTTTTATCCTCGTGAAAACACTGGTATCAGTGAAAACTTCTTCACAGAAAAAAACACTACTTCTTCATGAATACGGTATAAAGGTTGGTGCCTTCGTTGCAAGTCATCACCGTCCACGTTCACCAATCAAGGCAGGCTTACCTACCTTAGAAGGACACCGCTATTCCTCAGTTGATTTTGCAGCAAGACACCTTACAGCATTAGGCGCCGATTACATTTTTATTGGTGACAGCCTACCTACCCCAGACGAAATTTTAGCTATTTCCAAGATAAAGCCAAATCAGATTTCGCTGCGACCTAATCTTTTTACAGACAATATTGATGTATGCAGACTTCTCGCTCAACCATATCACACCCGTCCTGATGATGCCGCTGATGTATATCGTATAGATGGCAGCAGAGAATTATGTAAAAAATATAATCTTAGCATTTCACCTGAAAATAATGCGGTACGTGAAGCTGGCTGTATCACCATCGACAACAGTATGTATGGCCGCTATCAGGGTGAGATACAGATTATGAAAAAGGATTTACCTGCTGATAAGCGTGTCAATGTCATAGGTCAGCTATCCAAACAGGAGCAAAAGCTGCTTGAATACCTTAAGCCTGGCACTGCATTACAATTTTTAATTTAATTCTGGAGGAATGAGCACGATGTTCACTTTAAAAGAGTTAAACAAAATATGTTCTTTTATCCTGCTGCTAGTCTTTGCATTTGTGATGATACTCCCTTCATCCTTTACCTATGCTCAAGACTCAAAGCCTATCAAAGCAGGCTTCTTCGTCAGCAATTCTCCCTTGATGACACATGATGAAAATTTCAAAAATAAGTCTGGCTACGCTTATGAATATCTTCAGGTTCTAAGGGATTATACTGGCTGGAAATACGAATATGTGTATGATGATTTCCCTGCACTTTATCAACAGCTGCTTCGTGGAGAAATAGATTTGCTTGTAGATGTTTCTCGCACTCCAGAAAGAGAACAACAACTGTTATTTCCAAACCAGGCAATGGGACGTGAAGTATATTGCCTTTACGTTAATAATAATTACTCTGATATAACATCTGATAATGTACTTTCTACTATAAATGGCAAAACCATCGCCGTAACTCCAAATACCGTACAAAAAAACATGCTGATAAAGTGGTTGGCAGATAATAATTTGTCCTGTAATATCGTTGACTATGCAAGCTCTAAGGAACGGGCTGATGCTCTGTCTGATGGCAAGGTCGATGCTTTACTGGAGGTCAGATTTTTCGCTGACAACTGCTGTCGTCCTGTCGCAGAAATCGGCACTAGCCAATATTATGTAGCATTGGCTGCAGGAAGAGAATACCTTTTAGCGCAGCTTAATACTGCACAAGAAAATTTGCGTCGCATTGACCCGAATTGGTATGGAAATCATTTTAGCACTCACTTCCGAAAGCTTCTTGTAAGAACTGAACTGACACCAGAAGAAACGGCATGGCTTGATAATCATACTCGCATTATATGTGGCATAGATAAAAAGACTTCTTTTTATTTAATGGATGCTTTCAAAGAAATAATGTCTGGTCTAATATCTGCATTAAATTTACAGCAAAAAATAGACCTGCATTTTATTACATACGAGAACCACGCAGAATTATTAGCAGCTCTTGATAGAGAAGAAATACATGTTGCTTTTCCACTTTACAATCATGCAGAGGCTGCTGACAATAATAATTATAGTGTAGTAGCTGATACCAATACCTATATCCTTGACTCCATTCGCCTAAAAAATAATGACTCACCTATAAAGCGAATTGCAGTACCAAAAGGAAAGATTGCCGCCAGCTATGCTAAAGAGCATTTCGCTGCTGAGATTATCGAATGTGATCCACCTTCGGACTGTCTGAATCTCGTTGTAAGAGGCGAAGTTGATATGGCCATCATGCTGGATAATGGTGTTAAACCATTATTAAAGACGAAGTCAGATTATAATAACCTGCAGATAACTCAGCTAGGCAAGCCTATTTCTATTGGCTTCGGTGTACACAACGGTGAAAATGGTCTTTTCATGCTGCTGCGCCGTGGTGCTTCCCTGCTGGATACAGATTTTATTCCTGATACTATTGCCAGTCACAATGTATTGCAGAATGAATACACCGCATATGATTTTGTCCATGAACATATCCGTATTATCCTGCTGGCTGTTGCTGCAAGTACCGCTGTATTTATGACACTATTATCCATCATAAAAAAGCAAAAATTACAGAAAAAGCTTGCCATTGAAAGAGAAAAAGAGCAGGAAAAATATTTCAATATCATAAAAGCATTGTCCAGTAATTACTTTACCGTATATCTGGTAAATGGCGAGCTTGACAAAGGTATATGCTATCGTGTTCCAGATAGTATCAATATGCTTTATGGTCTTGTGGAGGGCAATGAATATCCGTACAGCACAACTATAGAACGATATATATATGATTTTATTATCCCATCCGAAGCTGAAGCTATGCGTTCTTTCCTCACGCTTTCCAATATAAAAAAGCTATTGGATGACTCAGAACGCGTCTCCAAAATTTATACATCAAGATTTAATGGTGAAGAACACTATATGCGTGTAACTGTAGCCAGAGCCGACATAAACCAGAAGAAAAATAATTTTATACTTGGTTTTGCTGATGTAGACAATAAGGTAAAAGCCGAGCTTGAACAGCAGAAGGAACTTCGCCGTGCTCTAAAACGTGCCGAAGCCGCAAGCAGAGCCAAGAGTACCTTCCTCTCCAACATGTCTCACGATATGCGTACCCCAATGAATGCTATTATCGGCTTTACCAATCTTGCTGCCGACTGTTTGGATGATAAGCAGCAATTACATGATTACCTTACTAAAATAAATTCTTCCAGTACACATCTGCTCAATCTTATAAACGATATTCTGGATATGAGCCGTATCGAAAGTGGTAAGGTAACAATAAAAGAAGAAAAGGTTATGCTTTCTACTCTTATTGACGAATTAAATAATATATTGGAAACAGATATTGATAAGAAACAGCTAACCTTTACAACTCATACAGACGACCTTATAAATCCTTACGTTTACTGTGATAAGCTACGAATTACACAGATACTTGTAAACTGCCTCAACAATGCTGTTAAGTATACTCCTAATGGTGGTTCTATCACCTTTACTGTAACAGAAATTCCTACTGACGAGCCTGAATATTCTACTTATCAGTTCGTTATCAAGGATAATGGAATTGGTATGAGTGAAGAATTCCTGAAGCATATTTTTGAGCCTTTTGAGCGTGAACGTACCTCTACCGTATCTGGTATACAGGGTACAGTACTCTGCGTTGATACCACTGCTT